>SJYO01007492.1:38087820-38638542 GCA_006410555.1 Capra ibex | reverse complement strand
TTTTCTTATTTTATGAATCCTTATATAGATGGATTTCTTTGATTTCTGGATATATATCTTTTGATATTTTGTGACTACTTTCTTTAGTTTCTCCTGTGATTATCTACCTCTTTATATGGTACAAGTACCTAACCTTCTTAGTTATATCACCTTTACTCATATGATGGGTTTCGTTAAATGTTTAAGTTACGTTAGGGATAGTTCGATGGTCGCTTTAAAAAGTGTCTTGATCTTGTTTATGAAAGTTATAAACATACCTTTATGTTTTTTGGAGCTTATCGGTTTCGTTAGAACTCTTTCTTCTTACCTTGACCTCCTTAGTTGAACGGACTGAAGTCCGAGACGATGTTTCGGTGTCAGTAGTTCTGTCATACCATGACCGTCTTTGTGTCTTTATATCTAGTTACCTTGTTTTATCTTTCGGGTCTCTATTTAGGTGTGTGTATACCTGTGGCATAGAAACTGTTTCCTCCGTTCTTATATGTTACCTCATTTCTGTTAGACAAATTGTTCACCACGACCCTTTTCACCAGTTGGTGAACATTTTCTTACTTTGATCTAGTGAAAGATTGTGGCGTGTGTTTTTATTTGAGTTTTACCTAATTTCTAGATTTACATTCTGGTCTTTGATACTTTGAGGATCTCCTCTTGTATCCGTTTTGTGAGAGGCTGCATTTAGAGTCGTCCTAGGAGATACTAGGTGGAGGGTCTTAAGACCTTTATTTTTGTTTTTATTTGTTTACCCTAGATTAATTTTAATTTTCGAAGACGTGTTGTTTCCTTTTATATTCGTTCCACTTTTCTGTCGGAAGACTTACCCTCTTTTATTATTGTTTACTTCGTTGACTGTTTGTTGATTAGAGTTTTGATATGTTCGTTGAGGACGTCGAGTTAAGGTCTTTTTATTTACTGTGTTAGTTTTTTACCCGGTTTCTTGATTTATCTGTAAAGAGGTTTCTTCTGTATGCCTACCGATTGTTTGTGTACTTTTCTACGAGTTGTAGTGAGTAATAATCTCTTTACGTTTAGTTTTGGTGTTACTCCATGGTGAAGTGTGGGCAGTCTTACAGACACTAGGTTTTTAGACGTTCGTTATTTACGTCCTCTCCCACACCTCTTTTCCCTTGGGAGGATGTGAATACCACCCTTACGTTTGATCATGTCGGTGATACCTCTTGTCACACCTCTAAGGAATTTTTTGACCTTTAGCTTGACGAAATACTGGGTCGTTAGGGTGAAGACCCGTATGTGTGGTTCCTTTGGTCTTAAATTTCTCTGTGTACATGAGGTTACAAGTAGCGTCGTGACAAATATTATCGGTCCTGTACCTTTGTTGGATCTACAGGTAGTCGTCTACTTACCTATTCTTTCGACACCATGTATATGTGTTACCTCATAATGAGTCGGTATTTTTTCTTATGTAAACTTAGTCAAGACTACTCTACCTACTTTGACCTCGGCTAATATGTCTCACTTCATTCGGTCTTTCTTTTTGTGGTTATGTCATATGATTGTGTATATATACCTTAAATCTTTCTACCGTTACTACTGGGACATACGCTCTGTCGTTTTTTCTGTGTCTACACATATCGCCTGAAACCCTGAGTCTCCCTCTCCCTCTCCCACCCTACTAAACCCTCTTACCGTAACTTTGTACATATGATAGTACATTCTTAACTTAGCGATCAGATACAGGTTACGTCCTATGTCGTACGAACCCTGACCACGTACCCCTACTGGGTCTCTCTACAACACCCCTCCCTCCACCCTCCCCCCAAGTACAAACCCTTGCGTACATGTGGGTACCACCTAAGTACAGTTACATACCGTTTTGGTTATGTCTTAACATTTCATTTTATTTCATTTTTATTTTTTTTTAAGGAACTTTTTGTGTATAATGGTTTTACTGTGTTCTGTTATATCTTCCGATGGTTATGGTTTCCGATGGTATGGAAACTATGATTTTAGACTGGTCCTATAACACCGTTTCCTATTACTTTCAAGTCAGAGTGACAAATTGTATCTACGTTTTTAGAATGTATTTATAATCGTTTTACTTGGGTCTTTGGAATTTATCCTATTACATAGTACTGATTGAAAACAAATAACTTAGATAAATTTCCATGTTATTTTAATTTTACACTAGTCACATTAAAATGATCTTATTTTTTAGTGAATTTTATGTGTCTGTCCAGTAAACTATCTTAAGTTATATGTAAAAACGAAATTTTTTACTTATTGTCCAATTTTTGTTTTCCCTTTAACGAATTAGATTATTTCTCATTGATGTTTTGGGGATGTTCGTATATGAATTACTGCTTTATAACTTCAGAAAAATCTTCTCTTAGTTCTGTTCTAATGGATAATTGATGTTGAAGACAAATAGTAATATGAACTGGACCGAATGAGTTCCTTCGGTCCGTTCTTTCATTTTCCGTAACCTAAACTCTCTTTCTTTATTTTGAGGAATGATTACCAACACTCCTGTAAGTATCGTGAGTATTAGATTTATTGAGTTGTCTATTTAATGGTTCATTTGGATGGTTAAAACTACTTTAGTTTTACACTTATTTTAGTCATAAAAAAGATATAGTTATTGTTTGTCTAATCTATTTTACAGTAAAAATTATCGTAGTTTCTTTTTGGTTATGAAGTCTTATTTTTCATTGTTTTTGTACATTCTAGGAGTACGTCTTTTTACATTTTCTACATTTCAATACGGAATATAACTATAACTTTAGTTATAGTTATACAGTAAAGAAGAGTTTATCAAGAAGTATAGATATTTAAGTTGTATAAGGAGTGTATTTAGGATTGTTAAAAAAAAGTTCCACTTCTTAAACTGATTGTAAACAAGATTGTAAATATGTTTTTTGTTTCCCGGTTCTTATTTGTTCTGTAAGAACTTTATCACCCTGACTAAATGATGTCACACGAGTCTTAATATTATTTCGATATCACAAACTCGCTTTTTCAACCGAATGTACAGTTGTAAGTCTTTTGATTCTAGTACCGTAGGTCAGGGTAGTGAAGTAACGTTTATCTATCACTTTGTCACTTTTGTCAAAAAACCCGAGGTTTTAGTGACGTCTACCACTAACGTCGGTACTTTAATTTTCTGCGAATGAGGAACCTTCCTTTCAATACTGGTTGGATCTGTCGTATAATTTTTCGTCTCTGTAATGAAACGGTTGTTTCTGGGCAGATCAGTTCCGATACCAAAAAGGTCATCAGTACATACCTACACTCTCACAACCTGATATTTCTTTTGACTCCCGTCTTCTTAACTATGAAAACTTGACACCACAACCTCTTCTGAGAACTCTCAGGGAACCTGACATTCCTCTAGGTTGGTCAAGTAGGATTTCCTTCAGTCAGGACCCACAAGTAACCTTCCTGACTACAACTTCGACTTTGAGGTTATCAAACCGGTGGACAACGCTTCTCGACTGAGTAAACTTTTCTGGGACTACAGCCCTTTCTAACTTCCGTCCTCCTCTTCCCCTACTGTCTCCTACTCTACCAATCTACCGTGTCGCTGAGTTACCTGTACTCAAACCCATTTGAGGCCCTCAACCACTACCCGTCCCTCCGGACCACACGACACCAAGTACCTCAGCGTTTCTCAGTCTGTACTGACTCGCTGACTTGACTTGAATTCTGGCACGTGAACGTGGTTTTCCTATCTGTTTATCTGGTTATCTTCGTAAGTCTTTCCGGTACCTGAAGGGAGTATCGAGTAAACCATTTCTTAGACGGACGTTACGTCCTATCTGAGCCCAAGTTAAGGACACAACCCTTCTAGGGGACCTTTTCCTTTACCGTTGGGTGAGATCATAAGAACGGACCTCTTAGGGTACCCGTCTCCTCGGACCGTCCGATGTGAGATACTTCAACGTTCTCAACCTGTGATGAACCACTGCTTTGGTGGTGTCTTTCCCGTATTTATCTGAGTCCAAATATATCTCTGAACTAAATACTGTTTTCCCCCTGTGAATTGAATATTGTTTACCCGATTTTAAAACAAATTTGTCTACCAAGACCCCGTTAACTCAAAGGTTTATTATTATTTTTTTCTTTGAATTAAATGGATGTGGTATATGTTTTAGTGAAGGTTTAATAACTCATGTGTCTACACTTTCCGTTTTCATTTCTAAAAACCTGCTTTTATATCTGAAAAGTACTGGAACTTCATACGTTTCTCACATTTTATAGTCCGGTTCTTTCATGTCTAATATTTACTTTTCTATTTGAAATGATATAATTTTAATTCTTATATACAAATAATCGTCTGAGGTAATTCTACTTTCTCGTTCGGAGTCTTACTTTCAACTATAAACGTTGGACAAATTGGATGTTTTCTAACAACATGTCTGACACATTCTTGAGGATGTCTAAAGATTCTTCTTTTATCCTGTGAGGTACCTTTTTACCCCTTCTATGAACTTCTCCGTAAAAATTTTCGTCATTCATAAACTTCACAAGTTCGAGTATGAGTCCCTCTGCACTTTGGGTAGAAAGTCTGGTACTCAACTACTCTTACAGCTCATTACCTTTGAGAGAGTGTGACGACTATTATTACTTGTAGTAATGGAAATTTTTTCAAACCTATTGGGTGATTTCAAATCGTAAAAGAGTTAATAAAATAAGGATTACTAAGATTCGTCTTACATACGGGTACACGTAGTTCTGGTAATATCTTAATAGTGTCATCGTAAATGAATATTACCGATCTTTAATCTTTATGGATTTTACAGGACCCACAAGTAACCTTCCTGACTACGACTTCGACTTTAAGGTCATGAAACCGGTGGAGTACACTTCTCAACTGAGTGACCTTTTCTGGGACTTAGACCCTCCCTAACCCCCGTCCTCCTCTTCCCCTGTTGTCTCCTACTCTACCGACCTACCGTAGTGGCTGAGCTACCTGTACTCAAACTCACTTGAGACCCCCATCCACAACTTGTCCGTCCGGACCGTAAGACACTAAGTACCCCAGTGTTTATCAGCCTGTACTGACTCGCTGACTTAACTTGACTTGACTTTTACAGATAAGTGCCTTCTTACCTGTCAAAAACATTACAGGTGAGTCGTAACTTTTACTTGTTTGACGTACGTATGTGTCGTTATACCTTCTTAGAGTTTGTCTTTAACTCGTTTTCTTCGGTCTCCGTTTCCTGATGTATGAAGTAAAGTAAATATAAATTTAATTTTTTTTTTGTTCTTTTTGACTTAATATCATAATATCTTATACATGAAGGACAAACGGCATCTACCGTTTGTCCTCCTTCATTAACGGTGACTTCAAACCTATCAAGTCAGTGAGTCAGCACAGGTTGAGAAACACTGGGGGTACCTGACGTCGTACGGTCCGAAGGTACAGGTAGTGGTTGAGAGTCTCGAACGAGTTTGAGTTAAAGGTAACTCAGCCACTACGTAGCTTGGCAGAGTAGAAGACAGTAGGGGAAGAGGAGAACGGAAGTCAGAAAGGGTCGTAGTCCCAGAAAAGGTTATTCAGTCAAGAAACGTAGTCCACCGGTTTCATAACCTGGTAGTAGAAGTCGTTGTCAGGAAGGTTACTTATAAGTCCAACTAAAGGAAATTCTAACTGACCAACCTAGAGGAACGTCAGGTTCCCTGAGAGTTCTCAGAAGAGGTTGTGGCGTCAAGTTTTCGTAGTTTAGAAGCCACGAATCTAAAGAAATACCAGGTTGAGTTTAGGTATATATTGAGGACCTTTTTGGTATCGACATTGACCTACCTGGAAACAACTGTTTCATTATAGAGACGAAAAATTATACGACAGATCCAACAAGTATCGAAAAGAAGATTCCTCGTCACTCACTTACTCACTTTCATTGAGTCAGTACAGACTGAGAAACACTCGGGTACCTGACAGGTACCTTAAGAGGTCCGGTCTTATGACCTCACTCATCGGAAAGGGAAGACACCCCCTAGAAGGGTTGAGTCCCTAGCTTGGATCCCGAGGGTGTAACGTCCGTCTAAGAAATGGTCGACTCGGTGTTCCCTGTGGGTTCTTGTGACCTCATCTATCGGATAGGGAAGGGACTCGATAGTCCCTTCGGGAGGTTCCTCGTTCGCGGAAATTAAAATACCGACGTCAGTGGTGGTCGTCACCAAAACCTCGGGGTCTTTTATTTCAAACAGTGAGAAAGGTAACAAAGGGGTAGATCAACGGTACTTCACTACCCTGGTCTACGGTACTAGAAACAAAAAACTTACAACTTAAAATTTGGTCGAAATAGTGTGAGGAGAAAGTGAAATTAGTTCTCCGAGAAATCAAGAAACGAAAGACGGTATTCCTACCACAGTAGACGTATAGACTCCAATAACTATAAAGAGGGTTGTTAGAACTAAGGTCGAACACGAAGTAGGTCAGGTCGTACAACGTACTACATGAAAAGTATATTCAATTTATTCGTCCCACTGTCATATGTCGGGACTGTATGAGGAAAGGTTTAAATCTTGGTCAGACAACAAGGTACAGACCAAGATTGACAACGAAGAACTGAACGTATGTCTAGAATCCTCCGTCCATACCACCAGACCATAAGGGTAGAGAACTCCTTAAAAGGTGTCAAACAACAGTAACTGTGTCAGTTTCCGAAACCGTATCAGTTATTTCGTCTACATCTGCAAAAACCCCTTAAGAGAACAAAAAAGACACTGGGTTGTCTACAACCGTTAAACTAGAGACCAAGGAGACGGAAAAGATTTAGGTCGGACTTGTAGACCTTCAAGAACCAAATGTATGACAACTTAGGATCGAACCTTTTAAAACTCGTAATGAGACGATCGTACACTCTACTCACGTTGACACGTCATCAAACTTGTAAGAAACCGTAACGGAAAAAACCCTAAACTTACTTTCGACTGGAAAAGGTCAGGACACTGGTGTTGACTCAAAAGGTTTAAACGACCGGATAACTCACGTCGTGAAAGTGTCGTAGTAGAAAATCCTAAACTTTATCAAGTCGACCTTAAGGTAGTGGAGGGGATCGAAACACAACGAAGGATACCAGGTGAACTGAAGTGTCATGTCCTACAGACCGAGATCCACTCACTAGTGTGGTAGTACCGATAAGTCTTCAGACCTATCACCCATTCAAATACCCCGTCGTCATACACCAAGACCCCACGATTCTTATAAGTCAGTAAATTGGACCCATCGTCAATATACTCACTAGTGAAATATTATAAGTAAATGATCTACAAATAAAATACATGAAAAACTAACTTTTCAAAATTTTAGTTCAATATATGTACTATGATAAAATTAGAATTCTATCGAACCATGTAGATAGAATTTTGTCCGTACCAGAACGATTTCTCCGACTACAACTCACTCATGAGTCAACAAGTCAATACAAGTTGAGAAACGTTGTGGTACATGACATCGGGTGATCTGAGGAGGTAGGTACCTTAAAAGACCTATTCTTATGACCTCACACAACGGTAAAGGAAGAGGACCCTTAGAAGGACTGGGTCCCTAACTTGGACACGGGGAACGCAGAGGACAGAACCGTCCGCCTGAGAAATGGTGAAACGATGGACCCTTCGTTCCGACTACAATCATTGTGTATTTATTATTATAAAGTGGATATACGTGATAAGGTAAACCAGGTATGAGACATTCCGTCCGTACCGTCTTTGATAACCTAAGAAAAGTGGTCACTCTTTTGACTCCGGGTTTCTTCACTTTACCGAGTAGGTTTAGGTACAACAATCGTTTACTGTTCTCCACCCTAAACGTCAATTTTGGTGTCATGTTACAAGACCCACAACATAAATTTTATGTTTTATTACTCACAACCAGTCATATAACTCTTAAATCATGACCAAGTCTTACATTTTACCATACTCACGACATCTTTTGTCACCGTCAAGGAATTTTTCAATTTATATTTTAATGGTACTTTTCAAACTTTCATAATCAGTGAGTCAACACAGAATGAGAAACACTGGGGTACCTGACATCGGACGGCCCTAGGAGACAGGTACCTTAAGAGGTACGTTCTTATGACCTTACCCATCGGTAAGGTATACTGGGTCGTAAAGGGGAGGATCCATGTGTGGGGTTTCTTGACTTTTGTTCCTGAGTTTAGTTAAGAACATGTGGTCACAAGTATCGTTGTAATAAGTGTTATCAGTCTACCACTGTCGGTGGGTTTACAGGTAGTTGTCTCCTTACCTATTTATCTTACACTAGACAAATATACATGTAATGATGAGAAACGGGAAAAACCGACACACGAGTCAAGACAGACTGAGAAACACGACACGACACGAATCAGTGAGTCAACACAAACTGAGAAACGCTAGGGTTCATGATGTCGATTCGAGTAGACAGGTACCTTAAAAGGTCCGTTCTTATGACCTCATTTAACAGTAAAGAAAAAGGTCTCATAGAAGGACTGGGTCCCTGACTTGAATGTAGAGGACGTAACCGTCTAACTAAGAAAATAGTGACTCGATGAACGTACATAATAATAATACGGATACATTTTAACATTTATATTTATATCATAATATATTTTAAATATTTATATTTTATAATAAGATACAATTTTCCAATATGAATCATATTTTTATATAATATGATACATATTTTTATATTTTCGTATTTTATAATATGATACAATTTTCCTTACTTTAAGACTATGTACAGTATCGTATCTACGTGGGACTTTCGTACAATTCAATTTATTGGGTTTATATTTTCCTGTTTGTACCATACTAAGGTTAATACACGTCTTAGATCTTACTTAAGTAACTCTGTCTTTCGTCTTATCTCCAATGGTCCCTGACCCTCCTCCTCCTTTACCCTTAAATCACGAATTACCCATGTCTCAAAGACGAAGTGTACTTTTCTAGACCTTGGTCCAATATCAAAACCAATGTGTTGGCAAAATGTGTCGGTTATATTGTGTCACACTTATATAAATGTGACTTGTACTTATGGATTTTTAGTATTCCTTAAAGTACAATATATAAATAAAATGGTGTTAGTTTTATCAACTTTTCTCGTGTCGGATTTATTTCACTATTTTAAATAAATGGGATACAAGGGGTTTGGTCCTTCGACTCAAATGAGACCCCCCCACCGATACCAATCCCCAGGACCTAGAAAGAGGTCCTTTTAGAGTCTCCACACACGTAAAATTCAAAGTTCCGATTAATTGAATGGTCAGAACTGTAAGAAGTACAAGATCTCTAAGAGGTACCAGTCGTCACTTAACCATATACTTTTTGGTTTGTTAAGATACAGTCTACCCTTCAAGTCAAGTCAAGTCAACGAGTCAACACAGGCTGAAAAATACTGGGGTACTAAACGTCGTGCGGTCCGGAGGGACAGGTAGTGGTTGAGGGTCTCAAGTGAGTTTGAGTACAGGTAGCTCAGCCACTACGGTGGTCGGTAGAGTAGAAGACAGCAGGGGAAGAGGAGGACGGGGGTTAGGGAGGGTCGTAGTCTCAGAAAAGGTTACTCAGTTGAGAAGTGTACTCCACCGGTTTCATGACCTCAAAGTCGAAATCGTAGTAAGGAAGGTTTCTTATGGGTCTTGACTAGAGGAAGTCTTACCTGACCAACCTAGAGGAACGTCAGGTTCCCTGAGAGTCCTCAGAAGAGGTTGTGGTCTCAAGTTTTCTTAGTTAAGAAGTCGTGAGTCGAAAGAAGTATCAGGTTGAGAGTGTAGGTATGTACTGATGACCTTCTTGGTATCGGAACTGATCTGCCTGAAAACAACCGTTTCATTGCAGAGACGAAAACTTATACGATAGATCCAACCAGTATTGAAAAGAAGGTTCCTCATTCGCAGAAAATTAAAGTACCGACGTTAGTGGTAGACGTCACTAAAACCTCGGGTCTTTTTATTTCAGACTGTGACAAAGGAAAGAAAGAGGTAGATAAAGGGTACTTCACTACCCTGATCTACCGTACTAGAAGTAAAAGACTTACAACTCGAAATTCGGTTGAAAAAGTGAGAGGAGAAAGTGAAAGTAATTCTCCGAAAAATCAAGGAGAAGTGAAAAACGGTATTCCCACCACAGTAGACGTATAGACTCCAATAACCATAAAAAGGACCGTTAGAACTAAGGTCGAACACGAAGAAGGTCGGGTCGCAAAGAGTACTACATGAGACGTATGTTCAATTTATTCGTCCCACTGTTATATGTCGGAGCTGCATGAGGAAAAGGATAAACCTTGGTTAGACAACAAGGTACAGGTCAAGATTGATAACGAAGGACTGGACGTATATCCAAAGAGTTCTCCGTCCAGTTCACCAGACCATAAGAGTAGAGAAAGTCTTAAAAGGTGTCAAATAACACTAGGTGTGTCACTTTCTGAACCGTGTTAGTTATTTCGTCTTTATCTACAAAAAGACCTTGAGAGAACGAAAAAACTACTAGGTCTCCTACAACTATTAAACTAGAGACCAAGGAGACGGAAAAGATTTTGGTCGAACTTGTAGACCTTCAAGTACCAAGCACATAACGGTTTCGGACCGAACCTCTTAAAACTCGTAATGAAATGATCTCAGACTCTACTCACGTTAACATGTCATCAAACTCGTAAGAAACCACAACGGAAAGAAACCCTAACCTTACTTTTGACTGGAAAAGGTCAGGACACCGGTGACGACTCAAAAGGTTTAAACGACCGTATGACTCACGTCGTGAAACTGTCGTAGTAGAAAGTCGTAAACTTTCTCGAGTTGACCTTAAGGTAGTGGAGGTGATCGAAACAAGCATCACTACGAAAGATTCCGGGTGAACTGAAGTGTAAGGTCCTACAGACCGAGATCCACTCACTAGTGTGGTAGCACTAATAGAACCAGCACTCCTAGAAAAAAACATGTCAAGACACATAAGAACGGTGGAGAAGAATTATAGAAGACGAAGACAATCCAGGTATGGTAAAGACAGGAAATAACTCAGGTAGAAACGTACTTTACAAGGGAACCATAGAGACTAAAAGAACTTCACTAGAGATCAGAAAGGGTAAGACAACAAAAGGAGATAAAGAAACGTAACTAGCGACTTCTTCCGAAAGAATAGAGAAGAACGATAAGAAACCTTGAGACGTAAGTATACTAATATAGAAAGGAAAAGAGGAAACGAAAAACGGAGAGAAGAAAAGTGTCGATAAACATTCAGGAGGGGTTTATCGGTAAAACGAAAAAACGTAAAGAAAAGGTACCCCTACGAGAGCTAGGGACAGAGGACATGTTACAGTGCTTGGAGACAGGTATCCAGTAGTCCGTGAGACAGATAGTCTAGATCAGGGAATTTAGATAAAGAGTGAAGGTGAGATATTAATGTCCCTAAACTAAATCCAGTATAGACTTACCAGATCACCAAAAGGGATGAAAGAAGTTAAATTCAGACTTAAACCGTTATTTCTCAAGTACTAGACTCGGTGTCAGTCGAGGGCCAGAACAAAATCTATTTACGTATAAAATGTAAATATACTACCTATACACTTCTACACATATGGAGTAGAATCTTAACTCCTCATTCCCATACACATACTTTGTTTCTCCTATCAAACACAATAAAGAAGAACCTTACTCAATCGATGTTCAATCGATATAAACATGAAGTTCTCATTCGATGTTATCTTTATTTCGACCTCTGAAGTTTATAAAAACACGAAATTGTCTGTGAGAAATCTATGATAGATATTTAGGTGAAAGATCTCTAAGAAGAACCATTTTTTAGTTTAACAATAAATTGAAGTAACGTCTCTTTTAAATTTTTATTAGAAAGAATAAGTCGATCACACCCGAGAGGGTTCTCTAGAATTACCTCTATAATTCCGTTTATTAGGTAACACAAAGTGACATTAGGAAATTTTATAGCGTGTCGGGAACGAAATCCCTTCGTTTCACAAAGAATGTTACATTGAAATATACGAAAAAATGTAAGTATGACTTAAAGAAAAGGAAAAATGCAGAAATCAAAGTAAAATCGGAAGAGACGAAGATAATTTTTCAAATCAAAACACCTATTATAAAAAGATGAAAGATTCAAACATATGAAGTATAAAGACTTTTTATTTACATTAGTAACATAAACAGTCAAAATTTTAACCTTAAGTATGTGTATTTACCGTTATATCATAAAACCCCCTCACTATCAAGACCTCACTCTGGTTTACCTAGACTTAGAACCGAAATCAGTAAAACACTGACACCCGTTCCGTAAATTACGGACATGTGAAACCACATAAGTAGATATTTTACCTCGACTATTATTATATATGGTATCTCTTAGTAATTTTTATTATAAAAATTTCGTTCATATTACCACGACCGTGTCTAAGAAAAATTTATGTTTTATCACAATTTATTTTATCATATTCAAGTGACATTGGGACCTGAAACATGAAAATAAAAAAGTGGACACATTTACCTTTAGAAATCGAGTCTTCCGTTACACTTACAATAACATTACGGTTATTATTGAAAAGAAACCTCTAAGAAATTTTCTTTCAACCATTTTCAATGACAAATTATATTAATAATAGTTACATTGGTCCTACATTGGTTAAAAGTCATCCTCTCTCTTATTGAGAGTTCATCATACCTTATCACCGAAAACCACTTGTGGAATCAAAGGAAACGTGGAAACGGGATCTAGCCTTCCCGTCGGACAAAGAATGTCTTATATAGTCTAGTCAGTAGTACTTTGTGATCGAGAACTGTATTATTAATTAAGTATACTTAATGGGTTCACTATAATTCTTTTACTAAATATATTAGATACTACACTCTTTAGTTAACAAAGTAATAAGTAGTGGGTAACACGTCAAAACTAAATTAAATCAAACAACATCTAATAAAATGACGAGATAATTGTATTACTAAACTCGTTAATAAATATCAAACACTATAATTCATTCTCTAAATCCCCTATAATAGTCTATTAAGTGCTACCTTACTACAGATACTTATAATACACCTTAAGACGGTAAAATTAGACTCATGACATACGTCAAGCTAGTATTACTTAAGCATAAGAAGATGTTTTAAGTACATTGTTGTTGTATTTACATTAAAAGGTAACTGTGTCTTCAATCATGGTCATAATAAATTATTTCTTAACAATCGATTATTATAGAAACCAGGAGTCAAAGAAGTAAACAGAAACCTTCATACTATGACACCGACCTTCTAAGACGTCAGTGCACTTCTTTTATTTACTAAACTAGAGATGGAAACAAAGAAAAATTCTGATTAATAGTTAGAGGAAGACAACAATGAAGAAGAAAAGCTCTAAAAAATATTTATAGAAACAGGACTGAAAGATCGTACAGGAGCAGTAGTAGACCTGAATCCGAAAATTATGACTATGCACACAAACGAGTACAGCCAAAGGAATTAGTAAAGAAAGAGTTGTATATCTAACCTTACCGGATTACGGTTAGTTTCCGAAAGGTCTCCTTATTCTAATATGTCTGTGTGTAAGAATAAACGTTGAGAATTTAGAGTTTCGAGACTTTTGAGTCTGATTATCTTTATTTTTATTGGGTAAATAACCGTGTAGACTTAACTGTGTTTCAACAAATATATCAGACAAAGGTTAAATAACACTTATAAAGACGTAAAGTAATGTCTTTATAATTACCAAACGTGTTACGACGGGATTCTGAGACTACTTCTACAACGTAATATATATCATATATATGGTATAACAGGATTTTAACCTTTTAAGTATATAAGACTTTATGTAAACCCACGTTTCCAACGTACGTAGGACATTAGTACTAACAAAAACCATAAACCATTAGATTCGTGGGTCATCAGATCCTCATATTTTAAATGTTAAATCCATATTTAAAATTAGAAATTGAAAAGAAAGTCTAATTGATGTCAGTATTATGTAGTTACTATATAATACTTTAACTTTAGTTACCAAAGTTGTAGGAACTTTATTAATAAAATTACACCAATCGGTTTAAGAGTACAATGAACTACAATGTACTACAAAAATTCTTCATGAACTGACCGATATGTATAATAAATGTCTCTAATGATTACTTAAGGTTTAATTGTACTCACTACATTTGTCAAAGGATCGAACACTCAAGTACCGACAAATACCCTATAGAACCCTATGATTCTGGTGTAAAACGTATATATAAGTCGAGAAACTCACTCCGACATACTGGGAAAGGATGGAGGGGAGGAGTTCTCTCCTTTAGGAAAATACACCTAACGTAACAACGTCACAGTAAAGAGTACATTCTACATGTTTAATAATTGGTGTATTGGGAAATCACCCTCTATAATTATAATTAAACAAACATTTTCAGATTAAAAATTTGATAATGAAAATCCATAAATGATGGTCCTTCATGTGTTAAGAAGTACTCTTGTGGTTCGATGTTGAACTTTATGTCAAGTGGACCTTACCGAGCGAGGTTACAAAACAAATGTAGAGCTATACCGGTAAACACTTTCTCTTCCCTTCTAGCGGTACCCAATACGTATTATCGTTAAGTAAAAAAAGGGTTAAATTGTAACTTTTCTGTCACTGGTAATTGATGACAAAATACATATATACTATATATACACACACCTTTTATACATGTGTGTACGTGAGTTTATTGTGTATATAAATAATATTATATACTTTCTTTTTAATCGTCCTTTGACCTATATTCTAAATTGGAAAGACCTTTACATTATTTGGTACAATTTTAACAAATGTGTTTATACACTTACAGATCTTAAACGATCCAAATATTAATTATGGAAGGATGATCTTTACAATAAAAACGACGTCTCATATATTTTGTCTTAACTAGAACTTCTAGGGTAATGTTACAATAAAAGATCTATTATGAAAACTGAATTTTTCTTAATTATCATATAATGAAATAATTAAGAGAATATATATAGATCATCGGTAAATTTTACTTTTGTTTTTAATCTTCGAACCACAACGAACTCCTATCCTAATTCATATTTTACCCACACAGTAATGATATCGTGTGTCATCGTACGATAATTATATTTTTAGGGTGGACCTAAGAGGTTATAAAAATAAGGAGTCACACCCTTAGATCGATGAACACTTTTACTATTACATTTAAAAGTCATTCCGAGATCATTCTAGTGTTATTGATAGATTTTACCTTCTGTTAGGTCACCCAATTTTTAATTTGAATGATCGAATATAAAAATAAAAAATAACTCTCAGTGTATTTCCCTTGTCTTTTACCACCATTATCGTTTTAGAAAGGTATACCGAAAACACAGAGAATGGTGAGTATGGTGAATACAAAAGAAAAAACTTTCATATGGAGACTACCCATGTATACCAGTTTATGTCAAAGAAGAGAAGAAGTCTTCCCCTTCTCGACTATTAAATTCGAATAAAGTTACAATGTCTTACTTACACAGTGTAATAAAATATTCGGAGAGTTAAAACTCTGGTTGCATGCAACGTTTCTGATTACGTCTCAAAGTTTAACGTGGTATCTTTCAGTAGATTTAATAATGTTTTTCTTCTAAGACTAATGATTTACACTAATCAGTACCTACAAGAGAACTCTTAAAGTTTTTTTAGTTTTATCTCATACTGCAAAAGAAGAACAGGTTTCAATAATACGTATTAAAAGTATCGTCAAATGAAGGAAAAAACGAATGTCAAAGTTTTTGATACTCACTCGAAAGTCAAAAGATATGTTTATATTTTTTATGGTACCTATAGGAAGCTCTGTCACTATAAGTGGAAAATCTTAAAATAAAATTAAAGAGGGTCATCAAAATAAAAAGTGTCTACCATCAATAAACGCTGTAAGTACTTACAAAATGGAGGAAAATGATAGGACTTTCGAAAAAGGTCATTTAGCTCTTTACCAGGGTTTCGTCTTCCTCTTGACTCTCCCCGTTTGACCGGACGAAATTAGGTGTTCGACCTATTGACTGTTGGGTTTCAACATTCAATCTATATAAAACGAAAATTTCGGTATTAGACTCCGACATAAACCTATTTTATCCAAGAAGGGATTTAACAACGATCAATGACCTAAGAAATACTGATGGTTGGTGAGTATAAGGTTACCTATGAGAAGGAACGATTAACGTAGGGTTTCCTCTCAATAACAGAAACACCCTTTTCTCCTATTCCTACAGTCCTACTTCCTTTAGTGTCACATCGAGACTCACAAATACTATGGTAAAACACTTAAGGATTTATGCAAATCTTAAAACCTCTTATTTATTACGACCTTAACCCTATAATTATTTTAGTAACATTCTTACTAGTCGTTCATCCGGAAAAGCACCTCGTTAAATTCAGTAAAAAACCCAAGTCTAAGTACTAAACAAGTACTCACTCTGTGTCAAAGTTTCCAGACTACATACTATAGTCAGGTCAAAGAACCGGCGAGTGAACGTAATCGAATTTAGTGTTACCACTGAATTAAACGATCTCACTTTTCTTACAGATTGTACAGAGAGGGATCCTTTTTTTTATAAAATTTTTCTCATTGAAATTTACATACTTTCATGGGTCAATCAATAATTGTTAGTTTAAACTAAGGAGATCGATGGGTTCAGACTGAAAAAAACTCACGATCTTAAAAGAACGGGTGTAAACGGAGAAATCTGAGTAGACCAAGACTATACTCCTTCTACACTTATTTTCGGTACACGGGTAATAAATACATATGATGGACCATGGGACACCTGATACCAACACAAGTGCGAATAAGGAATTACTCTTTGATTCTTCTGAGTCATTAGTTGACACTTTCAGGGATCTCCGGTATCTTTACAAAATCATTATATTTTATAAGAAATCAAAAATAATATTTTAAAATAAGTATCTCAATTTTATATAGTCACATTCACTATCATACCCAGACTGAGAGAAGATTCTCTTTTGTATGGAAAAATAGACTTTTTGAGGTCTTTGATAAGTCAGAATGGTCTCAAAAATTATCTCTCAAACCAAATGAACACTACTTTCGTATAAAAGTAAGACAATAATTTTCTATGTAGGGACTAGTAAGACACTGATTACGAAAGGTCTTGACATATACTAACTTCAATAAGGTCTTGACAGGTTCTTTGTTGTAAAATTACAATTTAATAGTATATACTTATAACATACTCTAACGTCTAATCAAAAGTGACATTATTAGGTCGTGACATTATCATAAACGAAGTACATAAAACAACTTCCTTGATAACACTAAGTATAATACTAATAATCGTTGTTAAAAATAAAATGGAACGTACATATTTTTAATTTAATATCATTCTAGTTTATACTTTTACCGTTATCCTTACAATCTACGTTTCTAGATATGTGTAAAAAAGTATATAGACTTAATCCAGATTTATATGTTTTGAAAAAATTCAAGATGGGGATTTTGATTATACTTGGTTTGAGTTCGTTTTTTGGGGTCAGAAGAGTAGGTCATGAATATGTGTCGATCTAAGATCACCGAACATCGGTAGTTCTTTTTCTAAAGTAAGATTAAGAAAAAAGTAATCTTTCATATACTAATATCTGAAATCAATAGATTGAAATTTAAAGTACAAAATTATATTTAATTAGGTTTACGAGAAGAAATCGTACTGTTTCCGTAAGGTGAATTTTTAAGAGAAATTTAGCTTTGAAGGTGTAATGAACTGTAAAAGTTTTCATGGTTTTTTAACCATCAACGTATTCGAGATAATAAACATCAAAAGATATTTCGTAAATTAAGAATATACATATAAGAAATTTTATATTATCGTTTATACAACTCTTCTCACTGTTATTTATGGAAGGAAAAGACAAGACATTATGAAAAAATTGTAAAACTCAGGATCAAATGAACCAGGATTCCCAATTTGCTATTTTTCATATTCATGTTAACGATACAAGAACACTGGACCACTAAACACTTTAAAAGAAAATAGAACTCTAACTCTTTAGATTATTTCGAAAGGTCTTGACTTAATCAATAGATTTATAAAACCTGATCACGATGAATGTTTATTTAAAACTTTCAATTAGTTTCAAATAATTAGTTTAGTTTCAAAATAAGGAATGTGACAAAAAAAAGAAAGAAAAGAAAAAATTTGAAGTTCATGGTAAATTTCAAAACTGGAAACGTATCTGTTTCAGTTCTTTTCTCTTTAGGACGAAAAATTTTATAACTAAATATCACCATATAAAAACGGAGTCGTTATTATTTTGAATCTATTCTACACAATAACCTAGTTCAAGTCAAAAAGACGACTCTAAAAATTCTTGTTCCAACTACAAAGTTACAGGTTTTTCGTAATTAATAAACCTAGGTATACTTAGTTCTGTGTACCGAGAACACTGTTTTTTACAATTCAATTTTAATTAACATGTGAAACTCTAACAACGGAAAAACCCACAAAAAGGAAAAACGGAATAATACTTACCCATATACCATAACTTCCTTTTGATACGTCCACTTTGTCAAAGATAATTGACCTGACATAATTGATTTTTCTCGATGTGTTTCAAAAATGAAATAGGAGTGGACGGTTAAACTTTTGATAACCATTTTAGCAATAAGTTATCCGATTATAAAAGATTTAATCATTCTGAATGGAATGGTTTCAATAGTCTAACTATAAAGAGAAAGTTTCTGATTTTGTTGTCAAAATCAGGACTCGACCAACCAAGTATATAATTGATTATATGTATGATGTTGAAACTTATAATTATCTAACCGATTTCTAAAATCCAAACTTCTAATCAAACTTTCGTTATGTAAACGAGGGCACTTAGTACTACGTCTAATAGGGGTACACAAAATGACGGACATATACTTACGTTTACAACAAAGTCTTTTATACGAACTTTACAGTTGTGTCACACGTTAATCATAACGTAGTAGTACGAAGTCGTACACTATGGACATACTACTGTAATAAAGTTGATGAGTCTATACAATGACATTATTTTTACAAATTGTATTCTTTCGACGTATACAGTAGTTTACGAATAAAGACAAAGTGTGTGTGTGTGTGTGTGTGTGTGTGTCTGTGTCTCAAAATTCATCATCTTCTCTAACCAAGAGTTAATTGGTCCCACTACTTTGTATAAAAGTGTCATTTAAAGACGACGACGTGACTGTCATCGAGACACTCCTAGTGAAACACGTGTACACGAGTCAGTATAGCTGAGACGTTGGGGTACCCGACATCGGGTGGTCCGAGGAGACAGTCACCCTAATAGAGCCGTCCTTCTGACGTCACCCAACGGTAAAAGAGGTCCCCTAGAAGGGTAGGTCCCTAACTTGGACACAGAGGATACCGAGGACGTAACCTTCCGTCTAAGAAATGGCGACGTGGTGGACCCTTCAGTCCCTATTGAAATGGACGATAATTTCAGTCAAGTTCAGTTGTTTTAACCACAGTCAAGGAGAGAATCAATCGACTTTCCTCTGACCGGATTTTAAATATTTACCGTAAAAATCATAGTGACTTATACTGTATTGTAGAAAGATCGTAGTAATTAATACTGTTATCCTAATGATTAGGTTTATCTTCATGTAGTCGTAGAGTCGATACTACAATAAAAAAAGTCCTTAAATATTAAAACAGTACTAATTTTGTGACTAGGAGTTATTCTTCGTATAGGATCAGGATAATGGTGATAATGGTAACAGATATTGTACTAATATATATTTCTTTAACTTTTTAGATAGTATACTGTCCTTGAAATTACGTACAATGTAATAAAAAAAAACTCAACTGTTGGTTCACTGTATCTGTAACTGAAAATTTTATATAAAAAATTTTAAACAAGAAAATGTTTCATTTTTATAAGACATTTTCTAAATTTGAAACTTAAAAAATAAAAAAAAGTTACTGTCTATATGTACTCCGGTTACACCAATCAAGTCATAGGGGGATAAAATACTTTATTAAACATTCTAGTTGTATGTATATCATTTACTAACTTTTAAAAAATTTTGAGATTTATTCAGTAGGATTTTATTAGAGATTTTTTCACGACTTCAAGGTAATGAAACCGGTGGATTACGTTTCTCGACTGAATAACCTTTTCTGGGACTATGACCCTTTCCATCTCCCGTTTTCTTCTCCCACCGTCTCCTACTCTATCGAGTCATCGTAGTGACTGAGTTACCTGTACTCAAACTCGTTCGAGGACCTCTGCCCCTTCCCGTCCCTTCGGACCACTCGACGTCAAGTACCCCAGTGTCTCAGTCTGTACTGAATCGCTGACTTGTTGTTGTTATTAGAGTTCACAATCTTTTTAAACACATCACGGAATTTTGTTTTAATAGTGAATCGAGATAACATCTTTCATTCTAATTATAATTATCTGGAAATTTGACTAAATAGTCTTTCAAGAGAGAATTACTGACAAGTATATGTGTATCTTATACCACTACTTTATATCTTATACCACTGTTTTTACAGGTAGTGGTCCCAGATCATTTACACCTTTTGTAACTCATATATTTACCCTTACAAAGAAAAATGAAGGTCTTGGAGAGTTCTCAGAATTCACAAGATTCTACGAAATTTTAAGGGGTCGTTCCCTGACCTTGTATGTCATCAAAAATTTGATTAAAGTGATACCCTAGAAAATAACTTTCCGTGGAGGGTTCTGTTAAAAAGAATAACTGATTGTAAACTTTTTGTTGATGGATTTACTTCACTAAGTGATTATTTCCTTAGTCCGATAAATAAATAAATGATTTATATGTGACACCATATTAATACTTGTGACTGTTTAGATCACGTTCTTAAATGAACGTGAACAGTGAACTCTTAAACCGGTAAAGGTCTCCTTATAAATTTGTTCATAAAGTCGACGTTACAGAACTGGGCTCTTTCTACCGGTATGCACTTATCAGAATTACCATTTGTACTCCATATAATCTATAAACTTTACATTAGTACTATACTTTTCATTACACGAATTCTACATCAAGTCTTACACTAAGTTCAGAAATACTCTTTGATAATTGCTACATCACCGAAGGGACTATCGAGTCCACCATTTCTTAGGTGGACGTTACGTCCTCTGGGACCAAGTTAAGGACCCAACCCGTCTAGACGACCTCTTCCCTATCCGATGGGTGAAGTCATAAGACCTCCTCGATTGTACTATTTTCAAACAGAAGTGACTCTAAGATTGTCATGGGTAGACGCCTACTTTGCTCGAAATATATTGTCTGTCATATAATTATGGATCTTCGGGAACGACCGGAAGACTTTCTTAGAAGAATATATTTGTTTTTTTCCAGTTAAACACTGACTATCTAAAGGATGCTTCGATCTTAAATAATTTTTACACAATGTAATAAACACTCTTTGTTTTAAATAACTCGGGAAAAAAGGATCACACAGTCAAAAGGAATTCGTCATACCATCTGTGAAGCTTTCGGAAGTCCTCAAAACAGAGAGTCAACAAACAGGAAATCCTTTATAACGGTTTACTCGGAGGGAGAAATGTTTATGACTTTCTTATGACGATAAGTCATATAAATACCTCAATATGTGACTTACCATGATATTACTGGATTTGACTTGATAAAATACATCAATAGTTTTTACGACTTTGAAACCGAACCTTTCATCACAGATCTGACAACGTGTCTTTACTGTGAGTGGTAAAAATATCGAAATGTCGTTCCGTCGGGTATCATAAAATACATCATTATCTTTATATGTCATTCTCATTCGCTTAAGGTCTAAAACATGATTCTTGTCCACGTCTACTCGTGTTTGGAGATTTAACCGTGACAACACTGTTTTCGAAAGTTCCTATTGTTGTTTTGATACATTTAAATCGGTTCGAGACAAGATAATGTCTACGACGACAAAAATCACAATCTTATTGTATTGAAAATTTTCCAGTTCTTTGTGTTTTAAATAAAAAAATTTGATGCTATACGACAATAGTCCTTTTTGTAATTATATAACAAAATAAATATTATATAGAATAAACTCCCTTTCATACACTGTTACTTCCACTTCTATAGATCTGATATATTTGGACTTATGTTTGGACTTTGGATTCTTTTATGCTAAAGTGTATTATGGAGTAAAAGTAATTTACTACTTTTCCATTTAAGTCTTTTAGTGAATCCGATTTTTATCCATATAGTAGTTTTTGATTATAGTAAAATTGAGTTTAACCATAAACAAGTTGTTTGCAAGACGTAGTATCACACTACATGTTTCCTTTTGAGTTTAAACACCTTGTTTTACTTCTTTAAAAAAATTTCCGTTTAGATCGATTAAGGTAATACAAAAAATGAGAAAGTTTGACTTTGTTATCAGAACAACAACGCTTTGTAAATGATGTTTATTTCTTATTCATTTAAGGAATCTTAATCGAACCAAAAAATAAAATCGGAGTCCAAAGAGTCAGTTTCTAATGAATACAAACAAAAAAAAAATTAAAAAAAGGACTAGTGAAAATTAAAAAATATAAAGTAGAGGGATCAATGTGAATAAGGGTACACTAATAAGAGTGAGATTTTTATGATTCATTAGTAACGGATCAAACCAACAAAATTGATTTTCTAGTTCAAGAATAGTATTTACACATCTTTCTCGTTTCCGTCTAAGATGAAGACGTAATAATAGATATGAAACCTAACTATAAAAAAGGGTCGTAAAACCAGGTGTATTATAGGTAAAAGAGACTCATCGTTCATTTACCAAAGTGAAGAGAGTCAAGACACCCATGAGTCTTAGAGGCCTCTTACACGTAGGACTATTTGGTGCTCTTCGGGTGAAGATCTCGACTTTAAAGGTTATAACTAGAAGAATATGTATGATCTTAAAAAGTGTGGTCAAACGTGTAGACTGGCTCCATGAAGTAATAATTTATCCCCTAATATCTAAAGAATCTCTTCCGTTACCGTGGGGTGAGGTCATGAGAACGGACTCTTTAGGGTACCTACCCCCTCGGACCACCCGACGTCAGGTACCCCAGCGATTCTCAGCCTGTGATGACTCGCTGAAGTGAAAGTGAAAAGTGAAAGTACGTAACCTCTTCCTTTACCGTTGGGTGAGGTCACAAGAACGGACCTCTTAGGGTCCCTGCCCCCTCGGACCACCCGAAGGCAGATACCCCAGCGTGTCTCAGCCTGTGCTGACTGGGCTGAATCGCCGTCGTCGTTTCTTGAGGTACCGTGGTATTGTGGAAAGGTTCATTAGGGTTCCAAACCCTTTTATTTTACTTCGAGAAATATATCCAACCTCAGACGAAATAGTAGAGGGAATCGAAGAAAAGAGAGTAGATAACAGAACAAATGAAAAGAATGGATTCTCTTGTAGGTAACGTTGTTCTTTGTCTACCACACTCAAGGTTAGGACCAAGACGACACACCCTGTCCCAGAAGCAAAGAATTTTTATTTATGACTAAAATAGATACACTCTCAAAAAAACACTCCTTATATCCTTCGTGATTTGATACGTCATGACGGTAAAAGAGTAACATATTTTTTCATTAGTGTGGCTACTAGTCTTCTGAGAAGAAAACTAGACTCAGACAACCCCACAGTAGTCCTACAGTCATAGACATCCTTACCCTACTTCCTTTGAACAATCGTTCACCACTAGTAGAAGTAGGTAAGACATTTTAGTGGATAATACATGGGTGTTTTAGGGGAGAGTTCTAGTGTTCATGCAATTTTAATAAATGTGTCCCTAAAATCCGATTCGTTTTGGTTTTAGGGATCTATAGTAATAGGAGTCATTTCATTCTACGACCAACTTTCTCACCGGAGTCTATGGTCTACTGGACCCAAAGGAACGGATACTCAGAGATAAAGAAGTATCATCGTATTCCGAAAGGGAATATCACGACCCTCCCTTGATTAACCGGATCACATACGTTCCAATACCGTTAGGTGAGGTCACAAGAACGGGCCTCTTAGGGTCTCTACCCCCTCGGACCACCCGACGGCAGACACCCCAGTGTGTCTCAGTCTGTGCTGACTTCGCTGAATCGTCGTCGTCGTCGTCATACGTTCCAAGACTCGGACCATGTTCGGGGGATCATTTACAAGAAACAATAAAATAAAGGTACACTACGGAAAGAGGTGGTAGGGTCTCTTCGTGTTAAGACACCTCTATAAAATCTTAACGTTCGAGGGGTTGGCTAGTACCGTGAGACCCGGTACTAGTTCCAGGAGGGTAGTGGATAAAGGTCTAAACGTCAGATCGAGTAAGGAGGAGAACACGCCGTCCAGTCAAAACTTGTTCCTTTGGAACACCGACAAGTCAAGGGGGTTTCTAGGAGATTAGTACCTCTAGAGACCTTTGTAAATTATCTTCCCCTTTAACTCAAAAGATATTCCTTGTCTGAGTTCATAAACGAAAAACCTTTATGATTCATATTTGTAGTGTCTTAATGGTACGTGTACGGAAGAGACTTTGTCCACATCTCTTTTTAGTATTATTTATTTCCGAAATATACCCGACGAGAACCTCTTCCTTTACCGTTGGGTGAGGTCATAAGAACGGACTTCTTAGGGTACCTGACTCCTCGGACCGTCCGATGTCAGGTTCCCCAGGGTTCTCAGTCTGTACTGAATCACTGATTTGGTACCCGACGAGAACCAAAACGAGTTGTCTCGAACTACTTACGACAATGATCCGGATGATACCCGGTCAACGGCGACTTACCTCGAGACCCCATATGTCTCGAGTGTAAGGTCCTTCCCTCTACGTGTCCAGAGACGATCCATCGTGATTCCGTCTGCCCACCATGTTCCTTCTACACTCCCAAAATACACACGCTCTTATCGTCTTTGGTACACGTAGGACACACCCTCTTGACCATTGCCTCAGTGTTCTCTCGTCACCTCAATCTAGAACTGTATACTCGTTCTGAAGTTGTCGGTTTTTCTCCCAAGGTCTGTGTCCCTCGTAGTCTCCACTCTCCCGTTCTGAGTGTCTCGACTCTTTAAGTCACATCGAGTTACACCCAACCCCATAACTCACTTACTTCTCTCCACACACATACATACACACACACACTCAACGAGTCAGTACAGACTGGGAAACACTGGGGTAACGATATATCGGACGGTCCGAGGAGACAGGTTCCCTAAGAGACCCGTTCTTATTGACTCACCCTACGGTAAGGGAAGAGGTCCCCTAGAAGAGTTGGGTCCCTAGTTTGGGTCCAGAGGACGTAACTTCCGTCTAAGAAATAACGGACTCAGTAGTCCTTTCGGGTTTCTCTCCATTCAACTCCGGTTTACCGTTTTAGGAATCTACGATGTGAATTCTCAAACCTAAAAGAGGAAATGTGTCGTCTCTGTTACCCGTAATTTTTTTTTAGTTCATCATTCTTGTACCCCACACGTTAAACACCTCAACCGATGCGACCGGACCACCTTCCTCCGTCTAACCCAAACCACCTTTCATCAATACTGACACTGACCTCAATCCTGGTCCCGGAGTCGGCTCCACACACCTAGGTCTCAGTTCTCTTAAAGACTCCCCTCAGAAAGTCTGAAAACTTGGATAAAATATACTCCTTATTTCCTCTCTTTAGTTCCCTAATAGATGTAAAAGAAGTAACACTTTTTAAATCACATTTTTCACTAACACATAAATTAAACGTCCGACTTCAACAAGGAAAGTTCGGACGAAAGCAACCGACACTGTACATTAAGGTAAAACTGTTTATCGATAGTTCATAGTCGACATACAGTCCTCGATACGATCTATGGTCTCTTTGTTTGCTAATTATTCTGTCGTACGAGTGAAAAGTACTCGACGTTAAGGTCCTGTTCTTTTCAGTAGATACGTTTATTAATATTACTTTACATTATTCCTATTTATTGTCTTTCTATACATTCCTTGAGATACTTTACGTAAGATAAAAACAATCGTACCTTCTAGAGATATTACACTCCCGAATCGAGACCAAGGACTATCTTAAGGGAATCTCCGTAGGTCCATGTTATTCATGAAACGAATTGTCTTTCGTCTTAACTGCAAATTATAGATCTAATGTTTATTCTCATAAATCATCCTTCTCCTTTTATATTTTAGAAAGAAGTCTTTCCTAAGGACCTAAAAGATGTCAAAGTAAAATCAGGTTTACTACTCTCAATGAGTCCTCACCTTGACAGTCATAAACTTAGGGTTAAGATGGGAGAGGATCACCGGACTGAAACTCATTCAAGGAATTGTGTCACAAAGAGTAAAAGGAATAGACATTTTACCCCTACTATTGCTATCACAGCTATCTCACAAATACTTCTAACTACACACATAAAGACTTCAGTAGTTTCTCTCTCTATTTCAGAATAAAAGTAACGAATACTATCTAATGGAAGTTTTGTCCACAAACCTCCAGTCCGAAAGTAAAATAATTCATTTATGGAATAACTAAACTACGTCAAAGTTTTCAATAAAAATAACATACCAAGGTTTTATTTAAGACTAATATACAACATAAATTTCGACTAAGAGTATATAGAAGTTGGATTACTGAACATTGTCACTTTTAACGTAAGGGTAACTAACAAGAAACGTCACACTATTAAGAAAGAAAGACACAATGACTATACTACTAGAAGGATGAGAAGACAGTTATTGTAATCGTCGTTAGAATGTAGTGATCTATAAGATAAGACTTCAAATTTACTATCTCTCTGTTGAGAACGACGAAATTACCAATATAGAAGAGATCTTAGAAAAGTAGATTTTATACGAAAACAATAACCAAAAGTAATACTCCTTTGTGTACCTTTCTAATTTAATTTTCTGTCACAAAGACAGGAGTCAAAGACCATGATAAATAGTTAAGGTATCGAGACGACAGTAGGAATCTCTGTAACAATCTCGATGAAGTGACTTGATCACGAGTTAATCAGAGATGTAATAAATATACATTAGTAATTAATTAATTATAATATAGGAAAAGTTATTTTATCAGTGGCACTCCATATTATAGTAGTTTGTCTACGACCCCCGTCTCCGTTTTGACCTTAATATTATTAGTTAGTTTGAAGGTGAACTATTAGGAGGGATGTGTCACTCGACGTGGATTACGTCCGTGTCCGATGGTCTGGTACGAGACACTCGAGGAACGTAACGGAAACTGTAGACGCTCGACGTCTTCTGACTATAAATTCTTCAATTCAAAAGAATAGAGTATCTACCCGACGAGACCACCGAGTCACCATTTCTTAGACGGACGGTACCGCCCCCAGAGTCAAAGTTAGGGACCCAACTCTTCTAGGGGACCTCTTCCTTTACCGTTGGGTGAGGTCATAAAGATGGACCCTTTAGGGTACCTATCTTCTCGGACCGTCCGATGACAGGTACCCCAGTGTCTCTCAGGTCACGTTGAATCTTTGATTTGTTATTTTCTTTTTGTTGTTGTTGTTTTTTGTTGAAATATCTGACTTCCAGGACGACGGACCAAAATTTGTGGTATTGTCAAGAACTCCAATAAAGAGATTTGAATACCCATACAGAAGATTCCCTTTCCTGTCGAGAGTCTTCAGGGACTCATAACGGAAGGTCTCTACTCCTTGAGTTAGTCGTCTACTCCCCAAACCGACTACTTTGTGGAAAAAGTTCAGAAACAGTTTGTTTGACTGGACATAGAAACTACAGAAGTAAATGTACTAACTTGTAGATGAAATAAGACAAAGTATAAATGTTATGTTTTCGTGCATTTTACAAAAAAGTGAAACCAACTCACACCATAAAACCATTCAATTTAAAGAGTTTCCAACGACGACTATGAAGTCAACACAGGCTGAGACACGCTGGGGTATCTACCGTCGGGTGGTCCGAGGGGGCAGGGACCCTAAGAGGTCCGTTCTTGTGACCTCACCCAACGGTAAAGGAAGAGGTCACGTACTTTCACTTTTCACTTTCACTTCAGCGAGTCAGCACAGACTGAGGATCGCTGGGGTACCTGACGTCGGGTGGTCCGAGCAGACAGGTACCCTAAATGACCTCACCCAACGGTAACGGAAGAGTTTCCAATGACTCGAGATAAACTGATTACGTCCAATTTCATACTGATCTCACGGAGAGACTTATCTGAGAACTAAACCTTCTCACCTTTACACCTTTACCATTAACACTTCAAAGATAAGACTATTATTTTACGATATACAAAGAACTCAATATTCACTTAATTTCTCTCTTTTTTTATACGAACCAATAAGGCTCTAAGATATTAAATTAAATCGTGATAAAAGTGAAAATGTCACAGATCATCCATCTGAATGGGACTGTCCAAGGAATAAGTCATAAATATGAGCAATGTTAATCCTTTTAAAAACAAAACATAGTTAAACAATTAATATATAGTTGACAGTAACTGGTTACCTTTTCTACCAAAACCGTACGAGAAGTGGTCAAGATTATTATACGACCATTTATGTGTGTATCTTTTTACCTTTGAAGTAAATATCAGGAACGGTCAAAGACATCACCTTTATGAAGGTGTACTGTCTAAAGATTATAGTTTTAATACAGTCACTTGAACTTTAACACTGTAATGCAAGTGTCAATTGAAAACGTTCAACCATTATCAACCTAGACCCCGAAGGGACCACTGAGTCACAATTTCTTAGGGGGACGTTACGTCCTCTGTACCCAAACTAGGAACCCTACCCTTCTACGGAACGTCTTCCTTTACCGTTGAATCATAGGAACGACGCCTTTATAGTACCTACCTTCTCGGTCCGTCCGATTATAGGTACCCCAGTGTTTTCACAGTCTGTGTTGAATCGTTGTTGTTGTTGTTAGTAACCGAGGTCGTCTAGTGACCGAGACTAAAATTTTGACCATTAGTGTCAAAAAACAAAAAAACCCAAAAAAAAAAATTATGGTTAGTTAACCCGAAAAACGATGATGAACACGAATATGTCATTTAAAAAAAAGTTTACCCAGTATTAAACAAAGACGTTTATACATTTACCTATCTCGTGAATCCTCGATCGTTTATGCAAGTGGAAAGTCATTTAGTCTAAAAGTTTCATGTCAAAGAATTCATCAATCATGGGAGGATAAGTAAAAGAAACCATGAGACAAATAATGTTTCACTTTAAAGGACCCTCAGGTATTTACTTTTACACACGAGGTTGACCGAAAATTAAGTACAGTTAAATCTTTGAGTTTTAATAAATTTCATCAGGATCGACAAGATTCCAATCGTTAATCGTGAAGTTAAACACGTTTACCATGACTTTTACGACAAAGTTTTGTTTGACAAAGAGAATTGTTCTTTTGGAAAAATTTTTCAAAATTTTTTAGTCACCGTTAGTTGAACTTGTCATGGTGAAAAAGCGGTTCTCTCTCGTTGTATTCGTGTAAAATGTTTTTATGTAATTCACCGGTAAAATGTAACATTCACCATCTTAGTACAGGCACGAAATGAATCCTTAGATAATGAAATGGATGGAGATTTGTACTACCTACTCCAGGCCACTAATCAATCCCAATACCGTCAACTACTCGAAATATCTCTAGTATAAATCGGAAGTCTATAAAAGATACGTGTTATACAAAGAAGTAATACTAAAGTAAATAGTAGGTACAAACTCAAAGACTTATAACTGTAACAAACGGGACAGTCTTTATTAAAAGTCGTCCTACATAACCGAGGTAGACTAAATTACTGTAAATTCATTTTGACATTCTCAAAATGTACACACTTACCACCTAAAAATTACAAATATAACAAACTTTTATTAATTCCACACATTATAGACTGAAATTCTCTTGACCATATAGACCTTTAAAAGGAGTCCCTCTAAAATGATGATAATTTACCTTACCGTTGAGACTTACGTTTGTTAACTGTGAACTGTTTTTCACCTTGAAAGTTTCTTAATTAACACTAATTGAAATTAACCTTTAAAACGACCTAAAACACCGAATTTCAGAACGACATTTATAAAATTCCTGTGACAAAGGAGAATTCAAAAGTATGAACTCATTCTGTCACAGAAATCCGACGTCATTGATTTATAATTTGAATATAACGAAGGTATATTGTCGTCCTCCTGGACGTTTTGGATAGTCAATTTTCAGCTATTCCGGTTTAGAATTTTTACAGTCACTGTTTACTAAATAATATGAATAATTTAAGTACAAAATACCTAGAAATCTATGAACAGTTGGAGACCCCCCGTAAATGGTCCCACTCCCGTCTTCGTCCTTTTTTTTTTTTTTCCAGTACCGATGTTTATTTACGTAGTCAAGATACGAAAATCCTTTCAATAAAAGTACACTAAAATTTAAATCCTTTTAAGTCTTTTTTTTTATGTGGGTTTCGTAAATAAATATATTCTGAATGAAAATCTTCAGAAACATCCTTCTTCGAACACCTAAAATGCCTAAGACACATTTATAAACGTACGAAAGACATCGAACGACCACCCTGACAACTGTCCGTACACAATCCTTACAATTACGGTGTTCCTCCGTAACGGGACACAGTGACACGGGAACTCCAGACCATGACGAGAACAGGAAAGCATGAATTAAAACTTTTTTGTCATTAATATAAATTGTAAGACCCTGATTGAGATATGATGTGTGTCAATGGAGTCTTATATTGTTTAAAGTACATAAGTCACTCAGTAAATGAAAAATTTTGTATATGTATTTTTATAGGGATCTAGTACATATATACATGTGTGTGTATGCGTGTATGAATATTGACGTTTTAGGGATAAAATTTCAATATCGGATCCTTAAGAAGACGTGTAAATTTTTATAAAATGAAGTCTCAAGAAATATATCTTTTAAGGGGATTTCTTAAATTTTATGTCTAATTTTCTTATTTGAAAACTGAACGTCTGGGTAGTTAGTCAGTTAGTTACTGTTTTGATAATTATCTTGTGTGTGATACAACGTCCGTCAGACTATTCATGACCTCTAAGTTCCATTTTATAGAGACGATCACCTTCCCTGTCGGGTGGTTTCAGTTTCAGGGACTTTTCATGTTCCATACAAATTCTTTGTCTCTTTCCGACGCTGTTCTCCGTCCCTAACTGGGCACTTCCAGTCCCTCCCGTCACGTTTACTCTTACCTCTTTTTTCTTGATCAGTGTACCCGATATATCCGGTACCACACGTCCGACCTATAAATAATAATTCAAGGTACTCTTCGGCGACCTACGGAAATTCGTCTTTTGACTCCACGATCATATGGAAGCTTCTTTCTAGTAAGAATGACGAAACATCTACTGTAACATCCTACCTTTCCCACTTGTATCCTTCCTGTAAACCCTTCGACGATTGCAATCATCGAAAGTAATCCTACTTTCTCTTCTACATCTACTTCTTTTGTCCTCTTTAGATTTTATAAACCCTACATCTCGTCCTTCGGAACGACCACAACCCTCAGTCATTTCCCTTTCTTAGTTCCTAGTAAAATCTAACAAAACTGAACTTGTGGACTCACATACCAAATAACTGTAAATGACTGTACTTCTCCTTTTCAAACACCCCCTGACCCCTTATATCTTAAATAAAAATAGTACACTCTAAATTATAAGTTCACCTTAATAATCCTTCTAACAACATATATTTTTATCGATGATAAAAGGATAGATAAAAGTTTACTCTCTTGACTCCGTGTGTTTCCAATTCGTTGATTGGGTTCTATTAGGTCGAATCAAATCAGTCACCTAGATCCTAATGTTAGGTCCTTCAGACCGAGTTTCAGATGAGACACTCGGTGAAGAGACAGTAAAACCACCAGTTTCAACCTCTATAAGTTTGGGTACCACGACCTTATTTGAGTGAAACCTTTACTTCCGTCTATCTCTCCTCTTTCTGAGTATTGGACTTATGAGGACGTCCTCTCCATCACGTCCTCTATTCTTCTATCGTTCCCTCTGACTTTTTCTCGTCGGTGACTCCAGATTCCTTTTGGTCCTATCCTTCCCAGTATCCACGGTTCTCCTCTTTCAAAGTTCCTCTACTTTCAACGTATCCGTTACCCCTCACTCTACTCGTCTCTCCACTTAACCAGTGGTGCCCCGACAGAGACTGGAAGTGTTCGTGATAAAGTTATCTCACCAACCTTTCCTTCGACCAAATTTAATCTCGCTGATATAATACCCTCCATGTTATGGAAGTTCCTTAATTCTTAATTCTTCCGTATAGGATAACGACGACGACGACGACGACGACGATTCAGCGCAGTCAGCACCGGCTGAGACACGCTGGGGTATCTACCGTCGGGCGGTCCGAGGCGGCAGGGACCCTAAGAGTGTGTAGGATAACGATGTATACACATTATACCTATCACTTAAAGTAAGATAAACCCCGTTATTATACCTCTCGAACCCGAGACCTCAGACCATCTGGACTCATAATTAAGATTTAGATTATGAACAAGACAGTAGAATTCGGAAAATGTTCTCAAAAATTCGGAGAAAAATAGAATTCGAAGAGACTCGGAGAAACAAATAGACATCGTAAACAAAGTACGTTAAGAACCTTCTCCAAGGCGACCAATGGAGGAACGAAACGGAAAACATTTTACGATAAGCGAGGACCACCACGTCTCCAATTTCGTAGACGGACGTTACACCCTCTGGACCCAAGCTAGGGACCCAGCCCTTCTAGAGGACCTCTTTCTTTACCGTTGGGTGAGGTCATAAGAACGGACCTCTTAGGGGGTGCGTTTCTCAGCCTGTGCTGACTCACTGAAGTGAAAGTGAAAGAAAGAAAGAACTGAACTTTAGACAGTTTTAGAGGTGGACGGGGGTTGCAGGAGCAATGATTGACGGAAACAGGAAATACAATTACGAATATACGTAAAGATTTCAGTTTTGGAGATGTGAGGATCCTTTAACACACTGTTAATTAATTTTATTCCAAGGACAGATGAGACACTCGGTGAAGAGACAGTAAAACCACCAGTTTCAACCTCTATAAGTTTTGGTACCACAACCTTATTTAAGTGAAACCTCTACTTCCGTCTATCGCTCCTCTTGCTGAGTATTGGACTTATGAGTAAAACATAGAGATTTATGGATAGACTAACACACCGTATCTCTTATATAAGGTTTATAAAGTTGACTTAACTTAGTAAAATCAGGGTACCACACTTAACTCGTACTTCGGTCATTCCTGACAACCCGTTCCTCTCGGCTCTCTTGACCTCGATGTGTCTACGTGAGGAGGCACCACTTCACCATGTTAGGTAAAAGTCAAATTTTAGTCCTAACCCTCGAACATATGTGGACACCACCTAAGTACAGTTACATACCGTTTTGGTTATGTCATTACATTTCATTTTATTTCATTTTTATTTTTTTAATTTTTTTTTCTTTTTGTTATTTTATTTTATTTTAGGTTTACGTCTGTACACTGGTTTCTCGAAAGTTTGACGAGGGTAGTGTGTTGTATCTCTCTTCCGTCGACAGTCTTGTTTCCTAGCTTCCAGGGGTGTCTCTCTTCAGTCTGTACGAACAACACGTCGCAATCTCTCTGNTTTTTATTTTTTTAAATTTTTTTTCTTTTTGTTATTTTATTTTATTTTAGGTTTACGTCTGTACACTGGTTTCTCGAAAGTTTGACGAGGGTAGTGTGTTGTATCTCTCTTCCGTCGACAGTCTTGTTTCCTAGCTTCCAGGGGTGTCTCTCTTCAGTCTGTACGAACAACACGTCGCAATCTCTCTGTCCCTCGACGTCGTCAAATGTCGACACCGGTCCTCACGTATTTCACCTAGCCTCTTCCACTTCAAAAGTTCTCTTTGGTCAACCATTACATAAGTCAGGCATGAGACCTGGATTCTGATCGCATTTCGAAGTATTATTTGTCAGGGGTTTATTCTTACTTATTCCATGTATTAGATTAAAAAACTTTAAACCTCAAAGTGTTCCATCCCACATTAATTACATGTACATTTGAACTAGAGTAAAACATACACCGTCAATTAATACATTTCCGTACTTTATGTCACTTTACCACTAACTCGGTCGAAATAAGAATACAATAAAAGAACCATACTGTCATAAAAAGAAGAACGAGTTTTAGACATGTAAAGGACTAAAGAAAATGCCCGTAAAGAATAACGAGAGTTTAATTTATAGAAATAAGACCGGGTGTATGATTCTTGTACTTTCTTTACTCCAATTCAGATTACTTTTAGTATCTCACTCTTTAAACAATAGTCTGTTACCCATCTTCACTCTTTACTTACATTAGTAGGAGATAATAAATACTCAAAAATAATAATAGTAATATAAAGTATTCTTTAATAAACTCCTATATTAGGTTCGTAGATTTATACTTTTGTTGGAATTTCAACAATTGAATCTCCCATCGTTTGGACGAAAAGACAACTCAAGATGACTGAACATATCCCTCTTTAAATAGATTCCCGACACGACACGACACGAATCAACGAGTCAACACAGACTGGAAAACGTTGGTGTACCTGACATCGGAAGGTCCGAGGAGACAGGTACCTTAAGAGGTCCGGTCTTATGACCTCACCCATCGGAAAGGGAAAGGGTCCCCTATAAGGGTTGGGTCCCTAGCTTGGGTCCAGACGGTGTAACGTCCGTCTAAGAAATGGTGGACTCGATGGTCCCTGCGGGTTCTCATGACCTCACTCATCGTATAGGGAAGAGGTCCCCTAGAAAGATTGGTTCCCTATCTCGGTCCCAGGGGACGTGACGTCCACCTAAGAAGTGGTCGACTCGATGGTCCCTTCGGGGGGTGGATTCCCGATGGATTCATCATTTCTCTGTAAAATTCGTATTTTTAATTCTAAACGCTAATCCCTTGTGTTTTTAGATTGTTTAAATTGTTGTTATTTTATTTTATATGAAAGTGAAATGAGTGATTCATTTCTTTTTCTTTATTTTTTCTTCAAACTCCACTTTCTTCCCTCTCCTGGTCTTTTTCTTTATTTGGAGACTGTTAGTACACCTGTCGGTGGTTCTCTCCCTCCCTCTTAGTCTACAGTGGAGTTTGTGTCGTTGCGTTCATACTTACGTTTCAAATTGTCCGTGTGGGGTAAATAGATCTATTTAACTTGTCTTCTCTTGTGATATATTTATGTGTTTTATTTTCTCTAATACTTGAGGGATTTCCGTTCCGAACAAAGAGTAAATAGAAACACAGAAGTCAAGGATCGTGTAGTTTCATTCAAGAATCTTTTACAAACAATTTTACAATTTTTTTTTTTTCTTCTTCTTTTGTTTAAAAATAACTCGTTATAGAGTGGGACATCGGATGTTTCTAGGAAACGTTGATATCCATACTTATCTTATATATTTGAGATCAGTGAGTAGGTTCTCGACATTCTCTAAATAACTTATAACTTCCAAAAAAGTAATACGAAATCGAATAACTCAACCTTTCGTTACCTTCCTCAACACTGAATATTAACAACTCCAGTTATGACTGTCTAAGACTTTGCCAGTTATGTTTATCTAAAGTTTTCTAGAGCTTTTTTAAAGATTCACTTTACTCTGTAAACGAACACTTATACATCTCTTTGTACCTTACATGATACTTGTGAAAAATACTGGACTATTTAAAATCCCCAAATTAAAACTTTTGACTAATAATGACTTAAGTTATATCTCGGAGACCTTTGTGGACATAACTAAACTAAAATCTTATGGAATATCAATATGACGGAGACGTGTAGGAGGAAGAAGAGAATAGTTCAAAAAATATTCTTTGAATGGACTGTATGAATCTCAAAAATCTTTTATTATTTCTTCAGAACAATATGATGACAAGTATAAACTCTGGAACCCTCTTTCATGAAATTTCCGGGTGATAGGTCTAAAGGGGTGTATCAAATCAACACTTTCAACAGTGTTATCGATCACACTGTTGGACACCATCCTACCTTTGAATGGAACGTCATAAGACGAAAAAAAATCCAACAGTCCAAAATAACAACAACACAAAAAGGGGATCCATTTGGAACTATACAAATCTGGAATAAGATTCTCTTCGTTACTATTGCTACCACAAAATTGTACCTCCGATGATTCCCGTAACACACTCTCTTTGTGAGTTATGTTGGGTACATGTCTTCGACCCCCGTCCATCGGAGAGGACGATGACAGTATAGTGGTGTGATTCTGAGGTCACGTGAGACAACCTCTGAGAGTTCACTGGACTCGAAGGTCTCGTAGTCACCCGCCTCCACCGAACAGGTATTTCCTACTAAGTCTATCCCGACTTGTCTATCCGTACTATTAGTCCACTATTCGTCTGACGTCATTTATCATTTAAGGACCTACATTATTTTCTCGTCGGTTATCTTAAAGAATCGTAGTTACTACACATCACCAGATGAGCTACGAGAATTCTACCTGTACCTTGTTCTCTGACAGAAGACACGGAGTTTCCTTTACCGTTGGGTGAGGTCATAAGAACAGACCTTTTAAGGTACCTGACTCCTCGGACCGTCCGATGTCACCTACCCCAACGCTTCTCAACCTGTACTGACCCGCCAAAGTGGAGTACCAAGACTATTGTACATGGAAAACGAGACCGTTTCTGACCCGTTAAAGTCCCACGTAAAACAAAAAGGAGATCCGAGTCCAGAGACAGAACTCGGAGTCCCTGGAGAAAGGAATCAGTGAAGGAAAAAGTAATAACAGAAAGGAGAAGGTCGGGGGACTTAGAAATAGAGGAGACCTCACGTCATTGGAGTGAGTGAAAACCAGAAAGATTAATCACAAATACCGTATTTGAAATACAGGGTTCAAGAAAGTTCTCGAAACGGAAAAATAAAGAATGGGTTAAGGGGTTTGGTACGAAAACTTAATTTTTTTCTTTCAGAGAAAGAACGTTTTTTTTCAGACCAAGAACGCTCCTTCTCGAAATAGTAAGTGTTAAACTAAAGACGATAGTCAAAGTGTTTAGAAATTTTAAAATTTTGACTCCTGACTGACAAACAAAGAGAAGAGAGAGAGAAGAGTACAATATTGTTATGACTAGAGGGTCTCTGTTTTTTTTCTGATGAGTAATAACTCACTACCAAGTAGTTCCAAAACACCCCGAAAGTCTCGGTGGACACTTCCCTCTTCACCGTCGTAATTCCGTCCGGAGACGAGGATAGTCAGTAACAGTGTGTTTAGTCATAAAAAGTATCTCGTCCAAGAGGTACATTAGTCCTATGTCCACGAATCTACCCTGTGTACACACCCACACATACACATACTTACTATTCTTTAAATCACCTCTCACGGGTATAGTCAGACCCTCAGACTTCATGGGTGTTTACTGGGGTCGTTTTTTTGACTGTACACTTATATGTCTATCGTATATTTCGTAATCCCTGTCGGTCATGTCTTGATACTCGTAGTAACGGATTTATTGTTATAAAACAGGGAAAAAAACCTGTAGAGAGAGGGACGAGATTAAGATCTTTTCGGTGCCATCTACCATCCTCTCTTTCCTCTTCTTGTCTAGTACAGGTCGAAAAGATAATCTCCTAGGACTTGAGTCCAACCCAGACTAGTACGATCCTCCTCTTCTCTTCAAAACTTACTCTACACTCTAATTTCAAAGTGTAAATTGTCTTCGAAAATAATGGACCTTCACTCAGTACTAATGACTTTGACCTGACGAAAAAAAATATATGACTTTTACTGACCTTTCAATGGGCTCGACGAACTTTTCAGTAAGTCCATACCCTCTCCCCTTAGACTGTACAACTTTCCGTCACCATCCTCCTCTTTATGTCGACGAAGGACAAGCACGAGTAATACAAGGTGGGAAAGCTATCTGACCAATGTGTAGGTAGCTAAGAGTACAGCAGTATTTTACTGATTATCGTTGGGTGTGATGTAGGGTTTACACTCTCAGTTTTCTACCTCCTAGGATCCGTCTCGCACCTCTCTGTCTAAGGAGTCGAGTGCACCTGTCTCTCTCTGCGTCGTCGAGTGTAGGTACAGATCACGCAGAGACGTACCTTGTGACTGAGAGGAGGCAAAAGAAGCTCGGGGTCGCACTTAAGTAATTGTAAAAAGAAAATGAAAGGACAAGTAGGCTACAAAGGATAAAGAAAACGTCCTAGTAGGAGTGGTAGTGGGTCCGAACTGGAACAGAAACTGTAAAAGTGTCGTAGTAGTAAGGACAAATTGTCCGTTGTTCGGATATTTAAATGGACACGTTGTCGGGAGTTTTGACGAGACCAAATTCTGAAATGACGAAGACTTAACTTGGTAAACAACTAAATAAGTGTTCACATCCTTCCGGAGACTATTTCGTGGATCGATCTTTCTTTATGATGATCAAGAGACCCGGGAGTACCAACTCTCTCGTTACCTGAACACTCTTTTAGCAACGGTACGTCACACCACTCACACTATCACCTCTGTGTCAGGTCGACGATATTTCAGACCACTCCCCTTCTCGTCGGATGAATCGCCTTACCTCTCCTGAGTGGTCCCCTCCCCGTAGTCTTAACCAGAAATTCCTACTTTACGTCTCTGCACTTTTCTTTCCCCCTTTTAGTCGGTCCTCCTTCCGTAGTCCGTCTCTCTCTGGTGCTTTCTGCTACTCTTGACGGCCATCAAGACATGTCGCCTCGGTCTCTCCCGGCACCCTTCTGTCTCTGCCCCGATTTCTCTCTGTCAAATGGTGAAATGTAATGACGAAATCTTGTCTAAGGGCCCTTCGTTTACTATAATCGTACAGAAGGCCCTCTCTTCCCCTCGTGTCCTGTAACGTTGTCTCCGACTTACCGGAACTCCTTTACAACCCTCCTACACACTCACCCATACACACCCACACACCCATACACACATACACACACACACCCATACACACCCCCCTCACTCACATACACACACGTGCAAACACAACCTTCGTCCATTTTCCACTCAAGTCAAGTCAAGTCAAGTCAAGTAAGCGAGTCAGTACAGGTTGAGAAACGCTGGGGTACTTGGCGTCGTGCGGTCCGGAGGGACAGGTAGTGGTTGAGGGCCTCAAGTGAGTCTGAGTGCAGGTAGCTCAGGCACTACGGTAGGTCGGTAGAGTCGGAGACAGCAGGGGAAGAGGAAGACGGGGGTTTGGGAGTGTCGTAGTCTCAGAAAAGGTTACTCAGTTGAGACGTACTCCACCGGTTTCATGACCTCAACGTCGAAGTCGTAGTAAGGAAGGTTTCTTTAGGGTCCCAACTAGAGGAAGTCTTACCTGACCAACCTAGAGGAACGTCAGGTTCCCTGAGAGTTCTCAGAAGATCTCCAGACGAAAACGGATTGGTTCATGTATGGTACAGAAAACAAATTATCCGTCGTCCCTCAATAGTCACCACAATTCATCCCACCACTCCTCATATGTATGTTAAATCCTTGTACTAAGGTCGTTACTGTTCTTTCACTCCGTCTTCCATAACGACAGTAGATCCTCCTCATTGTTCCTGTACTCCACCTGTTACTCCTACCTATACTTTTCTCCTCTGTTTGACTTACTCTCCTTTAACTTTCGTCACCGAGGGATGAACCAACACATAGTCTAGTGGACACCTAATATAGTGGACACCTAATAATATCGATATCTAAGTTTCCGACATGGGACCCGGTGGAGTCAATCTTAAAGAGTTTTGACTTCTGATTGGTTGAAACACTTGTTGTCGTGACTAACCAGACGGAACCAGAAGAGAGGCTGAAGCAAAATGATCATCGAGACTAGGACAGATTGGTGGATCAATGAGACTTGTAGATGGTCGATGACAATCACAAGGTGTTCAGGGAAGAGGCAGGGAGATGGAAGAGATGGAGTAATGGAAGAAGACCTTACAGGGCATAGGATGAAGGGATAGACGGGTAGGAACCTCCTGGTAGAACTAACTTTAAATAGTACATTTCGAATGGATGTAGGGAGAAGAACGGAGACGGTCACTTACTCTACTATTAGGGCACTTCGAAATGGAAGGGAGTTCGAGGTCTTATCAAATGGATATTAAGTATCTACCTTGGTAGTGAAAAATGGTACGTCATTTCAATATATACTTATATAGAGTAGAGAAACTAGTCCGACACTTGAGGAATCCATTCCCTAACATAGACCGTATACTATCCACGAATCATCTATTATCGATTCAATTATAAACGTTAGTAAAAATGATCGAGTTCTTATATACTGGAGGACGAAGAGTTACCCCCCTTCTGTATTGAAAATCTTCTATGTTTTGTCAAAGTCAACAGAAGGTGAAACTAGTCATAGAAATTTTAAACCGTGTTAACTCCTCATATAAAATATTGTGATTCTAGACTTATATATTTAGGATAAGTAAGAAAATAAAATTTATCTTTAATTAAGGAAAAGTTTCTTTTTGACGTTAGAAAGTTAACGTTTTAAGTGTTTTTACTGAGGATATTAAGACAAAATTTTTCGTCTCCTCTTAGAGTCTTTTTGTTTGTATCAGTCCATTGACGTGGGTTTAATAACACTGTACAATGTCGAGAGATGCTTCGGCTATAATCTATCGAAACGATAAAAGGTCGTCCATAAAAATATAAAAAAGGTACATATGATTTATCGAAGGAATTCCAAATCACCTTTTGATTCAAAAAAAGATCATTTAATACTCGTTATACCTACTTACCTGTACATCATAAAGTAAAAACGGAGTAATACGGAATCTAAACCCTAGAGGTCAAAACATTTACTATCGATACTATATAGTCCGGTAGAAATGTGCATGAGTACGAACTTACGTAGGACGAAGAGGAGGGTATACCTTGTTACAGTTAGTAACTACATGTCGACAACAATTCTATGTAGAATACAGATGACTTTTATTGGGCATTCATAAACAATACTTTATTACGTATTCTAACGTCCTTTTGTGTCCTCTTTTCCAGAACCGAATTTTTTTTCCTTTGTTCGTTCGTTTTTTTCATTTGGGTAACCGTATAAAAGTCCATCTCCCTCTGTCTTTCATAACGGAAAAGAGTACCGAGGTTCAAGGGGACCGTCGAGGACGATATGAGGGACCCACTGGCTCTGAAACGGTAGTAGAATTACTTGGAGTCAAAGCAGTAAACAAACATTAAGAACCTCAACTGTCGTAAAACACTCCTTGTTGTTTATTTTTACGGAACTTTCACAAAGCGTTCGGATATCATGAGACATTTGCGAATTACCATTATTATATGTCATCCCGTAGAAGGGAACTTTTGTCGTCCTCGTAAAGGAATGTATTACTGGACTGTCTACCCAATACCATAGATTAGGGGAATTTGGGGGTTTCGAGAAACTATCACCTACAACATTTTCCGGTCTAATCTCGCGTACGACGAGAAAATAACTCGGGAAAGAAAGTCACAGATACGGTATAAGTTAACGAAGGAAGAGATTCATGCAAGGTACAATTGGATGATGGACGTCCTTGTTAATCCTTGTCTTTATCTCTGATTTCCTGTTACGTGAGGTCATCCTTTTTAATCAATTACGAACAACAGGAGTCATAATTTTTAGGTGAAACCGGAAGTGTACACCGAAAATAGCTTCCAAAGACGGGAGGATTAAGGATTGATAATTAGAGTTCGACACCCATAAACACTTACAACTTGTGTCCGACACACACACACACACACACACACACACACACATACACTCTATCAGGATTCACCACTCTTACCTCGATATCACTATAATTAAGATTTGGTCACTCCGAATGTCTTTAGTGTCCGTCAAATCCTATAAACATTGCAATTGCCTTCTCAACCTCGAGTTTTACTCTTTTCCCACTAATGGTCGATAAGACGACATTGGAACTAAGTCGAGAACCTGGACGTAACCTGGTTCTTCAAAAAATGTAAAGGGGAGATGCGTCACGAACAGAAAACTTTTGGGAAACACTGTTAGGAAATTGGGTTTAAGTAGTAGGAAGGAATCACTGTTTGAAAAGAAATAAACATACGATCTTCTTCACATTTAACACTTTAGTGGGTTTTCTTTTTTCTCACTATCATCCAACACACACACACACACACACACACACACACACACAAACCGTCAACTCATAGACGGTCGTGACATAATTTGTAAAATTTACGTGATAGAGATAATTAAACCCCACAAATTTCTCTAGTCCTACCAACGAGTATTTGGAAAGACTTCTCGGGGACGTGAATTACGACTTAGGTGGAGTAGAGTGGAAGAATTCATACGGTGAAAATACAAACCCAGAAGAAAGGGACGTAAAAGTACATGAGGAAAAGACTTAGTACCATGTTTTCACGACTTTATAGTGGACTGAAGTATTTTTGTTGTAATGAATCTGGGGTATAAGGGAAGGACGAGGTAAAAAAAAAAGACTCAGAGAAATATCGTCTTGAAGGCTTTTCTCAATAAGGACGAACCATAGAGTTTAAGAGAAAAGTACAACAAAGAGTAGGAGAAATAAAGAGAGAGAGGGAGAAAGATTGAGAGTGAAAAAAAGAATAACTCTATATATATATATATATATATATATATATATATATATAGACTTATAAGGGGTTGGGTTATCCGTTAGTGGTAAGAATAAAAAGTATCGGTATAAACAAGACAGACAAGACCTAAAGTACCTTATTATTTCATACACAAGTCGAAAAAAACCGAGTTGTATTCTGTAAACTTTAAGTAGGTTAACAACGAACATAGTTATTAGGTAAGAAAAAACAATGACGACTTATAATTGGGTACCATACTTTTATGGTACCGACAAACAACAAAAATGACATAAAAGAACAACTCTAAAAAGTAACAAAGGTAAAAAACCGATTATACTTATTCCAGGGATGTTTGTAAGAACATATTCACAAACAGAACCGTATATAGTAATAAAGATAATCCATTTATAGATCCCATCCTTGAAGATCCATTAGTCTCATTGACATACAAAGTGACATATTCTTTGACGATCAAAACTTTCACCAACATCGTAAAAATATGAGGACGGTCGTCATATACTCTCGAGGTCAACGATGTGTAAGAGTGGTTTTACACTAAAACAGTCATAAAATTAAATTCGGTAAAAATTTTTCACACACATTCTACCATGGTGTAAGACCAAATTTAAACGTAAAGAGACTACTCGTGGAAAACACACGAATAACCGGTAAACACATAGAAAATCATTTGACAGACAAGTTAGAAAACGGGTAAACTTTTTTAACCCAGTAAAAAGAAAAATAATAACTAACATCATCAAAGAAAATATGAGACATATGTTTAGGAAACAAGTCACATATGTGATATCCTCAAGGAACGTCAGGTGACTAGACGGAAAAATAAACGAATTTACCATGTAAAACAGTTCCTGCTCAGAAGCTATAACTACTACAGATGAGTTATAAAAGAAAATACCAATTACTAAAAACCATGGAATAATTCTTTAGAACATATGGTGTCCACTAATTTTATAAGAAATAGAAAAGAAGAGGTTCAAAATGTTCAAATCAAAAACGTAAATCAAATGTAGAGTTTAATCAAAAACATATAACTCACTCTACCCCTACTTCAAATAAACGAAAAGGTATTCCTCCAGAACAACAAAGTCAAGACAAACAACTTTTATAAAAGGAAAGGAGTAACTTAACAGTACTATAATATGAAATCTGTTTTTATAGAAACTAGTATATATGTGGGGGTGAAAAGAGAAATGTGTCTAACAAACAGTAGTAATACGATTGTGATGTAAATATGGTGTATTAGTACCATCGAAATATAATTTCAGAACTTCAGTTTATCACCATAGTTATATCAAAATAACACGAAGTTTTTTTTTACAAACCGACAACATTCAGTAAATATCTTAGTATATTAAAATACTGTATAGACAATAAAAAAATGTTTTAAGAATATCCCAAAAATAACCTTAATGTAACTGAAATATGATTAAACACATTTTAATTGTAGAATCGTAATGACTCAGAAGATTAGAGACTTATACCAAATAGAGATAGGTAAATGCATTCTTAAGAAATAATAAAGTGTCTTACTAAACTTAAAGTTATATGTACAGCTCAAAAAACAATCTACATAAGTTTTCATAATATATAAAACCTACGAAAAATTCACCTCTTGAATAAAAGATTCAAAAACTACTATCCTATATTTTTATGTTAACGAAAATAAATAATGGAAAATAGGATTATGAAGGACACCATCGAAAAAGTGTAAAGACGGACCCTACTCTTGTAGACCTTCGAAAAAGAAAAGGATGTATTATACCGAGGAGTTAAAGACCACAAACCCAAGAAAGACACGAGTCATAAAACTAACCAGAATATTTGGATAATAAAATCTCAAATAGACTAGATGGAACAGAACCAATAATACCACTCTCACTATCACAGAACATTGAGAGACATAGATTCGGTCTTTATATGAAGGACAGAACTAGAGAACAAGACGGGTGATCTTGAAATAGTAATAAAAATAAGAAGAGTTCGTTAACAGAAAACTAAAACAACTGAAAGGGACTACAAACAAAAGATAAAGAAACAAAAGACGGGGTCATAAAAGTAAAAGAAGGGGGACGAATGAAACCAAAAGTAAACGAGAAGAAAAAGATCTAAGAATTACATCTTTAAATCTAGTAATGAAAATGTATAAGAAGGGAAGGATTGTATATACAAAGTTACGTATTTAAAGGATTGACTTGTGACGAAACCAACGTAGTGTGTTTACAACATAAAAATAACGATAAGTTAATTTAATTTTGACTAAATAAGGTACCCAATAAATCTTTACACAAGTCAAGTCAAGTCAAGTCAAGTAAAGTCAGCGAGTCAACACAGGTTGAGAAACGTTGGGGTACTTAGAGTCGTACGGTCGGGAGGGACAGGTAGTGGTTGAGAGCCTCGAGTGAGTCTGAGTACAGGTAACTCAGTCACTACGGTAGGTCGGTAGAGTAGGAGAGAGCAGGGGAAGAGGAGGACGGGAGTTAGGGAGGGTCGTAGCCTCAAAAAAGGTTACTCAGTTGAGAAGCGTACTCCACCGGTTTCATCACCTCAAAGTCGAAGTCGTAGTAAGGAAGGTTTCTTTAGGGTCCCGACTAGAGGAAGTCTTACCTGACCAACCTAGAGGGACGTCAGGTCCCGTGAGAGTTCTCAGAAAAGGTTGTGGTGTCAAGTTTTCGTAGTTAAGAAGCCGGAAGTCGGAAGAAGTGTCAGGTTGAGAGTGTAGGTATGTACTGGTGTCCTTTTTGGTATCGGAACTGATCTACCTGGAAACAACCGTTTCATTATAGAGACGAAAAATTATACGATAGATCCAACCAGTATTGAAAAGAAGGTTCCTCATTCACAGAAAATTAAAGTACCGACGTCAGTGGTAGACGTCACTAAAACCTCGGGGGTTTTAATTTCAGACTGTGACAACGGTGACGAAGGGGTGGATAAAGGATACTTCACTACCCTGACCTACGGTACTAGAAGCAAAAGACTTACAACTCGAAATTCGGTTGAGAAAGTGAGAGGAGAAAGTGAAAGTAGTTCTCCGAGAAATCAAGGAGAAGTGAAAGACGGTATTGCCACCACAGTAGACGTATTGACTCCAATAACTCTATAGAGGGCCGTTAGAACTAAGGGCGAATACGAAGAAGGTCGGGTCGCAAAGAGTACTACATGAGACGTAAACAATGATTTTAATTTTTATTTACAGTTAATTCAGTTGAAACAATAAGTTTAGAAATAGAACTATCTATAAAACAGATCACAAAGGTAGTGAAAGACTCTCTCTTTACAGTTTCCTTAGTTGACACTAATATCTAAAATCAAATAAGAAAAATAAGTCAGTCAAAAAAGAAGGACATAAAACTTTAAGTAATTCTAATAATATACACGTAACTTCCTGGAGTTTTCTTATTTTTGGTTACCTTATTTTCTTCTATAAACGTTTAATATATGGATTATTTCCTAATTATATCTCATTATTTCGTGAGGATGTTGAGTTGTTATTTTTTCTTGTTAGGGTTGAATTTTTTTATTACCCGTTTCCTTGATTTATCTGTAAAGAGTTTTCTTCTATATGTCTACTGGTTGTTTCTGATTTAGACAAGATATAGTGATTAGAAATCTCTTACAATAATTTTGGTGTTACTCTATGAAATGTAGGTAATCCTATCAATAATGAATAAAATTTTTCTTGTCTTTTATTGTTCATAACTACTCCTACACCTCTTTAACCCTGAGAACACATAACGACTACCTTTACATTTTACCACGTCGGTGACATACCGACCAGGGAGTTTTTTATTTGTATCTTAAAGATATAGGAGGTCTTTAAGGTAAAAACCCATATACGAGTTTTCTAAACTTTCGTCCCTTAACTTATCTATAAACATACTAGTAAAACATTGTCGTAATAAGTGTTATCGGACTTTCACCTTTGTTGGTTTTACAGGGAACTGTCTACCTACCTATTTGCTTTACACCACATACGTACGTTACTTTATTACAAATCAGAATTTTTCCTTCCTTTAAAACTGTGTAAAGTGTTGTGCTTACCTGGGACTTCTACACGTTTCACTTTATTCGGTCTGTGTCTTCTTGTTTATAGTATACTAAGGCGAACATACTCCATGAATTTCATCAGTTCAAATATCTCTATATTTTATCTTACCACCATCACTTCCCCAACCCCGTTCCCCTTTACCTTTCAATAATAAATTACCCATATCTCAAAAATAGACCCTTCTACTACTACAAGACCTCTACTTACCACCGGTTCCAACCTGTTGTGACACTTACATAAATTACAGTACTTGACATGTGGACTTTCACCAATTTACCATTTAGAATACAATACATATAAGAGGGTGTCATTTTCACTGAAAATACAGAAAGTCTATTTAAATGTGAAAATTACAATATTTTACAAGGAGAAATATAGACCATTACGAAGAACAGAACTTCAGAGAAAACAGGCTATGATCATTTCGGTGTGAACCCAAGAATACCAATCACTAATGTGCTGTGTAGAAAACGATAAGATAACGAAAACTAGAGAGACTTAGAAATAACTTCTAAGAACATCTGCAGACAAAAAAGGATGTATTGTGTGTCAACAGAACTAAAAAATTGGTCTGACTATTACAGACGAAAAATTAACCGAATCTGGTATACATAAATTACATTAATAACTACACCAACTAAATGTAGAGGGTAGAACGATAAACAAAAGTTAGACAGGGTAGACAGATGAAAAGAAAAAAGATAAAAAATGACATAAATAAAAGACAAAAAATCACAGTAAAATAAAGTGGACGGTCTGATGAAAGTAAGTAACACCACTTGTTTCCGTTTGTATCAAGGTGGAGTTCCGAAACGGGATTAATAAGGAAGATGGATACTTTGAGAGGAACGTCTACAGAATGTCGAACCAAGAAGGGAAGGTGATACAAGTTTACATTGGAACTCTCCGGAAAGAAGTAATGGGACAAGTAATTACGAGAACGTGGTAGAATAAAAAAATAATATTGTGAAAGTGGTGGACTGTAATATAAATATAAACAAACGACTAAAAGAAAGAGGAGTATAGTCCTACATCCGTTGTTTTAGGTCTAGAAACGGGAAACAAAACAAGTACTTGTATAGTAACCGTGAATCTTTCCTCGACCGTTTCACTTCCTATGGTCTCTATAAAAAATTTATTTACTTAATTTTTCTGTACATTTTTTCTAAATCTTCTCCTGTAAATTAGCACCACTAATTTTCTCTCACCTGGTATGGATATTATCATCACAGTTGGTCTAATTTTGTGTTTTATGACTCCAAATTAAATTAACAATTTCTGACTACCATATTATAACCTTCTTTTCCTTTTTTCTTTCGAAAGTCTCGAAGAGTTAACAAAAACGAAGATACAATATACAGTTCCTTCGATTATAAGTTCGATATTTACTATCTTGACTTCAATATGTCTCTTTCGTCTAGGTTTCTCTGTTTCTCTAAATTCTTTTGGATCTATAGATTTACTATGACACAGGAATTAGATCTACCGATATGAAATAATAAAAAAAAATTATAAAAATATAAAATTAAAAAAAAAGTGTTCGAATTAAAAAAAAAAAAATGAAATAAAATGAAATGTTATGACATAACCAGAACGGTATATAGTTGTACTTAGGCGGTGCCCACATGTACCGATATGAAATTTACAGTAACAAAGAAACTAGTCCCATGTAAGATCCTTGGGAGATCCCAAGTCTAACCGACTTGCCCTTAATTCCTTTGTTTCGTCTTATGGATTCTTGAACGTCTTTTCAATGAGGATGAGTGTCACTTCGATCCGTCTGTATGTTCCGGGGATTTATATTCTCTTCTATTGTGTAAAATTAAGATTGGTTCTGAGATCACTACAAATTCTACAGGAGACTTTACCATCTATCCCGTACCGTTAACTATCCAGTAACAAGTAGAACAACATTATCCAGTCAGTCATTATCCTCACAGTCTTCGTTCTAGGTCAGAAACCGACCGTTATTTCTCTTCTCAAGTCATGGAGTTCGAATCCTTAATCACGGTCCGGAGTCAAGGTCTATTTTTAACCAGTGTTCCCATCAGTCCGTATACGATTGTTTGTCAGGTTAGATATGCACGAGTTACAATCTTGTTTATCGAACTCCAGTTTAGAAAAAATCTGTGAGTTCCTTGTTTTAAATGATTTCTTAGTATCCCATACTCTTGATGTCTGTATGAGTGAAGAACCCTCTCTATTATGAAACGGTATGAGTGGAGTCCCCGATAAATTCCGACTAGGACGGACATTGAAGTGTAATGAAGGACCTGTAGACCTCGTCTCTTGAACTCTTTAACACACCCCTTGTCTTCCGATCTTTGTATTTACGGTAAAACTAAAAAATTTTTTATCCTGGTCACTTAAGACACTTGGTGTCTCGGTAAGTAAGTAAGTCGGTTGGTTGGTTGGTTGATCGGTCGATTGGTTGTAAATAACAGACGACCTACGATCCGTGACACGTCCCGAAAGTCCTGTGTTCCGCCAATACTATAGGACGATAGTACCCCGAAAGGTAAATGGAAATAATTTGGGTTTCAATTTCAGATCTTTAATTGTATTTCGTGTCCGTTTTAATATCCACTCGGTAACTTGCCTATCGACTTAAATGATTTTTGTTCTGTACAATTAGATTAAGTAAGAAACAGTCTCGATAAAATGGTCTTCTAGAACCTTTACATAATAAAATAAAACTGAAAAAGGAAACACAGTACTATCGAATTTGACTCCTCTGTTTTTGTGACGAACCCTCATTTTAATCTGTCATAGTATTGTTCAATTCGTTGATATATTTTTATAAAGACTACTTAAGTAGTTATAATTAGACTATCTTTCAAATATTGTAAAGACAGAAGTTTGGACAAGACATGTTGTAAGACAACTATCACACGAACTTTTATACTTACTAAAAGTTTAAACGACTATCCTACTTCGACCCATCTTATAGTTTATAAACTATTTATTTCTGTTGTTCTCTACTTAACCTTTTGGACAAGAGGTGTAAAATAACCTAAGGTAATCTTCAAAAGAATCAGAACAGATTATACAAGTCGTTTACACGGAAATTTTTGATTTAAGGTTCATCTAAGTACGAGACGAGTAGGAATTTCTGTGATGACACATCTTTAAGACACCGGTGAAATTATACCTGTTCTTCCGGAAGAAGTTACTTTTCACGTGTTTTTATCTCATTTTGTTGTCTTCCCCTTTCTGATCTCTAAAGAAGTCCTTTTAACCTTAATAGTTCCCTTATAAAGTGAGTTTCTACCCGTGTTATTTCCTGTCTTTGTCATCTCTAGATCGTCTGTGGTTTCTCAAGTTCTTCTCTACCTTTCTTATATACCTTTTTGACATGTTTTTTCTGGAATTTCTTGACCTATTGATGCTATCACACCAGTTAGTGAGTCTCGATCTGTAAGACCTCACACTTCAGTTCACCCGGAGCCCTTCGTGACGAGAATTATTTCGATCACCTACGTTACCTTAAAGTCATCTCGATAAGTTTTGGGATTTCCTACTATGATAGTTTTACAACGTGAGTTATACAGTCGTTTTAGGTCGTCACCGGTGTCCTGACCTTTTCCATTTAAGAATGGGGTTAAGGTTCCTTCCCGTCATGATTCCTTACAAGATTGGGAGTCTGTTAACGTGAGTAGAGAGTACGATCATTCCAGTACGAATTTTAGAAAGTACGATCCGAAGTCGTCATACGTTTGGTTCTTGTAGGTCTGTAGGTTCGACCCAAATCTTTTCCGTCTCCCTTGTCTCTAGTTCAACGACTATAAGTGACCTAGTATCTCTTTGTTCCCCTAAGGTCTTTTTGTAGACGGGACAAAGTAACTGATGTGATTTTTGAAATTGACACACCAAGTGTTGTGTGACACCTTTCGAGAAGTCAAGTCAAGTCAACTAGTCAGTACAGGCTGAGGAACGTTGGGTACTTACTGTCGTACGGTCCGGAGGGACAGGTAGTAGTTGAGGACCTCAAGGGAGTTTGAGTACAGGCAGCTCAACCACTACGGTAGATCGGTAGAGTAGGAGACAGCAGGGGAAGAGGAGGATGGGGGTTAGGGAGGGTCGTAGTCCCAGAAAAGTTTACTCAGTTGAGAAGCGTACTCCACCGGTTTCATGACCTCGAAGTCGGAGTCGTAGTCAGGAAGGTTACTTGTGGGTCCTGACTACAGGAAATCTTACCTGAACAACCTAGAGGAACGTCAGGTTACCTGAGAGTTCTCAGAAAATGTTGTGGTGTCAAGTTTTCGTAGTTAAGAAGCCGGAAGTCGGAAGAAGTGTCAGGTTGAGAGTGTAGGTATGTACTGGTTACCTTTTTGGTATCGGAACTGATCTACCTGGAAACAACCGTTTCATTATAGAGACGAAAAGTTATACGATAGATCCAACCAGTATTGAAAGGAAGGTTCCTCATTCACAGAAAATTAAAGTACCGACGTTAGTGGTAGATCTCACTAAAACCTCGGGTCTTTTTATTTCAGACTGTGACAAAGGTGACAAGGGGTGGATACAGGGTATTTCACTACCCTGGTCTACGGTACTAGAAGTAAAAGACTTACGACTCGAAAACAACGTTTCATTACCGTTTCATTACAGTTCCGACATATAACGGTGACACGAATAAATTGAATATACGTCTCATGTAGTACTCTTTACGACCCGACCTACTTTGTGTTCGACCTTAGTTCTAACGGTCCTCTTTATAGTTATTGGAGTCTATACGTGTATTGTGGTGGGAATGCCGTCTTTCACTTCTTCTTGATTTCTCGGAGAACTACTTTCACTTTCTCCTCTCACTTTTTCAACCGAATTTCGAGTTGTAAGTCTTTTGATTCTAGTACCGTAGACCAGGGTAGTGAAATACCGTTTATCTACCTCTTTATCACCTTTGTCACCGTTTGCAATAAAAGACCCAGAGGTTTTAGTGACGTCTACCACTAACGTCGATACTTTAATTTTCTACGAATGAGGAACCTTCTTTTCAATACTTGTTGGATCTATCGTATAATTTTTCGTCTCTATAATGAAACGGTTGTTTCCAGGTAGATCAGTTCCGATACCAAAAAGGTCATCAGTACATACCTACACTCAAACTGATATTTCTTTCGACTCCCGGCTTCTTAACTACGAAAACTTGACACCACAACCTCTTCTGAGAACTCTCAGGGAACCTGACGTTCCTCCAGGTTGATCAGGTAGGATTTCCTTTAGTTGAGACTTACAAGTAACCTTCCTGACTACAACTTCGACTTTAAGGTTATTAAACCGGTAGACTACCTTTCTCGACTGAGTAAACTTTTCTGGGACTACGACCCTTTCTAACTTCCGTCTTCTTCCCCTGTTGTCTCCTACTCTACCAAAATACCGTAGTGGCTGAGTTACCTGTACTCAATTTCATTTGAGGCTTTCAAACACAACCTGTCTCTCCGGATCGCACGACGTCAGGTACCCCAACGTTTCTCAACCTATACTGACTCTCTGACTTGACTTGACTTAATTTCAACCATGGTTACTTACATTTAGATATGTGTCAAATCATGTAAAACTCAGTTTCGATCTTTTCAATATATACTAAGTTTAGAAATTAATACACAAATACCGATATGATAAGACGAGTTATATCCGTAGACAATTTCAATGATATACGTCCAACCGGACCGTCCCGTAGGACGGGGTGTTGTCACAAACTACCTGTGGTGGACCCGTAAGGAATACACTGAGAAGAAAAAGAAACAAAACTTTACTATCTAGGTAAAAAATACACGATTAAGAAAGTTAAATCCAATAACCGTTAAGGATACAGTATAACCCGAGTGTAGGGTAGGTAAATTCATTTGCTATAAACAGAGAGACAAAATTCTTCTCATTGAGATAAAGGTTCAAACTCTGAAAAGTTTCTTAGAAATTGAGAAAAAAAAAAGATAAAGGGTATATATGGACTCGAAGTAACCAGGAATTCGGGTGTGTAAAACAGAGGTAAAAATATACTTTACCGTAGATACAGTCGTGTAGGTTGGTGGTATATTAGGAGTGTCGGATTCGGGTTAATCAACTTCGAAAACAATTACTTCTGTCCGAAAGGGACCCACGTAGGTCAACCGTAAATCGAAAATTAACTCCATATGAGTCCTGTTTCAATTTTCAAACAGTTTTCTTAGTTCTCTTTCGGTGTCTGTACCCTCTTCCATAAACGTTTTCTGTATGAACCATATCCTGACCATAGGTTTTATATAAATTTTTGAGAGTTGTTGATCTTTTGTTTGTTAAATTTTTTACACGGTTTCTGGAATTGTCCGTGGAGTCGTTTCTTCTATAAGTCTAGTGTTTGTTCGTATATTTTTTATGAGGTGTATAGTAGTCCCTTTATATTTAATTTTGGTGTTCTACGGTGAAATGTGGACAGTTTTACCGGTTTTAGATCTTGTGACTGTTGTAATTTACGAGTGTTCTTATACCCCGTTGTTCTTGAGTAAGTAAGAATCGACCTTACGTTTTACCGTGTCGGTGAAATCTTGTCAAACCACCAATTAATGTTTTGATTTGTATGAGAATGGTATACTAGGTCGTTAACGAGAGGAATTATAAATGGGTTTTGCATACCGTTGAATACAAGTGTGGATTCGGGTATGTGGTTACAAGTATCGTCGAAATAAGTATTCATGGTTTTGAACCTTCGTTGGTTGTACGCGACGTTATTCAATTACTTATTTGACGGCATATAGGTCTATTATTTTATGACAAATCGTGATTTTTCTTTACTCGATGGTTTCGGTATTTTACTGTACCTCCTTTGAACTTACATATTTGGTCCACTTTTCTTGATTAGACTTTCCGATGTATGACGTACTAAGGATGATATACTGTAAGACTTTTTCCGGATTAATACCTCTGTCATTTCTATAGTCACCAGAGGTCCCCAACCCCAATCCCCTTCCTACTTATCCACCTCGTGTCTCCTAAAAATCCCGTGACTTTGAAGAGACACACTATGAGGCCACTATCTACGTACAGTAATGTGTAGACAGGTTCGGTATCCTACATGTGGTGGTTGTCACTTGGGATTGCATTTGATACTTAAAACTTACTAATATTACACAATTACATCCAGATAGTTAACATTGTTTACATGTAGAAACTGCTCACTACGACTATATCCCCACCCATATACCTTTAGAGACATGGAAGGAGAATAAAAACAGCACTTCAATTTTTGGAGAAAAAAATTTTTTTTCAGAGATTTTTAGACTTTTTTTTATAATATTCGTTGACTGAATAATTTTATAATATCCGATGACTGAGTTACCTGTACTTAAACTCGTTTGAGGCCATCTGTCACTTCTTGTCCCTTCAGACCGCACGACGTCAGGTATCTCAATGTTTCTCAACCTGTGTTAAATCACTGACTTATTGTTATGTTGTGGGATATTTTTCAACTAGGGTTTGACTAGACAATAATAAGTTCTCATAAAGGTCTGTCTTACAATTTTTAAGTGGTCATAAATTCTACTACACAATATGACCTGTACTATGTCACTTATTTATCTAAACGTTAAAGAACTCCCAGTTCGACCTAGTCTAACTAAAAAAAAAAGAGAACGTCATACAAACAGACCTTTCGTTCTATACGATATAGATGAAAACGATTACTAAAAAAGGTAATGGATTAACCGGACATTAACCGGACGACAAATAATCCCCTACATGTTATACTCTATCAGAGTTCAACACTTAAAGATGTATTCTTGATTGTATGAATGACTGAGACCCAAGAGGTGTATATCGATCTCTTGTCCAAGAGTTAAAATAGTTTAGTAAATTTCTCTTATACTTCACAGTGAACTGTTTACCAATCAGAGAATCTATATCCCCTAAATCGATATACAAATCCATCCCCTAAATCGATATACAAATATGTCCCCTAAATCCATATACAGGTTTATTGTAGATGAATTTTACGGTTTTGATACTTAAAATTAGAATCGTTGTATTTTATAAGTCCGTACACTTACGTACCTATGACAAAATCAGTATGTTCCCTAGATGATATTTCTCTTTTATTGTGTACTCTATTATCAAAACACGACACGAATCAGTGAGTGAGTACAGGTTGAGAAACGTTGGGGTACCTGACATCGGACGTTCTGAGGAGACAGGTACCCCTAAGAGGTCCGTCCTTAGACCTCACCCAACGGGACGGGAGGAGGTCCCTTAAAAGGATTGGATCCCTAACTTGGGTCCAGAGGACGTGGTTTCTACCTAAGAAATGATAGACGCGGTGGTTCCTTCGGGTCCATTCTGTCATCACTCTCATACAGTTTATTGTACAGGTTAGTACTACAAGTCAAGGTCTCTCTTGACTCAATCTTAGAACAGAAGTGAGATAAAATAATCGACCTATTAGAACACATTCTACGAATTCAAAGTAACAGTAACGGATATCTTATTCTTATTTTCCATCATAAAGATAGTATAAAACATAGTTATTTTACAGTCACTACAACGAGATTTTTTTAACACCTTTAACAAGGAAACTCATCGTCAGAACAACGAAGGGGAAGAATTATAGAGAAGTGATTCCACAAATGACCTACCTTGTTCTACAACTGACAAAAGTTCAAAGTCTGTACCTCCGTCAGGGGATTTTACTCTGATCATCCGGAGGGTAAGATTTTTGACAGAGGCTTTTGGGAACGTCTAGTATGATTCTCCACCGGTTTGATGCACTTCTCAAAAGATGTGGTAGGGTGGGGATAGGGTGAATTTTGGTTTAATTTATCCTCATCATGAGAACGGACCTTTTAGGGTACCTACCTCCTCGGACCATCCGACGTCAGGTACCCCAGCGATTCTCAACCTATGCTGACTCGCTGAAGTGAAAGTTAAAAGTGAAAGTACGTAACCTCTTCCTTTACCGTTGGGTGAGGTCATAAGAACGGACCTCTTAGGGTCCCTGCCCCCTCGGACCACCCGACGGGAAATACCCCAACGTGTCTCAACCTACGCTGACTTCACTGAATCGTCATCGTCGTCCCAACGGTCTATATTGAGTCCTGTAAGTTAATTTGAACTTAAAGTTTATTACTTAGTAAATAAATCGTATTTGTACAAGGTTTATAAAGTGTTTCCTGTTTATAACCTACCTCACATGATTAGGATTTTCTAATAAGTAACTAATAGACTTTGAATTTAAATTGATCCGTAGGATGTAAAAATAAACAGTCTAGGTCGTTGAAATTATTTTCGGTAAATAAGAGAACTATATATAACGACTGGGACGGGAGTTCGTACAGATTTGTAATCAATACGACTAAATAGGTACCGTTTTACAGATATTAGGAAGACGTAACATTTGGGATCATCTTTGTTTGAAAGTAAGAAATCGACTTTTTTTTTGTTTTTTTCTCTCTCTCTCCACTGTTTTGATCGGAGAGGTAAATAAACTTTTTCAGTTCTTCTTATTAAACTCTTCAACAGTCGAATCTCCTGTTACGTAAGAACCTCGTGGATGTAGAACGTCGGTTGTCTAGTACACTTCCCTCTCGATTCCCTCGGTGAATTTAAACATACGACCCGACCTTTTTTCCCTCTCTCCGAACGCAGAAGAGAGGTCCACCGGAAGACACATACTTCTCCTAAACGACTACACTTGTTTCCTTTTTCCTTAACCCTTCTCTACTCTTACCTTTATAACGGAGTCGATGTGGTGACAGACTGGCTTCTCCCAAGATACTCTAAGAAGGAGAACCTGGGACACCCTCGTTCGACACGAACTTGGCAGACCGATCCTACGCCTGGTTCACGACCTTCTTCACTGTGGTCAGTGTTCTCCCGACGTGTGTCACTCAACATGGTCCACGGTTATTTCTCTCTTCTAGACTCCTTTAGTATCGTCTCTCGTTGAACGGATGTTTATTCATACTCCGTCCCTGACTCGGAACACCACAGGTCTAACTAGTTATGTGGTGAATGTAAACGAAAGGTACTTTAAGAATAGACGTCAGTGTTGTCCTAGTGTTATTATCACTTTTTGTTATTAGACATCGAATCGTGGAGGGTGACTTCAGCGACCTCGGGAGCAAGGGGGTTCATGAAGGACAACCACTTTCTTCATGGACACAAAAGAACAGTTCAAGAAGATAGGACGACTAGACGTCATAAAATTAGAGACGAGAGTGTGAGAGTCGTTACCGGTGCTACAAGAGTCCATGGACGTCATAATAGAAGACGATAAAAGAAGGAAAAATTTTTTTAGAAAAATTCTGACTCTATACCGACTAAATGTTATAACACAACCAAAGGTCACATGTTGTGTCACTAAGTCAATACGTATACGTATATAGGTAAGAAAAAGTCTAAGAAGACAGTAGATCTAATAATGTTTTATCACTCATCTTAAAGAATACGATATGTCATATCATACACATAATTAGTTAGGAGAAGACGATAAAATTTTACCAAATCAAGGTCAACAGAAAGTCAGAACGTGCTTCTTCTTCAGAACACGTTCTGAACATGAAATAAAAGAAGTCGAAGTTTTAGTGACGTCCACCACTGACGAACGAGAAACCTTCTTTTAGATACTGGTTGGACCTGTCGTATAATTTTTTGTCTCTGTAATGAAACGGTTGTTTTCAGGTATCTCAGTTTCGATACCAAAGAGTCACCAGTGCATACCTACACTCTCAACCTGGTATTTCTTTCGACTCTCGGTTTCTTAACTACGGAAACTTGACACCACAACCTCTTCTGAGAACTCTCAGGGAACCTGACGTTCCTCTAGGTTGGTCAGGTAGGATTTCCTCTAGTCAAGACTATAAGTAACCTTCCTGACTACGACTTCGACTTCGAGGTTATAAAACTGGTGGACTACTCTTCCTGACTGTAACCTTTTCTGGGACTACGACCCTTTCTGACTTCCGTCCTCCTCTTCCCCTATTGTCCCCTACTCTAACAAACTACCGTAGTGGCTGAGTTACCGGTACTCGAACTCGTTCGAGACCCTCAACCACTACCTGTCCCTCCGGACCGCACGATGTCAGTTACCACAGCGTTTCTCAAGCTGTACTGATTGCTGATTGACTTGAATGTTAACCTTTACCCCTTTATGAGAGAAAAGAGAGAACGAAACGAGGAACGAGTAGAGACCACCGAACTGGAAGGTACACTGAGTTATAAATATTAGTAAAAGGAAATTCCACTACAATGACCTTATGCTTTCATCCTTCAGTTCTCTATGGACCTTATTGTCCGTTTAAACCGGAACCTCATGTTTTACTTCGTTCAGTTCTGATTGTCTCAAAACGGTTCTCTTACGTGACCAGTATCGTCTGTGGGAGAAGGTTGTTGTGTTCTCTTCTGAGATGTGTACCTGGAGTGGTCTACCAGTTATGGTTTTAGTCTCACTAATGCAAGAAACGTTGATTTCTACCTCTTCACGACATGTCAGTCGTTTTTGTTCTGGACCCCGACTGACACCAAGTCTGGTACTTGAGGAATAACGGTTTAAGTCTAAATTTAACTTCTTTTATCCCTTTTGGTGATCTGGTAAGTACATACTGGATTCAGTTTAGGGAATGTTGGTATGTCACCTTCACTCCTTATCTAAGTTCCCTAATCTAGACTATCTGTCTCACGGACTTCTTGATACCCGTCTCCAAGCACTGTAGTATGTCCTCCGTCTCTAGTTCTAGTAGGGGTCCCTTTTCTTTACGTTTCTCCGTTTTACCAACAGACTCCTCCTGAATGTTTATCGACTCTTATCTTCTCTTCTCTTTCCGTTTACTCTCTTACTTTCTATATGGGTAAACTTACGTCTCAAGGTTTCTTATCGTTCCTCTCTATCCTTTCGGAAGGAGTCACTAGTTTTCTTTATCTCCTTTTGTTGTCTTACCCTTTCTGATCTCTAGAGAAGTTCTTTTAATCTCTATGGTTCCCTTGTAAAGTACGTTTCTACCTGAGTTATTTCCTGTCTTTTACATACCTGGATTGTCTTCGTCTTCTATGATTCTCCACTGTTCTTATGTGTCTTCTTGATATGTTTTTTCTAGTACTGGCTCTATTGGTACTACCACACTAGTGAGTGTATCTCGGTGTGTAGGACCTTAAGATTCAGTTTACCCGAAATCCTTCGTGGTGATACTTGTTTCGATCACCTCCATTATCTTAAAGTCAGCTCGATGAAGTTTAGGATTTTCTACTACGACAATGTCACGACGTGAGTTATACGGTCGGTTAAACCTTTGGAGTCGTCACCGGTGTCCTGACCTTTTCCAGTCAAAAGTAAGATTAGGGTTTCTTTCCGTTACGGTTTCTTACGAGTTTGATGACGTGTTAACGTGAGTAGAGTGTACGATCGTTTCATTACGAGTTTTAAGAGGTTCGGTCCGAAGTCGCTATGCACTTGGTACTTGAAGGTCTACAAGTTCGACCTAAATCTTTTCGGTTCTCTTGGTCTCTAACGGTTGTAGACAACCTAGTAGTTTTTTCCTTCTCGTATGGTCTTTTTGTAGATGAAGACGAAATAATTGATACGGTTGTGGAAACTGACACACCTGGTGTTGTTTGACACCTTTTAAGACTTTCTCTCCCCTTATGGTCTGGTGGACCGGACGGAGGACTCTTTAGACATACGTCCAGTTCTTCGTTGTCAATCTTGACCTATACTTTGTTGTCTGACCAAGGTTTAACCCTTTCCTCATTCAGTTCCGACATATTACAGTGGAACGAATAAATTGAATATACTTCGTATTTAGTGTTCTTTACAGTCCGACCTACTTCGTGGTCGACCTTAGTTCTAAAGACCCTCTTTATAGTTATTGGAGTCTATACGTGTACTGTGGTGGGAATACCGTCTTTCACTTCTTCTTGATTTCTCGGAGAACTATTTTCACTTTCTCCTCTCACTTTTTCAACCGAATTTCTAGTTGTAAGTCTTTTGATTCTAGTACTGTAGACCATGGTAGTGAAGTACCCTTTATCTACCCCTTTGTCACCTTTGTCACTCTCCGAAATAAAAAACCCTGAGGTTCAGTGACGTCTACCACTGACGTCGGTACTTTAATTTTCTATGAACAAGGAAACTTCTTCTCGATACTGGTTGGATCTGTTATATAATTTTTCGTCTCTGTAATGAAACGGTTGTTTCCAGGTAGATCAGTTCCGATAACAAAAAGGTTATCAGTACATACCTATACTCTCAACCAGATATTTCTTTCGACTAACGACTTCTTAACTCCGAAAACTTGACACCACAATCTCTTCTGAAACGTTCCTCTAAGTTGGTCAGGTAGGATTTCCTTTAGTCAGGACTTATAAGTAACCTTCCTGACTACGACTTCGACTTTGAAATCGGTGGACTGCGTCTCTTGACTGAGTAACCTTTTCTGGGACTATTATCCTTCTGACTTCCGCCTCCTACCTCTACTGTCTCCTACTCTACCAACCTACTGTAGTGGATAAGGTACCTGTAAACAAACTAATTCGAGAGTCTCAACCACTACCTGTCCCTCCGGACCGCACGACGTCAGGTACCCCAGTGTTCCTCAGCCTGTACTGACTCGCTGACTTGACTTGACTTACACTCACGGTGGTTTGACTTTTCATAAATTCCAGTAAGTAGAAAACAGTGGAGGGGTGGGGTTTCGACGTAAGGACCCAGTCGACTAATTGAAGGTGGAACAGAAGAATCCTACCGAACAAAGGTGATAGTCTGGCATTCGTAGTAGGTGAAGTAAAAAAGTGACACAAATAGGTCCTCGTGACGAACCCCCAGGTAACCTTTAGAGTAAGGACCTCTCAAGTCCTACAGCCAGGAGAGTCAGTACACAGTTAGAGTCATAAAGGTTTCGAAAAAACTATGGAACGTGGAAAAACGTCTACTTTGGACCAACCGGAAGGAACGGACGAAGACCCCGTTCCTTTTGAGCGACTTGAAACGACACATATAAGTCAATTTTGAAACAAAGCCATGGGGGGAGTCTCTCGATTGTTAAACACGATTACCTCTTTTTCAAGACTTCTTTTCCACCATACAAGTATCGTAAAGTTTTTATAAGAGAGTCAAATAAAAGATACCACTTAGTATACAAGTATTGACTCGAAATGGTACAACCGTTTAGAGTTTCAAAACGAAAGGTTGACGAAACTTTTTACGAATTTCCATGTTCACTAACAATTGTTAGTATATGTCATAAAACGTTCTATTACAATAATTCTCAAGTCTCGAATTATTTTCTCTTTCCCGGTTCGTTTTTTACAAACTGTTTTTATCCCTTTAACTCGTAAACTGTCCTAAACAAAAGTTCGAAAAACACCCCTCTAAAATTTTTTAGGAATCATGAGGTTGAAAACTCGGAATTCACACGGAATAAATCAAAATTCTTAAAAAAAAAAAAAGTAGACCATTTACCCTCACATTTCTTTCAGGGAGGGTCAAAGACCTGCACTACTTCAGAAGGGAGAGTCCAAGTACCTTCCAATACGTTACTTCGGACACTTTCTACGAAGGTATGATTAATATGATGAATTTTTCGACAGAGGTCACAAACTTTAAAAATTTCTGTTACTGTCGTAAAAGTCCTAAGTTGGTAAAAACTCTAGTTTCAGGTGTAGGTCCCAGTCGGATTAAACTCGAATCGTTAGTTTCTAAGTGAGGGGTTGATATTTAAAGTGAAAGGACAACATCTTGGGGGTCCTCATATAGACAGTTTTTACCTTATAAATCTAATTAACCCCGAAACACTATCGTAGACCGGGTCTTCCTGGATTAGTGGGGTCTACATACCTGACAGGAAACCTTCTGGAAGTCCGTATCACCAAGGTTTTGGAAGTTAAGAAAAGTGGTAGATTTACAGGACACGGGAAAGAATTATAAAAAAAGAAGATCACTTCTATACCTTGTCGACCAGGTATAAACATATTTTTAAAATTTAAATACTAATAGAATAGGGAAGGTATGAGATAATTTTTACTTTAGAATTAAAGAAATAAATTTTATAAGGAATTAATTTTTTACTTTAGGGTCGAGGAATATGTAAATCATTTTGAACGATGAATAACTTGGGCACCCTTTGTGTCACAAAACTTTTTACTGTAAACCACGAATTGTCAAAGTTCAGAGAAACTTTACTTGTCAATTCGTCTTGTCAAACGAACGTTCTCCTGGTAGAAGTACCTCCGTATCCATCCTACACTTGTACGCCGACAAAAGGTCTTTGACATAAAAGAACTTCACCCGAGTCTCTAGAATTTACTGTAAGGTAAGTATGACAGTAGGAGTCCGAGGGTTTAAATGGTTTTTATATGTTCCATACTGAGACATAAATTAATTACGAAACGTTGACCAGTTAGGACTACATCCTCTTAATTAAATTGATTGTTACTTTATGACTTTCTGGTTAATCTTATTGTTATTTCAGTATAGTTTGTGAAGATTTGACAGTGTTAAAAATTATTAAAACATCAACGAAGTACATACCCACTCTAAAATTTTCAGTTTAAAACCAAATATTGATATGTAAGTGTCGACACGTTTGACCGTAAGGAGAAGAAAGAGTTAAATACTGGTAAGTCACTCTTCTTGAAATAAAGTATAGACCTCTGTAAAATTATTTTCGGAAGTCGAAAATACAGGAAAGAAGTTTACAAATTGTCTACTGGTACATAGTAAGAACTAAGAATTTCTCTGTCGAACGAGGTCCATATACTTTTTGTGCTTGAATTACATTTTGTCGTTACATATAAAGAACCGGTCTCCGACTCCTGTCTTTTTTCGAACGTTAGTACAACTACCACCTGAGGACGAAAAAATTGTCTTAAAAGGACACAGATTGTTATGTCACTTTCGTCGGCACATTGAATAACTCGCCAAGAATGTACAACTAGTACCATTACAGACATGGTCGTAAAGTATTGGGATCCTTTATCGACAACGGAAAAGATGAATGTCAAGATAATTTAGTAATTTGAAGGTCTCCTTTTCACTGGACAGGTTCCAGTAAACAAATTATTCAACGACTCGATTCTAAACTTGGGTTCGATAGACTGAGGTTTCAGTACGAAACAATTCGGTGGACTAACGTGAAGTAAAGGGTGATCTCTTTGTATAGTCGACAAGTGAGGAACTCCAGAAATTTTTAGAGGCGAAAAGGTAAAATTTTGGTGTTTCAGTAGACGTCCATCGAATTTTCTCACAACTCGAGTCGGTAGGACTTACAGTTCTGGAACAGAAAAGACCCTTCAAATCAGACCAGCGATCACAAAGTCTCTACGTATAATCAATGTCGTTAATATAAAGAGGTACTTGTCTCTCGTTATGGATTTCGACACAAAAAGGAAATTTTTTACTAAATAAAATAAAAATAAATAAACCGACGTGGTCACAATCAACACCGTACGCCCTAGAAATCAGAAGTACACCGTACACCCTGGAAATAAACGTCGTGCACCCTAAATCGAGGGACTGGTCCCTATCTAAGCTCGGGGCACTTGACCCTCGCACCAGAATCTCGTCGTCCCTTCAAGGACAAAAAAGTAAAAAATAATGAACCTTCTTCTGTCTGAAAAGGTGAATAATTTCTTTACAACTAAATTATTTCTTAAAAATTTTTTTTCTTTTCTTTTTTTCTTTCCTTTTCTTTTACAACTCCGAAATGGATTGTATACGTCTTAACTGAGGTCAGATAGAATACGACTGGAAACAAATGCTTAAAGTAAACAAAATAGGGTCTTCCTGGACGAGGAACTTGTTAAACTTACCAGCACTACTGTATACCAGTAAAGTATATTGAAGTTAGACAACCTTCTACTGAACTTCTATCCCCACGAAGCTTATAGAACGGACAGATTTTGTAAAAGAGAATGAGAAGGACACACTAAAACACACACACACACACACTGGTTTTCGTGAATTCAGGACACTAAGTATGGTTGACGATGAGACCCAATCTTGGTAGAAATCGAATAGTACAGATACCACACGATACGTCTTTCAAGAAAGAGAGAAATTTATTACATTAGTTTTGTTTTTATCTACAATAAAAAGTTATAGGTGTCAGGATAATGATCTATGAGACACATAGACTTTAATGGAAGTAACGAATATTTTAAAACTTTAAAATTTCAGGTTATATGACATACTAATCGTAATGGACATTAAATTTAATTACAACTTAAGTGTTTTAATTTTGAGGAACGACGACGACGACGACGACGACGACGACGACGACGATTCAGCGAAGTCAGCACAGGCTGAGACACGCTGGGGTATCTCCCGTCGGGTGGTCCGAGGAGGCAGGGACCCTAAGAGGTCCGTTCTCATGACCTCACCCAACGGTACAGGAAGAGGTTACGTACTTTCACTTTTCGATTTCACTGTAGCGAGTCAGCACAGGCTGAGAATCGCTGGGGTACCTGACGTCGGTTGGTCCGAGGAGACAGGTACCCTAAAAGGTCCGTCCTCATGAGGGATGAAAAAAGATTTAGACCGTCAAGTTAAACGTTTATCATGAACAATGTTTAAATTTTAAAATTTATTGATTCTTCGTATTGAAACTCCCCCCCTAACCGATTCACAAATTAATTGATTAAAGAGAAATTTATCTGAGTAAATGTTTGAACCAAAATTTGAGTCGATAATTACATTATATAAGAAAGAAAAATTCGTGAACTCCATGAAATGGTCTATTCAAATTCGGAGATTACTCGTTTTGACAGAACTCTTAAGTTTATACAGTAAAGACAGATTATTTAACAATTTAAATGTTTATATCATTTAGATTAAGAGAAGTTGTAAGATTAAGACAAATGTTTGAATTAGTTTTTAGAATGTGGAGTTGAACTTTAGTGTTCAGTTACTGTACGAACTTTAACCTTAGTGTTCCGATTAGACAGTCTGACAGAGGATACGGTTAAAATTTGGTAACGTTTGTGAAATTTATGTCTTATATGTGTCTAACAGGGTTACTACTTTGTAGATAAGAACTTGAACTGTGTTTTCATAATTATGAAGTAGTAGAAGTATTAATTAAGATTTGGTAGGACCTAAACCTTTCTGCGAATGATTCCCTTATCAAAAAAGTAGAGTCGACACCTAAGTCTAAAACGTATAAGTCTCAATAAGAAAAATAGAGTTTATACCTGTGGACCTTGGGAAAAATCAACAACGACACTTTTGTCTTGAAGTTCAATGAAAGATGTCTACTCCAACAACATATTGGGTATAAAGGACCCAAGTTCTATACAAAATGGATTAACCGAGTCGACTAGACAAATCCTATGGTCGGAATATTACGTAAGTTGGTCCTACATTGATAAACGGTTTTGAGACGAGAAATAAAAGATTTAAAGAACTAATTTAATACCTGGGAAGGACGGAGAAACCCGGTGTTATGGATACCTATAAAATTATTTAAATAACCTAAGACGAATAAAGAGTAGATGTATAGACTAAGATTTGTATCGGCGTTTCTGTATAAGTACTGTCTGTGTAAAACCTCCCTGATGTAACGTTTGACCTTTGATCAAAATCATTTAAGAACGAGTTTTTAATTATATCTTCTAGTATCTGATGAGAAAATGAGATAGATACAGTTTAGCTGTTTAATCAAAAAGAAAAGCTACTCAAACACTTTGATATTCTTTGTCTTTAAAAGATTCTTCGTAAAGGTCTATGTCGTTTTCGTTGTTCTTTTCGATCTATTTAATATGAAGTAGTTTTAATTTTTAAAACACGTAGTCTCTTATGATATTTCTTTCATTTCTATGTCAGAGTGTCTTACCTTCTTTTATAAACGTTTAGTACGTAGACTATTCCCGGATCATGGGTCTTATATATTTCTTAAGAATGTTGAGGTGTTCTTTTTCTATTTTTATGTGAATTTTCACCCGTTTCCTGAACTTATCTGTAAAGGGGTTTCTACCATGTGTTTACAGGTTGTTCGTGTACTTCTCTGTAAGGTGTAGTAAACTTAATTCCTTTACGTTTAGTAATTTCTTCGTATATGTAGTCTTATAGATGTTAATTTTTTTATGTCTTTTGTTATTCATAACTGTTTCTACACCTCTTTGACCTTGTGAACATAAAACGATCATCCATTCATTTTACTATATCAGTGACACCTTTTATTAAACCGTTAAGGAGTTTTTTAATTTAAATCTTAATGGTATACTGGATCGTTAAGATGAGGATCTATATATAGATTTTATCTATAAGTTTGTTTTTGAACATGGATTTACAAGTGTCTTCGTGATAAGTACTATCGGTTTCCTACCTTTGTTGAGTTTATAAGTAGATGACTTTTTAATTATTTGTGTTTCACCATTTAGGTTTGTTACCTCAGAATAAGTGAGTATTTTTCTTTACTTCATGACTAGATATGATGTTTTACGCACTTGGAACTTATATACGGTTCACAGACTTCAGTCTGTTTTCTGCAGTGAATACCATATTAAAATGAATATACTTTACAAGGCTTAGGTATGCTTGTCTTTTGTCCACCAACCAAAAGTTCTTGAAGTTTTGAACCAAAATTCTCCAAAGGAAACCCAGTACTTTTATAAGATCTTCAACCATCTCCACTACCAACTTGTTATAAAACTAACACAGTTTACTACGCCTTAATATGTGTAATTCTACTGCTTAAAAACAACATACTTAAAAATTACGTTAATTTTTGAAATTTTTTACTTTTTTGAAAAAGTTGCTTCAGGGTAAAAAAAGAGACGATTCCTACTATAATTCTTAGTCTACTAACGGACGTACGAAAGAGTATTAAAAAGACCACTTTAAAACAGTGTTTCTACCTTCAAGAGACACATTCTCCACTTGTTTTATCTTTGTCACACGAGGGTCGATATATCCTCATTTAAAGGACTGGGAAGAATACTCTACTAACTGTTACTACTGTGGTTAATACTAAAGAAATACCCCGGTGGTTCTTTGGTCGAAGGAGATAATTTGTCTTTAAAATGATTCAAAGTTCTAAATTAATAGGTTCTGACTCTAGTTATTTTAAAAGTGTCATAAGACATATACTGGGTGGTAGGAGGAAAAAACCAAAACTGTAGACATTTAGTAGAAAACATTTACTTTACCGAGTTAAGAACATCATAGAACGAGATGTTTGTAAATATTATTTTTGAACTTTACGTATATTAGACACCTTGTTCGAATGTTTTATTCACCATAATAAAAGTAAGCTATTCTTCCTCTAACTCCCTGTCTCTCTACTTCACTTAACTTGTTCATACCAATCGATGATTCTCCACCTCGACCGTCAGTTTAAGTCAGAGTGAGATTTCAGGTCTCAAAATTTGATTACGAAAAGATAGACGGAGAGAATCTTAGTCAAATAGTTTGGATCATACAAGATCCACTTCTTTCTACAACGTTTCCTTCAAACACGAGTAATTTAGGTACACGAAGAAATATTAAGGGTCGAGAGAAACGTCGACACAACTACAGTACACTGATTAAGACCAGATAATTAACCCTCATCTTCATTGAGCACAGTGAAGGTTTGGTTCCGTTAATTCTCGTTCTCACAAAAAGAACGAGAAAGAGTGAGTAACCGATCCGATTTTTCCTTTTTGAAACTCTACCACTATCTACGTTCTACTTTCGTCAGACCTAGGGACTCAGTGACAATCTCCTTTCAACAGGGGGACGGGAGTTTTATTCGTTGGTCTAGGTGTAATCTAAAACTGTACTTCCTCTTTATTTGGAAATGACACAATTCGGTACTCAATTAAACGATGGACTACACTTCTCGACTGAGAAACCTTTTCTGGGACTATGACCCTTTCTAAGTTCCGTCCTCCTCTTCCCCTACTGTCTCCTATTCTACCAACCTACCGTAGTGGTTGAGTTACCTGTACTCAAACTCGTTTGAAACCCTCTCACTTCCTGTCCCTTCGGACCGTACGACGTCAGAAAGTCCAGTGTTTCTCATCCTGCACTGAATCACCGACTTGTCGTTGTTTATATGATGGTTTCGCATAGGATCAGAGAAGATGCATAGAGTCCTAACAGTATACTATTTATGGATTTCAGAACTGAGTTCCTTGTCTTAAAAGATTTCCGAAAGACCACAGAGGAATCACTAACAATTCCCGACTTAACACAGAGGGAGGGTTCAAGTATATAACTTGAGTCAAGTCAAGTCAAGTCAACGAGTCAACACAGACTGAGAAACGCTGGGGTACTTAGCGTCGTGGGGTCCGGAGGGACAGGTAGTGGTTGAGGACCTCAAGTGAGTCTAAGTGCAGGTAACTCAGGCACTACGGTAGGTCGGTGGAGTAGGAGCCAGCAGGGGAAGAGGAGGAAGGGGTTTAGGGAGGGTCGTAGTTTCAGAAAAGGTTACTCAGTTGAGAAGTGTACTCCACCGGTTTCATGACCTCAAAGTCGAGATGGTAGTAAGGAAGGTTTCTTTAGGGTCCCGACCAGAGGAAGTCTTACCTGACCAACTTAGAGCAACGTCAGGTTCCCTGAGAGTTCTCAGAAGAGGTTGTGGTGTCAAGTTTTCGTAGTCAAGAAGCCACGAGTCGGAAGAAATGTCAGGTTGAGAGTGTAGGTCTGTACTGGTGACCTTTTTAGTATCGGAACTGATCTGACTGGAATCAGTCGTTTCATTAAAGAGACGAAAACTTATACGATAGATCCAACCAGTATTGAAAAGAAGGTTTCTCATTCACAGAAAATTAAAGTACCGACGTCAGTGGTAGATGTCACTAAAACCTCGGGGGTTTTTATTTCAGACTGTGACAAAGGTGACAAAGGGGCAGATAAAGGGTACTTCACTACCCTGGTCTACGGTACTAGAAGCAAAAGACTTACAACTCGAAATTCGGTTGAAAAAGTGAGAGGAGAAAGTGAAAGTAGTTCTCCAAAAATTCAAGGAGAAGTGAAAGACGGTATTCCCATCATAGTATACGTATAGACTCCAATAACTATAAAGAGGGCCACTAGAACTAAGGTCGAAAACAAAGAAGGTCATGTCGCAAAGAGTACTACATGAGACGTATATTCAATTTATTCGTCCCACTGTTACATGTCGGAACTGCATTAGGAAAAGGATAAACCTTGGTCAGACAACAAGGTACAGGTCAAGATTGACAACGAAGGACTGGACGTATGTCTAAAGAGTTTTCTGTCCAGTCCACCAGACCATAGGAGTAGAGAAAGTCTTAAAAGGTGTCAAATAACACAAGGTGTGTCAGTTTCCGAAACCGTATCAGTTATTTCGTCTTTATCTACAAAAAGACCTTGAGAGAACGAAAAAGGTACTAGGTCGCCTACAACCGTTAAACTAGAAGTCAAAGAGACGGAAAAGCTTTTGGTCGAACTTGTAGTCCTTCAAGTGGCAAGTGCATAACGACTTCGGACCGAACCTCTTAAAACTTGTACTGAAATGATCGTACACTCTACACACGTTAACACACCATCAAACTCGTAAGAAACCGTAAACACTGGAATAAACCTTTATCATAACAATATCTGTATTAATCAATTACACTCCAGTTATTGGACTCGAGATTAGGATCTACTGACTACAAGAATAGTTTTCCTTTTAGACCTGTCTCTCTGTGTGTGGTCTTTTTACACACTTCCACTTTCATATCTAGCTACTGGGTTCCTCCCGGGTTACAACGGTCAGTTGATGGTCTTCGATCCTAACAACAATAATAATTCAGGAGTTCAGAACAGATTGAAAAACACTGGAGTACCCGACGTCTTGTGGTCCGAGGAGACAGAATGTGATAGAGGGTCTCAAACGAGTGTAAGTACAGATAACTCAACCACTACGATACATCGGTACAGTAGGAAACGACAGGGGAAGAGGAAAGCGGAAGTTAGAAAGGGTCCAGTCCCAGAAAAGGTTACTGAACCAAGAAGTGTATTACACCGGTTTTATAACCTCGAAGTCGAAGTCGTAGTCAGGAAGGTTACTTATAAATCCTAACCAAAGGAAATCCTAACTGACCAAACTAGAGGAACGTTCTCTAGTTTAAGTTCTATCGGGAATTTCCCGAGAGTTCTTAGTTCTTCGATCCCCTCTCCGTGATTTGTCTAAAGAACAGTGGTAGGAGTCCGTTTTGTTTGGGACAACCGTAGAACTAAAACCTGAAGATCGGAGGTCTTTACCCTCTGTTATTTAAAGATAACAAAATTTGGATAAGATACCACCGAGTCTACCATTTCACAAACGAATGTTACGTCCTCTGGACCCAAGCTAGGGAACCAGTCCTTCTAGGAGACCTCTTCCTTTACCGTTGGGTGAGGTCATGAGAACGGACCTTTTAGGGTACCTACCTTCTCGGACCATCCGATGTCAGACACCCCAGCGTTTCTCAGTCTGTGCTGACTCGCTGAAGTGGAATGGAATGACACAAAGTGTCAGACACTTTGAAAAATACCGTCGGGAGTATTTGATTGTGACTAAGGGCATTCGAGGTGGAGTCACCTTGACGTCAACCCTACGTAAGTCTAGACCCGTCTGGTTGGTCGTACCCTTGTTCCGTGTGAGTTTCGACACTAAGAGGTGATTGAGGTAATTTTTGACGGTATTCGGACCATTCTTAGGAAACCCTGTGACCTATTTTACCGGGTCTACTTCTTTGTTCAGAAACAAAATTTTCTTTTATAGAAATTTTTGTTTGTCCCTTTCCTAGTATCCCACCCTTTTTTTTTTTTCAAGTTTGTCAATATCCTTTACATAATGTTTATGTACCGTACCTATCTCGAACTCCGGTTCGTTCTGTTAAAATTCCAGACTTTAACTTTAAGGAGTGATTATTTAAAAAATGAGTCACTGTTTCCCCTCAGAACTTTCCCTCTAGAGCGATTGGAAACCCTCGAACAAGTCTGTGACTATCGTTTAAGTTAGAAGGACCCGGTCCGTCTCCAGTTCAGGGTTTATCTTAGGAAAAAAAAAAAAAGGAAAGAAAGACGGACACCTAAGACCGTTGACGGGACGAACGAACTTGATGGGAGACAGAGGATTCACCCTATGAACTCCGACCCACGGAAGTACAGTCGCTGAGGACGACTTTTTTTCCTTGTTTGGAAGAACATAAGGTCGCAGTCTTTCATTTATAAAAGCACGTTGTCATAGGAATAAGTTCTCCAGGTAGACTAGTACTTTTCGGGACGGGATATGTGGACCCGGATTTTTAACGGTCTTCTTATAAAAAAAAGAGACTCGTTTTTGATATTTTTACCAATTGTTTAGAGGGGTCTACTGGGGTTCGCTATACGGTTCCGGACTCGTTAGGTGGAACACACGTTAAATGTTAGAAATAATAAAAGGAGAGTGGATTGAATTCGTCTTCATCGAATTCCCGATCCTTAGTACCGACCAGGTCGGTAAATAAATGTATCCACTGAAAATAAGAGGTTTCTCTCTCAAACCTTTTCACTGACACGAAATGGACGATTGGGAATCTAAGGGACAGATACGGAAAGAAGTATGTGGGAGGTCGTTCCAAACAAATCACTTTCGACATTTATTCATTCTATATCTAACGGTCCCCCGACAATGTTTGGTTACCGATCGACAAGTGCCATCCCTGAACGTCCTTCGTACTACGTTATATTAACGACTGACCCTAGTTTCCCCTTCCCTTTAGTAAACTTGTCCTGAAACCAAGGACGAGGTCCTCCATGTTCCGGGGAACGAATGACGGGGATGGGGGTGACACACGAAGGAACACGATTTCCCCCTTTTAGACTCTTTACCTTTATCAACGGAGACACCGTCATGTGATCCAGAGATTCAAGTCCTTTATGAACGATTTTATAACCCAACCGGTTTTTCAAGTATACCTAAAAAGGTATGCTACAAGACCTTTTAGGACTTTTTTGAAAAACCAATTGGGTTATCGTTAGGATTGGGAAGACAGTTACTTGTTGGTGAATTACTCGTGCACGCAAAGTAAGTTAACTCAATAAACACATTTCACTACTGTCCCCGAAATCTCTATATTTGAACTTTGTTTATCTCAGGACTGTAGTCTTGAAAGTAATTTTTTAGTTGTATGTCCATTGATTACGTTCTGTATAACACTGTTCATAGGATTAGGTCAAGTTAAAATAATTTGTTTACGATAATCTATAACCTTTCTGTTTCTATTACTTTCTGTCATTTTTATTTTTCTTATTTTGATACCGTTTAAATAAACGTACCCCGAAACCGATTTCCTACCCAGAAACCAACTATGTTTACCCATAAGGTCCCACCTTTCCCCCCTACTCCGACGATTCAACCTGTGTCTGATAACTTCCTCACTACTCTACTCCTCCCACCTTGGATCCTGTGTCCACCATTCCTTCCGCCACTCCTTACACTAGCTCATGGCCCGTGTGCGACCTCCACTAAAGGTTCTGCGACCTCCACTAAAGGTTCTCACTGTGTCTCTAGAGACGAGACTTTGATCTCGGAAGTCGAATATCTTAAACTCCCTGAAAAAGATTCTTTTTATATATCTTTTAATACTCACGTTTTAAGGTATACATTTTATTTTCTAATAAAATGTTATTCTTTTTTTAGGTAGTTTAATAACCTTATAACTACTATTCCAGAGATGAGAGACTTTAGAGAAATTCGTAAAATAGTCTTGACGGATGTACTTTACAAGTACTGACGTTGGACCGAAGTGAGGGAGGAGTGATCCTACGAGAGATAGAGGACGGTACAAGTGGTGAGGGTCCTCGGACAAGATTATTTCCCGGGACCTCTAATTTGGAGAAATCACAGTGTCATTTAGATGGATACGACTTAGAGGTTTAAAACGACTAAGGAGTCATTTTTCAAACTCCCACTGGGGACTGACACCGTACCCTTAACCCATGGTGCTAATCAGGGGAGATTCAGTCCACGAAGGAGACTCTTCTCGTAGAAAGGGAGTAAGGTTCTGTGTACCAATCTTATCCTTTCGTTGTCGAGGAATTTTCTTACCTTTCCATATCTTCAAACACGATACGTTTTTGTTGATGCCATTTCAACGTTTTTTTCTATGACCTCTTCCCTCTCCGAGATACACCCTCCGGGTTGACCCTCTGACATCCAGACTTCTTGATTTCAGAACCTATTCCGACTACTGAAACCCTTATATTCACTTCCTGGTCGGTACTAATGACAATGTTTCTTCCTAAATTCTTTTGAACCTGAAATATTGTAAGTGGTCGTCATAATATAGATAATACTGAATCGTGTAGCGGTTTGTGATCAGTGATACGGTAAGTGACGACAAAACTCAAAATAAAGAATAGGTAAACCACTGGAGGTTCATTCGGTACTTATATAGACCCTGGACAAGGTTTAGGGTATGTGTATACAGACGAGTGGTTAAAAGTCCGATTTCCACAAAAGGAAAGAGCAAAAGTTACTCCATTGGTGTGTATGGTAGGAACATGTAGCTCCACCGTCTTTTGACACCGAACTAATGAGTTTTACTAGAGGATCAAAATAGAACCAGACAGAAACGTTACCATTATAATAATAAAGAACTTATGATCAGAGACCGGAGGAATATTCATTGTCAGTCCAGTCGAAGATATACGTTACCGAGGGTGCGTCCGATATTTCTAAACTATATGAATTTGATGAGAAAGTGGTTTTCAATCGTTATTTGTTGACCAAATACTTCGAAAGGTTCTTCGTTCTCTTGTCGGTGAACCAACGATATTAATACTGAAGAGAGAAGTACTACTGGAAACTCCTTATATCAATTTTTCGTCTCTACGGTGAAAAGACAATAAAACGTGTCATTTAACGGTCGAGACACAAACTGTGTTCTCATTTTGTGACGGCCCGGAGAATAGAGATTAAGAACTCTCTCGTCGTTTCGTATATGGGAAATTAAGGTTGTATTAGTTCTTAAATAAAAGATGTTTGATGTAAAGTAGAAAAAGGGAAAGTGCACCGATAACCACAAACCTCATAAAAGTTCAACAAACTCTTACACGAATGTAGTTGTTTTACCCATTATATAAAGGCGTGTATTTCTGTTTCTTTACCTATGAGGTCCCTCTAATTCCTTTTTGGATGGACACCGACCGAACAAGAGGACCGGACACTGTGACAATCAGTCTCTTACGAGTTAATCAGTTATATAAAAATTTTTATTTACGGTGTTAGGATGGAGACCGTTCGGTTCATAGCGATTACATTAAAACACGTAGAGTTTTTGAAGTATTACCTCCCCTTACTTTGAAAAGAGTGATGAACTCCAGACAAAACCGTTATGGTCAAATCGTTGACACTGAGACTTACCGTAACTCACACCTCCCGAATAACGAGTCCCTTTAAATTCTTTACCTTATTACCTAACACGACACTCATCAATACGTGAGTCTCTACCAACTCCACAATTAATTAAATGTGTAGACGTTTAGAGTCAAGTTTATAAATCACAAAAACAATTAATTTTTTTAATTTAGTCAACTAAATGTTTCAACATAATCAAAGTCCACATGTCATTTCACTAAGTGAATATACATTTATAAAAAGAAAAACGGGAGATACGATGATTATCTATGGTACAATACCCGACTCTTGGGCTTCGACTTATTTTATACCAGAGTAAAATAAATGAATACGAATGAATACGAAAGAAACCCACGTATAAGACTATCTCCTTCTTCGTAACAAGTACCTGAGAGTATTGCATCGGACCCTTTGAGTCACCATCGTTACACATAGTATGTTCCAGTGTACCCTATTCCCCATGAACTGGGTCGGAAGTCCCTCACCTCCTCCTCCTGTCCTTCCAATTTCCTCCCCGTCGACCTTGACTTATAAACTTTATCTCATCCTGGATCCCCTTGTTACTCCCGTTTCCGACCCTCCGTACTTCGTCGTACCTCACACACCCATTGTGTTCGTCGAGCTTAAAGATCACTGATTTCTTTGTTCTATTACTCATCTCCTCTATTCTCGTCTTTTCAACTGACTCTATTTAGGACCTCTACGAACTTATAGCAGGACTTATCCACTTCAAACCCGGATATCCATCACCAACCCCTTACCTCATCATTTTCAGTACTTCACTTCCCGGTCGTACGAAATTAAACCCAAATCGTCGGTCTCACCTTACCTAAACTCTTACTAGAGTTTTAAGGGGTTCGGTCCGAAGTTATTATGTACTTGGTACTTGAAAGTCTACAAGTTCGACCAAAATCTTTTCCGTCTCCTTGGTCTCCTTGGTTTTTAGTTTAACGGTTGTAGGCAACCTAGTGGTTTTTTCGTTCACACAAGGTCTTTTTGTAGATAAAGACGAAACGACTGATACGGTTTCTGAAACTGACACACCTAGTGTTGTTTGATACCTTTTAAGACTTTCTCTACCCTTATGGTCTGAAGGACTGAACGGAGGACTTTTTGGACATACGTCCAGTCCTTCGTTGTCAATCTTGACCATATCTTGTTGTCTGTCCAAGGTTTATCCTTTTCCTCATACAGTTCCGACATATAACAGTGGGACGAATAAATCGAACTTACGTCTCATGTAGTACTCTTTGCGACCCGACCTACTTCGTGGTCGACCTTAGTTCTAAAGACCCTCTTTATAGTTATTGGAGTCTATACGTCTACTGTGGTGGGAAGACCTTCTTTCGCTTCTCCTTGTTTTCTCGAAGAACTACTTTCACTTTCTCCTCTCACTTTTTCAACCGAATCTCGAGTTGTAAGTCTTTTGCTTCTAGTACCGTAGACCAGGGTAGTAAAGTACCGTTTATCTACCCCTTTGTCACCTTTGTCACTGTGTGAAATAAAAGAACCCGAGGTTTTAGTGACGTCTACCACTAACGTCGGTGATTTAATTTTCTGCAAATGAGGAACCTTCCTTTCAATATTGGTTGGATCTATCATATAAGTTTTCGTCTCTGTAATGAAACGGTTGTTTCCAGGTAGATCACTTTCGATACAAAAAAGACCATCAGTATATACCTACACTCTCAACCTGTTATTTATTTCGACTCACGGTTTCTTAGCTACGAAAACTTGACACCACGACCTCTTCTAAGAACTCAGGGAACCTGACGTTCCTCAAGGTTAGGTCAGGTAAGATTTCCTTTAGTGAGGACTTGTAAGTAACCTTACTACAACTTCGACTTTGTAAGTAACCTTACTACAACTTCGACTGAGAGGTCATCAAACCGGTTGACTGAGTAAACTTTTCGGAAATAACGACCCTTACTAACTTCCGTCCTCTTCCCCTACTGTCTCCTACTCTACCAACCCACCGTAGTGGTTGTTACCTGTACTCAAACTCATTTGAGACCCTCAACCATTACCTGTCCCTCCAGACCGCACGACGTCAGGTACCCCAGCGTTTGTCAACCTATGCTGACTCACTGACTTGACTCCGACCTCCAGTTCCCTGTAATGCAATTAGGACCTCCCCTATCTACTCCTACACCCTCTCCTGTCATCCTCTCTTCTGTCTCCCTTACCCACCTGTATCCTTTAGAAGACCGCTACTTCGAGTCCCCTTCCAACTTCAACCTCTACCCTACACCCTTAGTGGTACCACATCCGACTCTAAGTCCCGTCGAATGAACACTAATCATACAAGTGTACCTCCCACGAGTCATTCTTGTTCTCCGATTCGAGTCAGGAGACCCCTTATACTAGAGAAACTCACCTGTCTCTTTCTCTTACGGTCACTTCCTCTGACCATGTCTCCTCTTCACCGTTAGTCGTCTCACACGACACTGTCTTCGGTCCACTCGTCTCGACCTCTGTAAAATTGTTTGTACGACTTAGGAGTGTAGACCGTGACACGATGAATTCGATCGTAATTAATTAGGTAGGTTGTTTGTAAATGACCCAAGGTTGATACCTAGTACATACACTTACAAATATCATGAGATTGTATTAAAAGGACTTCATCGTCATCATAATCAATGAGTGAACACAAACTAACAAACGTTAGGGTACCTAACATCAGGTCGTCCGAGGAGACAGGTACCCTAAAGGACCCGTTCTTGTGACCTTACCTAACGGTAAGTGAAGAGGCCCCCTAGAAGGGTTGGGTCTCTAGTTTGAACCCAGAGAACGTAACATCCGTCTAAGAAGTGGTAGACTCGGTGGTCTCTTCGGGTATTTAAAAAACAGACTTTGGCTGAACGTCTATTGATTGGATTACGTTCGATGCTTTGTTCAAATAACCTAAAGTGAGACCGTACATAAAGAGATCACAAAACAAAACCGGGGTAGTAACAAAAGTCAAATGAAGGTGAAGATTGAAATTCTAAAAAATTTATGTCGTGTTCTTCCGTCTCTGAAGGTAGACTCGGACTGTACGTCTTTCCGTTACCGTCTCTGCAACTGACGGCCACTTTACTTACGACGTCTTACTCCTTTCGTTAACAAGAGAGACAAGAACCTCAGTCGTCCGACCTGACACAACCCTCTCTGACCCTCAAGGAGTCATGACTTACTGTTTCTAACGATAAGTAATGTTTCTAAAGGGGAGAGAGGGACACGAAGCTCAAGGATATTATCAGTCACATTTGCACAGTATAAAAAAGGTGTGACAATACACGTTTGTATCGAATTGTGGACGAACCAAGGACTACACACTACGACTTTGGGTTGACTCCAATAAGAAGTACAGTCTAATCGTCACCTAAACCGAAGAAAAATAGTAAAGGGGTACATTGTCTTTTCTTGACCCAGGTAATATCCATCAGTTCCCACATAATAATAAGTGTATCAACCAAAAATGAGGAACCATACAACTTCAGAGTCCCAAAGGGTTCACGGGGTCACCATTTCTCAGGTAGACGGTTACGTCCTTTGCGTTCTCTGTACCCAAGCTAGGGACCCAGTCCTTCTAGGGGACCTCATTTGACGAGGTCCTAAGAACGGACCTCTTAGGGTACCTGTCTCCTCGGACCATCCAATGTCAGGTGTACTAGTGTTTCTCAGACTACACTGACTCTCTCTTACGTGACCCTCTTCGCTCCCCCTACTTCGTACAAAGTTATATTAGTATTTGTAGCCATTAGTATGTAGTTTAGGGTTGTATTAATCACATAAACTCGTGAACATTAAAGTATTACTGGCGACAGAATAATTAATCACTGTTTGTACCAATTACATTATCAGAGTCGTTCTACGGGGTAAGAGGATCGATTCCCAAATACATGTGTCTAAACAAGAATACCAATTTTTAGAATAGTAGTGTAAGAGAAGAATGAGAGTTTTATGGTAAACTGAATTTCCTGACTACAAAAGAGACCATTGAAGGTGTACCGTAGACGAACTTGATGGGAAGTGTGAGGACGTAATTAACCGACTTACAAATAGAGAAACGTCAACGGAAAACCTTTGACTAGAAAGTGACCAAGAGAAAGAGGATTTAGATGTTGGAGTCGGACGAAGTGGATCGTTATAGTAACAAAAAGTGAACAGTTGTACCACATCACCGTTCTCGTAACCTGAATCTCAGGTAGTCCGGACCCAAACTCAAGGTCGAGATCTTGAAAGATCTGTACTCTAGAACTTGTTAAATGAAGTTGAGACACTCTCCGAAAGGGTGACATTTTACGCAATTAATTACACTCGGTAGAGTATCCCAATAACGTTTCACTTATCGTAACACCATATAGTAGGACGTGTTTGCGAATGGTTTCAGAAGAAAAAATAATATTAAAAGAATGATATCACCCTTCGTGTGTCGACAATTTTAGTCTACCCGAACAAACTTGATGCAGTGACCCGTTCGGTTAACGGAAAGACTTAGAGTCAAAGGAGTAGACAATCTACTTTTATAATCACAGAATTTCACGACTGTACGATAAAGTTTCTATCTCTATTTTATACATTTTTTATTCAATACTACACAAGAACGGACCTCTTAGGGTCCCTGACCTCTCGGACCACCCGACGGTAGATACCCCAGCGTGTCTCAGTCTATGATGACTTCGTTTAATCGTCGTCGTCGTCGTCCACGGATTATTTCACTATTTTTGGACGTACACACGCACATACAAGTAAGCCCAGGATAAGAAACGTTAGGGTACCTAACATCGGTTAATCAGAGAAAACAGGTGCTCAAAGGATACGTTCTTATGACCTCACCTAACGGTAAAAGAGGAGATCCCTTATAATAAGTACTGGGTCCCTAACTTAAACTTAGAGGACTCAGAGGATGTAATGTCCGTCTAAGAAATGGACGACTCGGGAGTCCCTTCCGGTTTCACTATTTACAACAAATAGTTTAGAACAGTTCCTAAAGATGTCACTGAGTTAGGGGTGTGAATTTCGTAGGAAGGAATTTTAGTTAGAGAACGGGTTAGATGTTCATTTAAGTCATAGTATCTTCCGAAATCGTGTATATTTTGTAGACCAGAGGACCCGAACACAATATTTGTCAAATGATTAGTACCTTAGGAAAAGATAATAAAGAGGAATCCATGTCCGTATTTACAAAATTGTCTTTTATAAAATAGAGATTTACGTGAACTTTAACAGACATCAAGTACGGTATAACAAACGGATGTAACTTCGTGACGACCCTCACACGGGTACGTACGGATACGAGTAAGTGAGTAAGCTGTTATGAACAGGTAGATGATACAGGACCCGTCACGGAATCCGCAAACTCTACTAGTTATTCGTTCTGTCTCTTTGCACGTAAAGAAACACTTTGAATACACGGTCACCTCCATCCTTCTCTTTGCTACTTTCACCAATCGTCAATATAACTATGTAAAATACTTTTTTCCTTTATGATTCCTTCTAATTCCCCTAGTCCTCAGACCCCACCTCAGGGTTAAAAGGTATTCCACCAATCTTCGTTGGAGCAACACTTCCGCTGTAAATCAGTTTGTAAAAATTTTTCAATGAGTCTTTGTTGATTTTTCTATATGATGGAAAAAAGATTGAATTATTCTGGGGTCCTAAAGACTGAACTAATGACGTAGGACGGAACGGAAACAGAATGAACCTACGGTGCCATAAAGGGACAAGAGTAATACAAGAGGATAAGGGTTGGGACCAAGAGACAGTGACTGTTAGGGTGTAACGGCATTTTACTATAAGGTTTTGATATCTAAGTTAACACACTGAGAGGAGAAGTTTCCTAGGTCACCAAGAGATCACGAAAGTCTTAGTTCGACTACGGGGAACTGTCCTGAGTTACAAGGACCTTGCAACGAGGTTGAGGAGAACCCGGTAGAGGGAGTAATCCCGTTATTAAGTTGGTGAGACCTGAAAGATACGAAACGGAAACGGTAGTAAGGATAGTCTTTATGAGAAAGGGTGTAAAATACGAATAATCTTCAACATGAGTAGAAAGTTCAGGGTCGAGATTAGTGTAGACGAAACACCTCGGTAAGACACGAAGGTTCACTTCCATTAAGGAGGTCCGGAAAGAGATAAAGGAACCGGGACTTGTGATATAACAATCACCTAATCTATCAGTGGTAGAGAACTTCGACAGTGAAAAAAGAGATACCTATTAACAAGAGTGAATAATACTTTGAAAAATCTCGAATCGTGTGAAAAACTGGGTGCCATCTGTTGGGACGAATGAACTTAGTCAGCTTTACCTGTTCGGTGGATATTTTAAATTCAAGGTCAAAGGAGTAGAATTTTACCCGGTTACTCTGTACAAGTACACTTTATCTATCCCCAATTTACTTTAATGTACTCTGTTACAGAGTAATCAACTTACGAAGAACCCACCGTACATTGAACGGAAGTCATTATAAGATACTGAGATTGAAACAAAAGATTTAACGGAAAATTACTACTACTTTAAGGTAGTGGGTAGAAAAAATCAAGAAAAGTAAGGTAGTACCGAAGTATTATCAGTGATCAAAAAGAAAGACCTAAAGACTTTCGTGAAGAAGTCGAAAGACAAAGATTTACTGAAAGTATATCAGAGAAACCGAATTAATTATAAAAAAAAATCTCATCCAAAACCAAATATCTTTTTAAATGACCTTTCATGTCTCTTGAGAGTATATGGGGTGTGTCCCTGGGTGACGGAGTGACAGATGTAGGGGGTGACGTCACCCATTGAACAGTGTTCATTATCTACTTGGATATAACCGTGTATTGAATGGTGGGTTTCAGGTATCAAATATAATCCAAGTGAGAACCACACATGTAAGATACCCAAACCTGTTTACATATTACTGCACATAGGTGGTAGTATCATAGTATCTCTTATCAAAGGGAGGACTTGTTGAGGTCTAGAAAACACAGTAAGACTACCCTAAGAAGATTAGATTTTCTGAAAATCCCTTTGACTCCTTTGAACTTACACTAGACAACCAATCTACCATCGTTTCATATTCACAATTAAAGGATTAAAACTCTTTATTAACATCTGTTTAATACCCATAAATTTTGTTATGTCCTCTCAATGAAGACGAATATCCTGTATATTTATTTCATAAACGGAAAAGTATGACAAGTACCCCAAGAGTCCGTTCTTATGACATCACCATAAGTTTTTTGATTCTAGTACCGTAGGTCAGGGTAGTGAAGTACCGTTCATCTACCCCTTGTTACCTTTGTCACTGTCTGAAATAAAAGAACCCAAGGTTTTAGTGACGTCTACCACTTACGTCGGTACTTTAATTTTCTGTTAAAGAGGAACTTTCTTTTTGATACTGGTTGGATCAAGTCAAGTCAAGTCAACGAGTCAGTACAGACTGAAAAACGTTGGGGTACTTGGCTTCGTGTGGTCCGGAGGGACAGGTAGTGGTTGAGGACCTCAGGTGGATTGGGTACGGGTAACTCAGCCACTACGGTAGGTTGGTAGAATAGGAGACAGTAAGGGAATAGGAGGACGGAAGTTAGAAAGGGTCGTAGTCCCAGAAAAGTTTACTCAGTCGAGAAGCGTAGTCCACCGGTTTCATAACCTCAAAGTCGAAGGTGTAGTCAGGAAAGTTACTTGTGGGTCCTGACTAGAGGAAATCTTACCCGACCAACCTAGAGGAACGTCAGGTTCCCTGAGAGTTTTCAGAAGAGGTTGTGGTGTCAAGTTTTCGTAGTTAAGAAAAAATAATAATAAAAAAATTGAAATAAAATGAAATGTTATGATATAACCATAACGGTATGTAGTTATACTTAGACGGTGCCCACATGTGCACAAGGGTCAGAACTTGGGGGAGGGTGGAGGGAGGGGTATAGTAGAGAGACCCAGTAGGGTCACGTGGTCGGGGTTCGTAGGACATAGGACGTAACTTGGATCTGACCGCTAAACAAAGAACATACTATAATATGTACAAAGTTACGGTAAGAGGGTTTAGTAGGGTGGGAGAAGGAGAGGGTGTCTATGTGTTACCTCATAATGAGTCGGTAATTTTTCTTATGTGAACTTAGTCAAGATTACTCTACCTACTTTGACTTCGGATAATATGTCTCACTTCATTCGGTCTTTCTTTTTGTGGTTATGTCATATGATTACGTATATATACCTTAAATCTTTCTACTATTGTTATTGGGATATACGCTCTGTCGTTTTCTCTGTGTCTATATATCTTGTTTTCGTAGTTAAGAAACCATGAGTCGAGAGAAATATCAGGTTGAGATTGTAGGTATGTACTGGTGACCTTTTTGGTATCGGAACTGATCTACCTGTAAACAACTTGTTTCATTACAGAGACGAAAAATTATACGACAGATGCAACCAGTATTGAAAGGAAGGTTCCTCATTCGCAGACTTACTACGATTTCGACTTTGAGGTCATGAAACTAGTGGAGTACACTTCTCAACTGAGTAACCTTTTCTGAAACTACGACCCTTCCTAACCCCTGTCCTCTTCTTCCCCTGCTGTCTCCTACTCTACCGACCTACCGTAGTGACTGAACTGCCTGCACTCAGATTCACTTGAGGCCCTCAACCACTACCTGTCCCTCCGGACCGCACGACGCTAAGTACCCCAACGTTTCTCAACCTGTGCTGACTCGTTGACTTTACTTGACTTGACTTAAAGTACCGACGTCAGTGGTAAACGTCACTAAAACCTCGGGGGGTTTTATTTCAGTCGGGGACAAAGGTGACAAAGGGGTAGACGAAGGGTACTTCACTACCCTGGTCTACGGTACTAGGATCAAAAGACTTACAACTCGAAATTCGGTTGAAAAAGTGAGAGAAAGTGAGAGTAGTTCTCCGAGAAATCAAGAAGAAGTGAAAGACGGTATTCCCACCACAGTAGACGTATAGACTCCAATAACTATAAAGAGGGCCGTTAGAACTAAGGTCGAACACGAAGGAGGTCGGGTCACAAAGAGTACTACATGAGACGTATATTCAATTTATTCGTCTCACTGTTATATGTCGGAACCGTATGAGGAAAAGGATAAACCTTGGTCAGACAAAAGGTACAGGTCAAGATTGACAACGAAGGACTGGACGTATGTCCAAAGAGTTCTCCGTCCAATCCACCAGACCATAAGAGTAGAGAAAGTCTTAAAATGTGTCAAATAACACTAGGTTGGATCTGTCGTATAATTTTTCGTCTCTGTTAATGAAACGGCTGTTTCAAGGTAGTTCAGTTTCGATACCAAAAAGGTCATCAGTACATACCTATACTCTCAACCTGATATTTATTTCGACTCACGGTTTCTTAACTGCTAAAACTTGATACCACAACCTCTCTGACAACTCTTAGTGAACCTGACGTTCCTCTAGTTCGGTCAGTTAGGGTTTCCTTTGGTCAGGACTCATAAGTAACCTTCCTGACTACGAGGTTATGAAACCGGTGAACTACCCTTCTTGACTGAGTGACCCTTTCTGGGACTACGACCCTTTCTGACTTTCGTCCTCCTCTTCCCCTATCGTCTACTACTCTACCAACCTACCGTAGTGGCTGAACTACCTGTACTCAAACTCGTTTGAGACCCTCTACCATTTCCTGTTCCTTCGGACCGCACTAAGTCAGGTACCCTGACGTTTCTCAGTCTGGGTTGACGCGTTGACTTGACTTGACTTTATTTCATAAATCCTAAGTCCTATAGTACAATCGTTGAATGAGAGTTTAGCAAATCCCTTTTATCAAGAAACATGACACACGTGTTAAAAGAGGTTCAGACTCTAATAAAAAAAATTCAACCCTTTTCCCATTTCTTCAAAGATACCTCTTCAGGCCTGTACACTCGTCGTTTGTGTAATCACCCCCGAAGAAATTATCAATACCCTTTACGTCGAGATCTTTACATTGTCCCCTTAAACGGATACTACCACGGTTATGTGTCGGTTCCGACCCTAAGATCCTCACCCCTCGAGTCCGGACTAAAACGTCAAAGTGTCACCCTATAAAAATCTCACTCATGGATGAAAGAGACCGACCGAGTAAGGAGTAGACATTTTACTCTCCGACTACATCGAGGGAAGGTCGAGATTTTAGGTTGCGACACTAAAGTGGAAGGCGATATGTCGTCGAGTGGTCGTCGTCGGAAACACCGGTTCAAGAGTCAGGAGACACAGAACGACGGGGCTCCTTCAGAGACTGACTACACCACGACGAAGTCAACTGTCAAACCAGTGGAACCGAACTAAATTAAGAGGAGTCCGTCTTCTTAATCACAGAGACTGTACGTCTCGAGGTCCTTCCCTCACTTTGGACCAGATTATCATGTCACTACCGAAGTTCTATTCAGGTCAGAGAGGAGACCGGACATATTAAGGTCGTCGCACTGAACTCTGAGTTAACGTGTGACCGGTGTCTCGTACAAAGGAACCTCCCAGAGGTTTGCACTTAAGACCTGTACTACCGTCTCGGTCTTCCACTGTTCGGTCTACCCATCCCGACCAGGTACTACTCTCGGGTAGAGGGGTGTGAGACCGGACAGTCTCAACCTCGTGTGTGCTCCTTTACAATCGTTGGAGGTGTACATATGTACGGTTGGTGTGTATTTTTAGTCAGTAAGGTCAACTGTAAAACGGTTACCTTTACTTATACAGTATCACACGACCCTTACAAGAGACGAATTATTATTGGTCTGAATTCTTTTACTCTTGTTATGCGTTCTGATGACTTTTTAATTCCCGTTATTAGACATACAGTATAAAAAGTGTATCACATTTAAAGGTTCAAGGTTTCCGACGTCTGAAATATACATTAAATTGACTCCTAGAAAGGTAGTCCACAAACAATAATTGTTAGTCACTACATAGTCCTCCTGAATCTACGAACTCTTTCTTGTGGTCGTCCTAAATCCTTAAAGAAATGGTTTAATTGGTTCACGGACCGTGTATTGACCACGAGTTATTTGTGCGTCACTTATTTCTATATTTTCTTATATAAATGGACATCACCATTGTAGGTACCTCCACCTGAGTTCATCGATTGTTATATAAATTTTGTAAAATTTTAAGTCCAAGTGTGTTTAATCCATCTTAAGGTTTGGTCTGTTTCTCAATTATTTTTAACTAATTTTGATTACTATTTATAAAGGACTTACTTTATCTCTCGAGTTAGATTCTCTAGAAAAAGACAAAAGAACTTAAGTCAAAGAGAAAAACAGGAAACTCGAGGTCCATTCTGTCAAAACCCTCGAAGGGACCACCGAGTCACCATTTCTTAACGGACCGTTACGTTGTCCGGACCCAAACTAGGGACCCAGTCCTTCTAGTGGACTTCTTCCTTTACCGTTGGGTGAGGTCATAAGAACGGACCCTTTAGGGTACTTGTCTCCTCGGACCTCCCGATGTCAGGTCCCCCAATGTTTTCTCAGTCCGTACTGACTCGCTAATTTGTTGTTTTTGTCCTGTCAAAACCTCTATAACGGAGAAGATGTGGGGTCGGGAGGTTGGACTGTCCATCCCAGTGGTATTATATCTGACTAAAAAGGGATACGAACGTGCCTTTACAGAGATCACGTCGAGTCGGAACGACGTCTCTACTACCGAACGAATATTTCGAACCCATTACTCATCGAGTTCTAAATAAAAGTGTAAATAAGTCCTGTTAGAAGAGTGACAGTGACACGGTTGTGGTAGTCACGTTGACCTACAACGTAACTTTTTTTTTTTTTTTCGTATCGAAACCTCTTTTTCTTTTTTCAAACTCGAATTTACGGACGAGACAGTGAGTAGTTAACGTACGTACTGGAACCCGACCAATGACTTGTATAAACTCGACGTAAAAGGAGAGTCAACAAGGTCAATTTGTTCTTGTGTAGACATGTCTCGGACCATGGATCATCCGGACGTCACAATTAAAGGAGGATCAATTAAAGATCCCCTGGTGGATCCGAAAGAACAAAGCACGGACGGAAGGAGACAAGAGGGAAGAGAAGACAGAGATTGGACTTCGTTTATGTATTTAGTGATCAAGTGCGATGGAACCTGAAGGGACCACCAAGTCACCATTTCTTAGACGGACGGTTACGTCCTCTGAACGCAAGGTAAGGACGAAACCCTTCTAGGGACCCCTTCCTTTACCGTTGGGTAAGGTCATAAGCACGGACCCTTTAGGGTACCTGTTTCCTAGGACCGTCCGATATCAAGTACCACAGTATCTCAACCTGAACTGAATTGTTAATTTGTTTCGATTGGGATGTCGACCTGGTAAGGACACTACAACGTTGAACCAGTCGTAGAGGAACAACTAGAGTATCCCTTCCACCCTCAAACACTAAGAACCTCCACGGGGTCCTACAGAAGTCGGTCTTGTCTTCAGTCTTAAGACAATAAACTTTGGGACTACCAAAGTCATCTTTGTACATACTAAAAATTCAAGTGTAAGTACCAAATTAAAGTATGAGAACGAGTTAAATATGTCGAAGTGTACTTTTGAAAAGGGAGTCCCATCTGAGGTTAACGGACCGGAGAAAGACACCCTTCACTCTATGGTCGGTAAAGGTGACGACTACGAGTCGTAGTACCGGTGGAGGTTTGGGAACTCACCGACAGTGAATTGTAATCATGATAATCCACAATACCGGATAAAAGTTTTATCCCCGATCTCACTAACGAATTTTGTACAGTCTATTTCTTGTGTCACTCCCGACATAATAAAATTTCTTATTTACACAAGTAGTGGAGTGAGGTATACATTTAAAGATAAATTTATGTACATATATGATTTTTACAAAGTCTCATGATGAAAGTACACTTATACTTTTGTTATGAAGTCAATTACGAATACCGGTAGGTGAACAGATGTAGATTTAGTGACAATGTCTGTAAGAACTTTTAAATTTTTTTTCATTTCTTGTGTGGGGAGAGTCCCGACAGGTCGCAGAAGTGTAGAATGGATCTTATTCTAGTCCCAGAACGAGGGGTCCCGGGTCCACTAGGGTTCCCTGGACCGGAACTGAGAAGTCGGAGTGAAATAAGAAGGGGAACAAGTGACACGAGGTTGGGGTGCCCGGAGGAACGACAGAGGAGTGGTATGTCTTCAGTTCCCGGGTGGGGTCCCACAAGTGTGGACACCATGGATTCGGACCTACGAGGAGGGAGGTACCTCGATACAGTAAGATGGTAGATGAGTTCACACTAGTGACGTCCCTTCAGACTGATGAGACAGATATAATCGTGACCCCTGGTACTGAGAGACAAGGAGTCAGGCGGAATAAAAAGTCTTGTGTGTTCGTGTGTAACCAGTAAACAAATGTCGGACAGAGAGGGAGATCTTGTACCCTAGAGATCTTACGTCCCTGTACCAAAAGAAGTGACGCCATAGGGAAAACGATATAATAGAGGTCTCGGATCTTCTTACGGACCGGACCTCTTCCGTGAACCATCTACAAACCACTAATTTACTTCTCTATCAAATCAAATCTTGTCGTGACTCCGACAAGTCACTAAACCATTCTTTTCCCGACACTTGGGTGAAAACAAGATTTTTCTGTAGATCTACGGTATAGAGGTATTCCTGTTCTTGTTGTCGTTACATTATCGAAGTTAAATAACTTGTAATACTACGGAACGAGTCACCCTTAGAAGTTCAACAAACACTAGTAAGTACTCGAATATTAAAATAGTGAAACCAGATACATTTTTACACGTTATCAAATAATCTTCCAATAACGTTTCTTTTACACGTCAAAATACGATGATCTGATTCGCGTAGTACTTTTAATGTGAGGGTAGAGAACTACATGTGTTTTACAATACAGTCCAGGAGGATGAAGTCAGGAAAGGGACTGTGTGGGGGTTGGGGATGGTGAAGGGGTAGATGACCGTTGGTTTAGGTCTGTTTCGTATACCCTAGTGTTTTAACCCTAAGACTTTGGACTCGTGATCTTACTCTGTCTAGACTAAGTTTACCTATACGGGAACCTGTTCAATAGATTTCAGAGGTACGGAGTCAAAGGAGTAAAAAATTACCCCTCTTAATATCATATGTTAGTACCCATACAGAATAAACTATATACGTTTATTTTGTTATATATTACACTAATTGTATTTCGATTGTGAGTTTTTAACAATTGTAATCTTTTGTCACCCACCTTCCTAACCCCCAAATTCTTTCCGTCAAGAAAAGATTGTACTCTATTTCTTTACGAAAGGAAATCTTATATATTAGTGTTAATGTGGTTTTTAAGTATACTTCAACTGTTATACGATTAAATTTTACCACCGTCTAGAGACGAGACGTTTTACGGAATACTTAGAGTTTACCTTATCAGGAGTCTCGAGAGTGACCCAGTCGATGTACTGACCCGAAGAAAGTCCAGAGTCGGGGTCGCTCACTCAGAAGTCTCAAACAAAGTTCGGTAAAAGAAACTAAAAAAAAGGGGAAAAAAAAAGTCGTGTTAAAAGTAGTTAACGAAATATCTTTTGGAAAAACGAGGGGGGCCTTGCCACACCCTCCTCATCAAGGTCTTACTGATTCCGTACTACCCAAACGGACATGTACCCAGTCTACACTCTCTCGACGTGGTGCCCGCTCCCGTCTGGTCCTGGGAAACACAAGGAGTCTCCCTCTGTAATTCTCAAGTACCGGAAGAGAATTTTGTGTCGGTGAAGAGAATTTGACGTACGTTTTCGTCCGTAATGACTGGAGTACACCCATAATCCCGTTAAAGAAATCATAAGGAAAATAAATCGTAGTCGAAAATAAACCCCCTTCTTATATATAATAAAGTTTACCAATGTGTGTGTGTGTGTGTGTGTGTGTGTGCGTGCGTGCGTGCGTGTGTGTGTGTATGGTCTATGGACATATAGACTCCGACTCCTTCTAGGTCTCTCTGGTTTTATTTCATTTTATTAGGTTCCTGTATCGGAACTTTACTAGAACTCAGTTGAGTTATTGTTTTGAAGCAGAGAGATTCCATTTAAACTATCAGGATCTCCTCCACAATCACGTCTCCAGACGGTACATATACATGCGCACCAACCTTCACCCCCGTCCCGGTGGTGCTATTTCTTCCGATCTTTGTCTGTGATCAGGTTGTCTTTATTAAAAGAGAAAGAACGTATAGGAGGGTGAGTATTATTTTATATGAAAAGGTTTAATGTGTAGTCGACAAACGTCACAGACTCTGGCTCACGGACCCGACACTAAAAAAAAGGGGGGTCGTCCTTTGATCCTTTACTCAGTATTTTGTAATTATGACGGAATTTTATTGAATCCCCTCCCACTAGGGTTCTACTTGAGCTCAACTCGTGGTCTCCCTTCCTTCGACGTGGAGGTCTCCTCTTTAAAGTAATTTCTCCTGAACCGGAAAGGGTGCCTCTCGAGGCTCAGACTGAAGAACTCCGACCTTCCCGACATAGTACGACTCACCCTTGAGACCGACGAAGTGTGTACACCCCTTGTGAGCTGAAGAGTCTTTGTCTTTATTGACTTCTTGACTCCGTTTAAGAACTAAGATTTGTTTCCCTAAGATTGGGTAGTCGACCTGGTGAATACTTCATAAAAATTCAAAGGTGTTAGAGTTGACTTAAGTCCTGAAGTGATTAAACCTGTACATGATTCATCCGACCTTATAAGTTATTACCAATTCCCGTATCTAAACCCTCAGTGTGTCAGTGTGTCCAATCTTAGGACCGAAACGGAAATTAATCGACACTGGAACTTATTAAAAAAAAAAGTGAGAGAGAGTAAAGACAAAAGAGAGTACGTCTAGACCCTGTTATCATTAATGTTTCAGTAAAACTCTTAATTTACTCTATTACTTACGTTTTAGTAGACACTAGACATTTCGGTATCAGGGAAAGTATTTAATGGTATTAGAAAGTGAGATGAATAATATTTTTCAGGTTAAAAGGTAACATAGGGGGAAGGGGTCCAATAAAGACCCTTATGATTTCTTTTGTGAAGATCAAGATGTTTTATGGGAACCTCTAATAAGAAGGATACTTTCTCGAGACAAGGTCTGAAGAGGACATTGGAGTATGGTAACGTCTTGAGTGGAGAGACCCCAACCTAGTCAATTTTACTTCAGTCGAACCGGTGTATCACGGAAACACACTTAGTCGTTTTTAACGGGAAAGGTCTATCCCACTCCCAAAGTCCTAGTCTGTCTGATCTGAAAACCTACTTAATCTTTTATCTCAGGATAAATAGGTTTACCTGAGTCGAGATGTAGTCTAAGTACCAAACAACTCCCCTCCTGTCCCACTGAAGTCAGGGGTAACGAAAATGGTCAGTCTACAAAAACACGTTATTTTTTTAGTTATCTCCGTATTCATTGAGACCCATCAGGGACCGACGTACGTTGTCTTTAGGGTTTCGTTATGACCGAATTCGTTTAATTTCCAAATAAAGGACGAGTATATTTTCCTTCTTCTCGAAGATCCCACCTAGAGGGGTGAAGTATCACAGTAATCTAACGTATCGAGGACAAAAAGACAAGGTGATAGGATTTATTTATCAAAGGTGACAGTTCCAGTAGATTATTAGATGTTATTCGTGTCTCGAACTTGATAGAATACGTTCAAACTTTATCTTCTTACCTCCTCCCCTACTTCTACTCGTAGTGTTCCTATGAAACCGTATTTAGAATAACTAGTTTTTAACTAGTATACTCTCTAAAATCCATTGAATAGGTCCCGGTATATACCACTAAGATAACAACTCATGTTCTTCTGTTACCCTACAACGTCCATCCGTTGACCTTTAAAGAGTTTTCCGAAAAGAACGAGGGTCAAGATAAAACGAGTTTTTGTGATTCAGACTAAACTATCTAAAATTAACTTACGTCTCTTCTTATTCTTTTAGTATGACGGCTTTCAACTTCCGTCAATTCGTACATCAAGATCTCAGTCTAATCGACCCAGGTTTGTAACCGTCATACTATTAAAGAACCAACACTCTGGACCCGTCGAAAACAGGATTGGAAAGTCCTATAAATCAAGGGTTAGAAGTTTTATTATCCCAACAATCCTTCTAACCTACTCTGTTATATATACATCGGGTAAATCACGTCTTTCCTACATAAGAGTGTTTAAACGTGAGAGTTCCCACATTCTTGTCTGTCTTATACTATTTGGAGACTGTTACCAAAGAACTTCTATGGTAAACATTCTTACAACCCGATAGGAAGGTAAGACGTCACTACAAATACCTCAGGAAGAATAACAGTTTTCTGAGTGATTAGGGATGAAGGGAGAGAGACACAACTTCCAGTACGACAAAGGAAGGACTCTCATCTTTGAAAGTGAAGGAAACCCCTACGAGGATTAGGATGGGTCTCCATATCGGACTTAAGGTAACAGGACTGTTCTACTAGTGTTTCCATCTTTCATGTAGTGAGTTTTTCATTAAAAAAAAAAAGGTTGAACTCATTATGGTACGTACTCAAGATTTTAAATCAGATTCAGGTATAAAACCTTTGTGTAAAGAGATGTAGTCGTTTCTGTTGTATCTCGAGCTAGATTAAACATTAATATCGTTATTTATTTATGAAGTATAGAATCAGATTTTCGTAGTGTCCCACTGTAGTGTCAAAAAGAAAAGGATTTTTAGATACCTACCTTGAACGAAACATAGTCATTATCGTTCAAAAAAAAAAAAAAAAAAAGAAGACTAGTATTAGGGTTGGAGGGTGAGGGATTTCCAGGGACTCCAGAGACAGACCTCTTTGACTTTTGACAGTTGGTGAAGGTTTGACTTGAAGACAACAAATTTCGTTTCTTTCCAGAGAAAGTGACCTCTGGAGTGATGTTATATAAATCAAGAGCGGTCACTAATTGTATACTATTCGTGATTTTGTCATCGATAACAAGGATGGACGTAGAAAGGTTGGTGTTTTTAATGAAAAGTATCGAAACTTATTTCCCGATTACATTTTATTACAACGTTATAACATTTTGAGTGCTAGTACATTTTCATTTCCAGGTTACAATTAACGTTTTCTGTCATGTAATGACACTCAAAGGAACATCGGTCTTGTTTCTTTCCTTTGTACGGTTCGAAATATTGATTCATAAGAGTAACAAGTTCACTCGTTAAAAAAAGTGTCGTCATGTGAGGTTTTCTATAAAGGGGTTACCAGATGATATCTTTCGTGACTCTCTGTATGATTATGTCACAGGAACTTTTGACTAAATGTTTTAGAAATGATTGTCCAAAGTATACACATAAAGAATACTTTTGATTCTTTTCGATTGCCGTGTCCCAAAATCACGTTGAATTCCGTTAAGATTTGCGTCGATTCGACTTCACCTCCAGACGGACCTATCTACCCATCTACATTCTTTCGTACCCGCGACCACATTCCGAACACACAATCCGGTCGATGGGGTTTATAAGGAGGAGGAGGTAACATACGTTTGTGTACTGTTACTTGACAGATCATCGATAAAAGTCTCCTACACCATTTCTGGTCTTCTCAACAACTCTCTCAACTCCATAGAAATTTTGTGGAGTTGAAATAGAAATTTTATTTTCCACCTCCATAGAAATTTTTTTATTTATTTATTTCAAACGACTCACTAAACTTATGTGAATTTATGTTGAAAGGGAAAATTTCAAAAAGAATAACATTTTTATTTTACGTATATTATATGTTTACTTTAACCAATTATTTCTTTGTTTACTGAATGCGAGGACGTTAATATATAAACGTACGGTTTAGTGAAGTCATCACAGACTAAGGAACGCTGGGATACCTGATGTCGGGGGGTCCGAAGAAACAGGTACCCTAACAGGTCCGTTCTTATGACCTCACCCAATGGTACGGGAGTAGGTCCCCTAGAAGGGTTGGACCTCTAGTTTGGACGTAGAGAACACAGAGGAAGTAACCGTCCACCCAAGAGATGGTGATCCTGGTGTACCCTTCGGAGTATTTTACTAATACACCACTAAAATTGTATATAGGTATTCAAGAAACTATTAGGAGAAAAGCTTTCCCCCTTCGACTAAGGGGAGAGAAATTCACTCCCGACCTAAATCGTTGAACTAAGATTGTTCATCTTACATCACTGTCACTTTTGTGTACTCTGAAGGTTCGGATACAGCGCCTTTGGACACCGAAGGAGGAACGAGAACCTAGTGAACGAGGCCTCCTTCTGTGTACGGTAATAAATCCCTATGGGTCCTTTAGAATCTCTCCGGGTGCACCACTCCATAACTACGAAGGATGGTTATCTGTTGGTCTTTGACTCCGGAGGACGACGGTCGGTACACTCACTCGGGAGAACCTTCGTCTTGAGAATCGGAATTTGAAAGTCTACGGACACCGTGATCGGGATCTACCGTCGAACTGTTACTGAATTACTCTCTGGGGCTCGGTCTTGATGGGTCACATCAGTAAGGGTTTAAGGATTGGACGTCTTTTTAGACTCTAGTATTAACGAAGAACAAGATTCGACGGTTCAAACTCTTCATTAAATCAATATTTCGTTGTCCTTAAATACATTAGTGGTAATTATGAGACAAATAAAAAAGTTAAGAGATAAAGTAAACAGAGACGAGATTAGAAATAATAAAGGAATGAACACGATAAAAACCCCAATCGAACAAGAAGAAAAAGATCAAGGAATTCAACATTTCAATCCGACAACTGAAGTCTAGAAAGACTAGACAAAGACACAGAGAACTTAGAAACCTCATCGACCAACCGCACATAACACTCACGTCTGACGAGGTTCGCCCCAGAACTTCTGGAGTCTACGATTAAAGTCGACTCAAGACGATGTAGTAATGAATGTTCACGTGGCTTTAAGTCTGTCGTCTCTGGTACCAGGTTTTGTGACCCTTCGTTCAGCACTCGAATGCTCGACATACTGGTACTCATCCCAGTTCCGAGTAAAAACAGTCAATATTTAAATACCCGATTATTAAGAATGGAATATTCCTCCCATCACTCCTATATTAATTTATTGAAATCATTTTCATGTTTCATTTTTATATTTCTATCATAGAGAAGAATCTCGTACTTGTGTCACCTCCGTCCCTTGACACGGAAAAAGAGGAAGGTCACTTACTTGAGACATCGTCGAAACTGACCCGAACTTAAGATATCTTCAGTACTTAGAGGTCGTAGATCGTTTACTACCAGGGAATCGTTTACAGTTAAAGTACCTTCTTGGTTAATGAGAATGGAACTCACTACTGTACACACTGGAAACTATTCTCAAGTGGTAGCATAGGGAGACGATACGAAGGGTGATCACGCCAAGAAAGTAGTTGTCCTTGAGGAGACCCAGTCAAGAAAGTGTCTGTCTCGGTCATGGTCGTGTTTACAGACGACAATAGAACCCTCTACGACAGGATGACGCCACTGACTCTTCTACGTCCTCTTTTTAGTCCTTCTCCTCATCATAAGTGAACAGACAAAGAAGTAGACGAAGAACAGTAGAAAGAACGGATGGATTGAGAGAGACAAAGCGAGTGTGTGTGTGTGTGTGTGTGTGAACGCGCAGACGAGAGAAAGTGAGTCTTTCTGTGTGTGCGTGGAGGGCTCATAGTGAAAACCCGACTTTAGGTTTCAGAAGAGAATAGACTTTAAGTGACGCGTAAACGGTGAACCGTCTCGGATGTTTGTCGAGTCACCCACAAAAATATCAGTCGTGATTTTTTTTAACGGTGTGATGATTATTTCAAAAGGAATAACAACATTGACAACCGTTCCCGTTTACAGACCCCTCTGACTGACGGACTTTCCGAAGTAATACGAGGTTCTTATAAAAACTATCTTAAAGTTGTCGAGGACTTACTGGCAGTTGAAGTGGTACACTGAATGTTGGGGACATGGGGAGGGATTAACCAGAAGTTTGAGTGTTTTTGTAAGTCCAGTCAACAACTCGTAGACTTAGAAAAGTTCATTAATCATCCATCTTAATGGTCTATCGTCCGTCACAAACGAACACTAGATAGTTAGTCCCGACGAAATCCCCATTAACAGTAGACCTTACCAGAACATTGGCACAAGTCCAATTTCACAACCCTGAAGGGACCGTCAGGTCACTTCTGAGGTACCCAAACTAGGTTCCAGTCCCTTGATTCTAGGGTATACGATAAGTCTCTCCGGTTTTTCAATTTTTTTTTTTTTTTCACAGTCATCTTTCAAATAATGACAGAAAAAAAGGTGATGGTCCAACACTGAAAAGGGAAATTTTAGGTCTGAGTTTCATTCTGTCTATAAACCTTGTACTTTTAAAGTTCCCTTTTTAAAGGGGTCGTTGGAGTTTATATTTTTTCGTAAATCTGTAGTAAGGAGTTTCTGAACTATCCCAATATAGTTGAGTATATAAGTTCCGTCTATGTATCATAGACTACTTACATTCTACCTGTAATTCGGAAAATAGTTCGTTTCAAGGTGAAACGGTCGATCCAACTCCTATCCGTCACCAAGTGTATTTCCAGAAGACTACGATTATGAACTGATGATTATAACCACCGACGTTGGTGGTAATCTGAAGAAAGAAAAACCGTTGGGTACCCGTACAAAAAGAATTAAGAAGTGACTTGACAAAAAATCGAGTTCTATCTATCTACACGGTTTTGTTGTTTCACATATAACTTATCTGTTGCACGGATCTAAATGTCTTGTGACCAAGTCCTTGTATAAAAAGGTAATCGTCTCGGGTCCAGAACCGACGTTTCAAAACACTGTCGAGAACCCTAGTCAGGACCCAGTTCCACGACACTGCAGGTCGACTGACGAAGTAAGAGTCTTTATGGAAGGGAGAAGCTTCAGGGAACTAACCTTTTTTAGTGAGGAACGAAATATAAATTTCTGTCACAGGGGAAAAAAAGGAAAAAAAAAGACTGAGTGCATATCTTGGTTATACAACCCAAGGTCTTCGGGTATACGATTAAGTGTCTACCAAAAACCACTATTAAAGAAGGAACGGTAAACTTAGTAAATCCATTACACGAAATAAAAAGTTATGTCTTATTTTTCTTTTGTAAGATTTATCTGTAGTCACAGTATACCATGGAATGTTACAGAAGTCCATGACGTTAGTTACACCAAACCTATGTCTAAAATGATACTTCAAAAAGAACTTGAACGAAAGAACTTCTCAAGTGAATTCCTACTTAAGATTTTGCGGCGACTATGTTGTCGAGTATAAATTGTAAAAAAACCTTAAATATAGATTAGTTCTATTTATAACGTTGTCTAAGAGAAACATCCATTTTCTTGTTCACCATGACCTTTTTTCTCATTGAACGAATATTAGAATCTTGGTTATGTAAGGTAATTATATAAAATTCTTTCGTATTAGTTAAAAATGACCTCCTCTTTGTATTGTCGTTTCTCTCTTTACACAAAAGTGTACCTGAACAGGATCCGTAAGTTGTAAATAAACAGAAATCACATACTAGTATCTTTACCTCTGACTTTGAACTCTTTCATTTGGGTGACCTTTGAATGGAGGTATTACACGTCTACTAATTTTCGGAACGGGGGGGGGCGGGGGACGGGGGGCGGTGTAGAGAAAATAATTTACCGGTAGTCGGTTATGTGTTCACTAGAGACATTGAAACGTATATTTCTTGTCGGTTAAGTACCATATTGATTCGAAGTAACGTATTCAGGATGAGACAACTCCTAAAGACTATTTAAGACTCCGTTGGACTGTCTACACAGTATTACAGATTAGGGAAATTTGTGGGTCTCGAGAGCCTTTCGCCTACAAAATTTTCTCGTTTAACCTTTCGTTCGACAAAAACATAACTCGAAAGAAGAGGTGACAGGTGTGACGGGGACTTAGGTAAAGAGGGGTTTCATGAACCCCTGCCTTTTTGGGTCCGTAAATGTGTCACTATCGTTGGGTAAGGTCTCAAGGACGGACTTCTTAGGGTCCCTGCCTTCTCGGACCACCCGACGACAGATACCCCAGAGTGTCTCAGCCTGTGCTGACTTCGCTGAATCGTCGTCGTCGTCGTTGTCCCTTTTCCCTCGATCTACCATACAGAAACGTCGACTTTGGTATTCCTATGTTTCCGTACTTGGATTTACTCGAACGGAAAAGGGGTCGTTTGGGGGCTTCCGGATGTTAAAATAATTCCTCTAGAGGAAGTCGGGTCGATGAGTCACCGTCGTACGAACGTATTGACTCAATTTCTTTACGTAGGACCTATCCTCAGACCCTCCCAGTCTCTTTTTTCACCCCTATAAGAGTATTACTTTCTTTATTCGCAACGTGGGGTTTCTAGGAAAGTTTGGACGAGGCACAAAACCTCGAGACATGGATGGTCTAAAGACCTAACGTATTTAGGCACGAGTCGCTACCGTGCGACGGTCTAAGGTACCTCCGACCCTCAACGAAAGTGCCTCTCTTCACTGTGGGAACCTTAACGTGTGTCAACACTCCAGACGAAGAGTCTGTAAACCTAATGACGGTGCTCCTTCCCTCCCTCCTTTAACCCGGTCATACGTAAGACAATGTCTGGTCGGAAAACCTACTGTCTTAAGAAAGGTTAGTTTTACGGTACCTAATGAGGGGCGACACTCGATTATCCCACGATTAATCGTATAAAGTAAATAAATGAATTGACCCTATCTTTGGTAACCCGTGCACCGGGTGAATCTTACCAAAGGACCCCTTCGGTACTTGACGAGATTCGTGATGGAGGTACGTAATTCTTTTGGTCAAGTGTCTTCGTCTCGTAGCCCGGGAGAGGGCGACGGGAGGGGGAGAAGAAAGGAAGTGGGGAGGGAACTGAGGTTTGCATTCGTGTCTTGCGTCTGGTCCCGAACTCAGACTGGACCAGAGTGAAGTCACTCTTGGACTTTACTCCTTACTTTAAACGTGTCGGTAAAGGTAAAGGTACCTACTAAAAACCGTTGGAACTCCTGGTGAGAACTGAACGACGAAGTGGACACTATTACTGAGAACCCGTAGTACCCTACATTTCCGGAGAGGACTAGAGAAGTAGTGAGGGAGAAAGTTTGGCTCTCGGTTTGAGTGTGTTACTCACTTCTACCAACGACCCAAGGTCTTGGGAGAGACCTGACAATGAACCCCTTAGAATTTTGCGGACAAACGGTACCAAAGGTGGAATGAATCCCTTCTTGAGTAAAATGTTGCAAAGGACTTTCATGAAAATCTATGAATTCGTAAGGTATAGACGAATAGAAAGATTACCGTATAAAGGAAACAAGTTCCCGTCTGTCAATCGTTGTGGGTTACTTTTGTTTTGTCGGTTTGGAGTGATTCGTTTCTCTCAACCTACCCGTAAAGTTTGACGAAAGGGAACCACACCTCCGGGTAACGGACCTCGTCATTATGACTCTCCGCCCACACGTCCGACGGTCACGAGATGTCTCTCAAGAACTGACCCGTCTCCGAATTTTGCGTCTGAGTGAGTCAGCTTTGTGAAGAACTATTGAACCATCTTTATGTATCCACATTTCCCAGAACACCACAAAGACGTCTTCTGATAAAAGATTCCTGAGTCAATTATCGTGGTATTAGGTGAGATAGGAGGTTCGGACTGTTAGAGTCTCGGTAGGATTTACAAAGAAGAATGGGATTAGTCAGTGACTCAGCACAGTCAAAATGAAGGACCGACGAAGAGCCGGGAATATCAGAGAGGAAAAAAAAAAAGAAACTAGTGACGGAGTCAAGTCAAGTCAAGTCAGCGAGCCAGTACAGGCTGAGAAACGCTGGGGTACTTAACGTCGTGTGGTCCGGAGGGAGAGGTAGTGGTTGAGGGTCTCAAGTGAGTCTGAGTACAGGTAGCTCAGTCACTACGGTAGGTCGGTAGAGTAGGAGACAGATGGGGAAGAGGAGGACGGGGGTTAGGGAGGGTCGTAGTCTCAGAAAAGGTTACTCAGTTGGGAAGCGTACTCCACCGGTTTCATGACCTCAAAGTCGAAGTCGTAGTAAGGGACTTTTCTTTAGGGTCCCGACTAGAAGTCTTACCTGACCAACCTAGCGGAACGTCAGGGTCCCTGAGAGTTCTCAGAAGAGGTTGTGGTGTCAAGTTTGCGTAGCTAAGAAGTCACGAGTCGAAAGAAGTGTCAGGTTGAGAGTGTAGGTATGTACTGATGACCTTTTTGGTATCGGAACTGATCTGCCTGGAATCAGACGTGTCATTACAGAGACGAAAACTTATACGATAGATCCAACCAGTATTGAAAAGAAGGTTCCTCATTCGCAGAAAATTAAAGTACCGACGTCAGTGGTAGACGTCACTAAAACCTCGGGGGCTTTTATTTCAGACTGTGACAAAGGTGACGAAGGGGTAGATAAAGGGTACTTCACTACCCTGGCTTACGGTACTAGAAGTAAAAGACTTACTACTCGAAATTCGGTTGAAAAAGTGAGAGGAGAAANTCCGCCCACACGTCCGACGGTCACGAGATGTCTCTCAAGAACTGACCCGTCTCCGAATTTTGCGTCTGAGTGAGTCAGCTTTGTGAAGAACTATTGAACCATCTTTATGTATCCACATTTCCCAGAACACCACAAAGACGTCTTCTGATAAAAGATTCCTGAGTCAATTATCGTGGTATTAGGTGAGATAGGAGGTTCGGACTGTTAGAGTCTCGGTAGGATTTACAAAGAAGAATGGGATTAGTCAGTGACTCAGCACAGTCAAAATGAAGGACCGACGAAGAGTCGGGAATATCAGAGAGGAAACAAAAAAAAAGAAACTAGTGACGGAGTCAAGTCAAGTCAAGTCAGCGAGCCAGTACAGGCTAAGAAACGCTGGGGTACTTAACGTCGTGCGGTCCGGAGGGAGAGGTAGTGGTTGAGGGTCTCAAGTGAGTCTGAGTACAGGTAGCTCAGTCACTACGGTAGGTCGGTAGAGTAGGAGACAGATAGGGAAGAGGAGGACGGGGGTTAGGGAGGGTCGTAGTCTCAGAAAAGGTTACTCAGTTGGGAAGCGTACTCCACCGGTTTCATGACCTCAAAGTCGAAGTCGTAGTAAGGGACTTTTCTTTAGGGTCCCGACTAGAAGTCTTACCTGACCAACCTAGCGGAACGTCAGGGTCCCTGAGAGTTCTCAGAAGAGGTTGTGGTGTCAAGTTTGCGTAGCTAAGAAGTCACGAGTCGAAAGAAGTGTCAGGTTGAGAGTGTAGGTATGTACTGATGACCTTTTTGGTATCGGAACTGATCTGCCTGGAATCAGACGTGTCATTACAGAGACGAAAACTTATACGATAGATCCAACCAGTATTGAAAAGAAGGTTCCTCATTCGCAGAAAATTAAAGTACCGACGTCAGTGGTAGACGTCACTAAAACCTCGGGGGCTTTTATTTCAGACTGTGACAAAGGTGACGAAGGGGTAGATAAAGGGTACTTCACTACCCTGGCTTACGGTACTAGAAGTAAAAGACTTACTACTCGAAATTCGGTTGAAAAAGTGAGAGGAGAAAATGAAAGTAGTTCTCCGAAAAGTCAAGGAGAAGTGAAAGACGGTATTCCGACCACAGTAGACGTATAGACTCCAATGACTATAAAGAGGGCGGTTAGAACTAAGGTCGAACACGAAGAAGGTCAGGTCACAAAGAGTACTACATGAGACGTATATTCAATTTATTCGTCCCACTGTTATATGTTGGAACTACATGAGGAAAAGGACAAACCTTGTTCAGACAACAAGGTACAGGTAAAGATTGGTAACGAAGGACTGGACGTATATCTAAAGAGTTCTCCGTCCAGTCCACCAGACTTTAAGGGTAGAGAAAGTCTTAAAAAGTGTCAAAGAACACTAGGTGTGTCAGTTTTCGAAACCGTATCAGTTATTTCGTCTTTACCTATAAAAAGACCTTGAGAGAACGAAAAAACTACTAGGTCACCTACAACCGTTAAACTAGAGACCAAGGAGACGGAAAAGATTTCGGTCGAATTTATTGTGTTCTCTTCTGAGATGTGTACCTGTAGTGGTCTACCAGTTGTGGTTTTAGTCTAACTAATACAAGAAAAGTCGGTTTCTACCTCTTCGAGATATGTCAGTTGTTTTTGTTCTGGTCCTCGACTGACATCGAGTCTAGTACTTGAGGAATAACGGTTTAAGTCTGAATTTAACTTCTTTCATCCCTTTTGGTGATCTGGTAAGTCTATACTGGATTTAGTTTAGGGAAGACTAATATGTCACCTTCACTCTTTATCTAAATTCCCTGATCTAGACTATCTATCTCACGGACTACTTGATACCTACCTCCAAGCACTGTAACATGTCCTCTGTCCCTAGTTCTGGTAGGGGTACCTTTTCTTTACGTTTTTTCGTTTTGCCGATAGACCCCTCCTGAATGTTTATCGACACCTTTCTTCTCTTCACTTTTCGTTTCCTCTTTTCCTTTCTATATCGTAGACTTACGTCTCAAGGTTTCTTATCGTTCTTCTCTATTCTTTCGGAAGGAGTCGATAGTCACGTTTCTTTATCTCCTTTTGTTGTCTTACCCTTTCTAATCTCTAGAGGAGTTCTTTTAATCTCTGTGGTTCCCTTGTAAAGTACGTTTCTACCCGAGATATTTCCTGTCTTTAACATACCTGGATTGTCTTCGTCTACTATAATTCTTCTCCACCGTTCTTATGTGTCTTCTTGATATGTTTTTTCTAGAAGTGCTGGTTATATTAGTGCTACCACACTAGTGAGTGGATTCCGGTCTGTAGGACCTTACACTTCAGTTCACCCGGAATCTTTCGTAGTGATCTTTGTTTCGATCACCTCCACTACCTTAAGGTCAACTCGATAAAGTTTAGGACTTTCTACTACGACACTTTCACGACGTGAGTTATACGGTCGTTTAAACCTTCTGAGTCGTCACCGGTGTCCTGACCTTTTACAGTGAAAAGTAAGGTTAGGGTTTCTTTCCGTTACGGTTTATTACTAGTGACGGATCCAGTCACAATTCAGTGGACAGTGGATCTGGAATCGATGAGTTTTATACAGGATACCTGACCTCGTAGTCGAAGTAACCCCTCAAACAATCTTTAAGTCCTAAGTTACTGAAAGTGAACGTCCTGTTTAGTCTTTCACGTAAAATTGTTCAGCGGGTCCACTGGACTTTTCATTTTCACAATCAGTGAGCCAGTACAGTATGAGAAACACTGTGGTACCTGATATCGGACGGTCCGAGGAGAGAGGCGCCTTAAGAAGTCTGTTCTTATGACCTCACCCAACGGTAAGAAAATTGGTCCCCTAGAAGGACTGGGTCCCTACTTTGGATCCAGACGACGTAACGTTTGTCTAAAAAATGGTAGACTCGATGGACGTCCAATTTAAACTCCAAATGGACTCAGTCGGTAGATCATAGGAAGGTGGTAGATAAAGGAGAGACAGTGTGGAAGGAGTATGGAAAAAATATCGGGTGTCTAGACTAACACAGTATAAGACGAACTTTCCACGGTATGAAGAGGTAATTTGTGTCTTACTGTAGAACCTCGTCTTTACTATAACAGCAGGGACTATATTCCATCGGGGTTCTATATTGATATCAAAACACATGTCTTGTATCAAAGATACAGTCCCAAAAAAGTATACCAGACTACCACCTTTTACAAAGATCAGTTAAGATCCTCTTGGGTCAGTGAACTACTAAAAGAGACAGTGAAGTGTTAATGTGAGTCAGTACTAAACGGTGAAAATGTAAAATGGAGTGGTACCGTAGTTTTAAGGTTTCCTGAATATCAAAACACAATAGTAGACCTTAATTCAATTGGTAAACACCACGAAAAGGGGCCTCATACCGGTAACGAGGTACGACCACAGACGACTCGTCGGTATGAGGGACCCAAGGTAGAAGAGGAACGACAATATCAGAGACGACGAAAGAGAACACCGTGAAACACTTTTGGTCCCTTAGGAGAAACCCGGTCGGCCGAAAGAGAGAAAAAGTCAATCAAATACTTGAACAGAGCCCCCTGTCTTTCTGAAGAGACACAAAACATCGACTCTCTCGACATCACACCGACGGACCTAGGAGACCTTGGGTCTGAGGGGTGTCGAGAGAGAGAACAAGTGATCGTAGTCACGGACGTGTGGACTCCAAAGATTTAGATGAAAACTCGGGAAGAGTGAAAACGGTGAGTTTTAAAACGTGACACGGATGACCTTGGTCATAGTAGACTTTACTGTGAGTAGAGCCATAAAAGTCCGAGAAAAGTCTTGTGTGAGAAGTGGAAAGTGGATTCATCACAGATCCAAGGGTTCTTTATTTACTTATTATTATTCTAAGATTGTATATGCATATTTTACGAAACACGTAATGTGTCGAGAAATTTTAAGAGGAGGAGGGAGTTGGGTAAGTTAAATGTGTGCATCCATTCGATCTACAGAGTCCGTTAATAAGGGTCTACTTCTTTGGAATAAAATCTCTACAATTTATTGAAAGGATGGTAATGGACTACGGATTTTTGACCTCCCTTTTTATTGGAACTCCGGAAGACTAAGACCTAGATGGTTATAAGGAACGTTATATAGAATGTCTTTTGATTAAAGACCAAGAAGGGGAGTTGAGTGTACCAAAAATACGTCTAGTGAATGTGAGGGACGTGGGTACGGTTAGTGTGACATTTTACGAATACTCTTACTATGAGAGATGATCTATTAATACTACACGAAACTCGGGGGACCCTCTGTCTTTTTGAGATCTGTCATAAACGTAAAGAGTTAAACCAGGTCTTTAAAAGAGGGGGAAATAAAGATGTATAGAATAAAAGAGAGAATCCATAATACGTTGGACCGTCCGTTCCTAAGAAAGGAGTGGAAGAAAATAAAGGAGTATTATTAATCACGTTATATCCCATCTCTCAACCACTAACGTATGGTCGAATTATTTATATATCTTAGAATAAGCACATAAACGACTTGGTACCTTTCCGAGATATAGAGACACTTCAACGCTATACAGAACAACGAAATAAGGTTTTATAGCATTAAAATTATATTGTTCGACAAAGAATTAAATTTGGTGACCATGAGTCGAAGTCTCGACGTCGACATAGAACGGTCTCCATTGTAGTTCACAAGAACAACTCCCGTTGTAGGAAGGTTTATGTCGACTTTTTAAAGTGTATAAGTCGTCGTTAAATAATAAGAGAGTAAGTCCTTAAAGAACGAAGTCAGCAAGTATGTATTTATTGAAATGATTACTTACTTAAATGAATAAGGGAGTGACTAAACAAAGTTGAAAAGAGTCTTACGAGGAAAACCTTTAGGATGGATTAAAGAGTACAGAACTAAAGTATTTCGGATTTCGGAAAAGAGAAGTAGAGTTTGACTACACTAGAAAAATATTTTTAAGTAGTATTAGATCGTAAATATATGGGAATGACAAAAGGACTAGTCCTGACTTCAAGGAGATTCTCATCTTTGTCATACAACGAGAGAGAACTGGGTGTTTTACGGTATATTGACAGGTCATTGAGACACTCAAACCAATTGACTTTATTGTTCTGTAAGATTAAAATAAAAACTTGTACTCTTACCCTAATAAAGAACGAACTTTATAATACCGTTGATGATTAATTGTAAAATCACAATATCGGATGAAAAGAATTCTAAAGTCGGATTGTTGACTTGGAAGGTTTTTACGGTCATACGATAAACGTTCTTTTAATGTTATTCCTTTCTTAGAGACGAGAGTAAAAAAAAAAAAAAAACAAAAAAATCACGATCCAACGAGACCCGAATTCACTATCTCTCTTAAATACTCAGTGAGATTCAACAACCAGTATATGATTATGTTAATAAATATACGAAAGTAACGATTCCAAAATTTAACATTTACATAGGTGCAGACCATAGGCAAGACGAGAGGACTCGTAGGTGGATGATAGATGACCTTTTATCGGTACTTAGAATTCTTGATCATTTTCAATCAGAGTAACTTCGGGGTTTAGTTCTTTTATAATAAATGAATATCTTCCTTTCGTTGGAAAATTTGACCTGTGGTACTCAATATTTTATGCAATGAGATCACTTATGTGAAGTTTTACTCTAACCCTGATGTAAAAGAAAGAAAAAAATAAATCCATACTAAATGTTATGACACAATCAAAGTCCACATGTCGTATCACTAAACTAACGAAAAAAATTTTTTGTAATATAAAGTAATACATAACAATATTCTATAACCCACATTAAGGGGTACCATACCTCAATTAGAAACGATGAATAGATGAAAAATATATCATCAAATATAGACAATTAAGGTATGGAAAGAAGGGGAGAACGGGAAAACATGAGTATGAAAAAAAAAAAATTAGAGACAACCCTGATGTAGACGTTACAATCCTTTGTGTGACTTATTGTCAACACTGATAGAAGGTAGATAATATATTTACTCTGTCCTGTATAAATCCCGTAGATCATGTGTTTTATCACATCAACAGTTCCGACGACTCGATCACGTCCCCATATTTAACCGACACCATAGTAACTAAATGAGTCTCATTCTGGACTATTTTTTACTATACTTTCATTCTCAGTATGAGAATCCAGATCGAGAGAAAGGTTTCCTGGTCTGACCAGTGTTATAGGGACTTAGAGACAACACCTAACTTACAAATAGAGGATCTTAAACATATAACTTTGGGATAGGAAGTTTCACTATCATAATCCCCGACCCCGGAAACCCTTTATAGTTATAATTCTAATCTGTTTCAGTACTACCACCTCGGGATTACTAACACTAATGACAAGAATATTGTCAGTACTTTGTCGAACGAAGGGATGAGACGAGGGACTACATACTCCTACGTTACTCTCCAACTACCAGATGTCGGGTCTCCTTCCTACATTAGTCTTGAACAGATCCGACCGTAGGACGAAAGTCTATAGATCCGAGGTCCTGACAATCTTTATTTAAAGATACCAAATATTCGGGGAGTCAGATATCATGAAATAATCTCGTCGGATTTATCTGATTCTGAGATCACGAAGAATAAACTGTCTTATATTCCCTTTTTTTCTTTGACATAAACCTTTTGGTTTTCGTACATAGTTTGGTGTATATAGAGGAGGGTGGAAGAAAGACCCCGAATCACCATACACACCAAAATCTTGTTTTGGTCTACTAGAGAGTACTTTACAGGTCACACCCTTGTAGACCCTTGTAGAAAATTTACTACGAGAGTAAGGAGTCGAATGGGTTCCTAAAGGATTTCCAGTAAGACCCCTACACAGCAAAGGATGACTTACACTATGTCCTCCTTTCCCTCCTCTACTATCCCGATATTCGATGTCAACGAAAATTTCCCTCATAACATAAAACTCTTCACGTCACTCAATATACTCGGTTCCCACACCGGTCCAAACGACCGACGTCCTCAACCCGTCACTTCAATAAGAAGTTCTTATGTTAAATATTTTTAACAATTAGACTCCTACCACTCGTTATGTACCCTTTATTTTAGAACCTTTTAAAATTTGTCAAGGAAATACTCGAACTTTTGGAAGATCCTCGACATCAAAATATAAGATATCGTGTTGAGGTACCTTCGTCTTTTGAGAAGTAATTAGTTCCTACCGTCACCGTCCAACCACCTCCATTTAAGAGGGAGTATAAGACTAAAGGTTTTACACCGAGAATAGGTCATAAAACTCCCAAAAACTTGAATGTTTTAATTTTCCTTTTCACAAGTCTCTGACTATTAGGAGGGACGGAGGGCGGGTCCTAAGGTCCCGCTAGAACGGACGATGTCAGATTATTGGAAGTTACCCTACTCGACTTTCCGTTATACTATAAAAGTTCTTAGTCTTTGGGTCTTCCTGTGGTCGAGTTAACCTTTATCTCTAACAGACTTAACTCGAAGGGGTACGGATGAAGTCGTATGACCTCTCCCGTACTGTAAACCTCACTTTCTTTATTCTGCGTCCTCACCGGACACTCAGGTTGGTTGAATGCATTTTAATAACCTCTTTTTACACGCTTTGTCGTCTCTCATTCCCCTACCTCCTGTCTCTGGTTACTTGGCATTTCGCTTACCCACCAAACCCAACGGAGCTTCAGTGAATAACAACAACAAATTAGTTATACAACATCGACTAAGAAACTCTGAGGCACGTGATATCACTCCAAGAAGACAGGCACCTTAAGATGTCCGTTCTTTTGGTCTCACCCAATGGTAAAGGAGGAGGTCCCCTAGAAGGGGTAGGTCCCTAACTTGGGTACAGAGGACGTAACCGTCCTTCCAAGAAATGGGGACTCGATGGTCATTCGGGGTTTCAAGGAATGAGGTCTAGAATTCTGTTATGTCCGGTTTGAGGGAGGGGTCTTGAAAGTCACTTTTTTAATATACGGTCACAAAAGTTTATGTGTACAGAACCTTAGCTGGATTTCCACTACCGTAGTCCATCAACTATTTCCGAGACAGAGTACCCCATAGTCGATCTGTACCGTGTAAGTGTATCCGGTACGGAAGAACCAAACTCACTAGTAAACTCTACAAGTCACTCTTGACCTACCAACATTGAACTTACCAGTGGGAAATGAGTAGTCTATACCCACTCCGTCGTCCACAGGACTGACAGAATAAAACATTTCTGATATAGGGAAACTTCGATGCTCTAGTAACGATTACGGTTCAGTGAAGTCAGCACAGGCTGAGACACGCTGGAGTATCTGCCGTCGGGTGGTCCGAGGGGGCAGGGACCCTAAGAGGTCCGTTCTTGTGACCTCACCCAACGGTAAAGGAAGAGGTTACGTCCTTTCACTTTTCACTTTTCACTTTCACTTCAGCGAGTCAGCACAGGTTGGGAGTCGCTGGGGTACCTGACGTCGGAAGGTCCGACGAGGCAGGCGCCCTAAAAGGTCCGTTCTCATGACCTCACCCCACGGTAACGTCGACCATTACAAGTGTAACCATTGATACTCAAAGAACCTTCTTCATCTTGAGGCTAAAACAAAATTTTCTAGNCGTCCTTTCACTTTTCACTTTCACTTCAGCGAGTCAGCACAGGTTGGGAGTCGCTGGGGTACCTGACGTTGGAAGGTCCGACGAGACAGGCGCCCTAAAAGGTCCGTTCTCATGACCTCACCCCACGGTAACGTCGACCATTACAAGTGTAACCATTGATACTCAAAGAACCTTCTTCATCTTGAGGCTAAAACAAAATTTTCTAGACTCTAGGTACATCACACTTACTTATCGAACTACCGGAGGAAGAGACTCGACCACAGGTATGTGAATAACTCGTAGAACAAGATCCGAAACCTCTCTGTGTTTCGAAACCTCTCTGAGGTCGCGTTGTGTTTAAAACATAATAAACATATTAATATAACGGTATAACCCGGTTTATGAGTCCTCAAAAACGATTTGTTTGGATGAGTTCTACGAAGACTCTGAACGGTAAACTCGTCTCCTTTAAGTCAAGAGTTGTCTTCGTTTATCATGACCATAGTCTGTCGACTCTTATTTTCTTTCGGCCCCAAAGGTTTTGGACCCAGTCCTATGGGACTGATTATTTTCGGATCTTGTTTCCCTGCACATTCGTCGTTCAATCCCCTTCGGGATCAAAGAACGATAGAGTCGACCTCCCGTTACCAAGGAACCTAATGACTATAGAGTCCTTTTCTCGTTCCCCGAATCCTGTCCCATCCTTTGACCATTTTACCGGATCTTAAACCAGAAATATATACGGTAAACTACGAAAACTTGACACCACAACCTCTTCTGAGAACTCTCAGGGAACCTGACGTTCCTTTAGTTTGGTCAGTTAGGATTTCCTTTAGTCATGACTTATAAGTAACCTTCCTGACTACGACTTCGAGTACAAAACCGGTGGACTACGTTTCTTGACTGAGTCACCTTTTTTGGGACTACGACCCTTTCTAACTTCCGTCCTCCACTTCCCCTACTGTCTCCTACTCTACTAATCTACAGTAGTGGTTGAGTTACCTGTACTCGAACTTGTTCGAGGCCCTCAACCACTACCTGTCCTTTCGGACCACACGACGTCAGGTCAGGTACCCCGGTGTTTCTCAGTCTGTACTGACTCGTTAACTTGACTGAATGGACGGTAATCGGGACTCTGACCGATGAGTGGACGTTACGTCCGGGTCCGTCGACCAGTCAGACTCGTAGTGGGAAGGTGAAGACCATCTATCCCTGACCTTCGATAAAGGAGAACAGAGTAACCGGTTTGACCCAATGTACGAATAGAAACTTGATTAGTGACATCAAAGTGATTCCTTCTACTCAAAGTGATTACCTTAATTCAATTAGTCTCGGGAAATATCTATAAATTTGGTGATTAATGAAAACGATTAAACTTTATTTTATATATAACCATGAAGTTGTATGAGTATTAAAAATCATATCGACTTAATTTTATGTTTTCTTTAGAATCTACGGATAATGAAGGTACTTCGTGATCCATTTCGTATTTTCTGAACGGTTGAACCAATTTAATAAAACATATTTTATGTAACTACCGATTTTGGTGGAACTTCTAAAACTTTTTGTGAATAAAAGTTTATCTACGGACCAGTAGTTCTACACTGGATACACTTTTGGACGAAACTTTGTTTTCCTACCTTATCTATTTCCAATTTTCTAGGAAAACAGAGATGTTATGATCCTTTTTTTATTCTTTATAAGAAGTAAGAAGGATGGTGTTTTGTTTATCATTTCGGTGTGTCAACATTGTATTACAGAATCAGGTACGTTCGGCAATATTGTTTTATGATATCTGGTCTATCAAATGTTTACTGTCTTTAGAATAGAGAGGGTCAAGACCTTTCAAGACTTCTCTCAGGAGAAGGAACAAGTGTCGGTCACGGAAGAGTGACACGGAAGTGTACCACCTTCCCCACTCCCTCGAGAGATCTCGGAGAAAATATTCCCGTGGTTAGGGTAAGTACTGCCACGGTGGGAGTCCTGGATTCGTGAAGGACTTCCGAAGTGAAGGATTATGGTAGTTGAAACTCCCAATCCTAAAGTTGAATACATAAAACTCCCCTGTGTACGTCTGGTGTCGTGTATCAAAAAGAGGATCATCTACCAGACTATGATATAATTACGTGCGTACGAGTCGACGAGTCAACACAGGGTAAGAAACACTGGGGTACTTGATGTGGGACGTTCCGAGGAGACATGGACCTTAAAAGGTCCGTTCTTATGAATTCATCCAACGGTAAAGGATGAGGTTCCCTAGAAGGGTTGGACCTCTGACTTGGGTGTAGAGAACGTAGAGGACGTAACCGTCCTTCTAAGAAATGGTGACACGGTGGACCTTTCGGACAATAGAATCGTCCCTTACCCTTAGGTCTCCCTTGACCCAAAACGATAGAGGAGACGGTGTGTGTTCGACCCAATAAAACCAATTTAGTAAAGTCTGGAAACTTGGACAAAGGAATAGATATTATACATCTATTTTACGACTGGGAGGTCAATGGAGACGGTACTTCTAGTTTATCCCTCCTTTATCCAGATTTTGATATTCTATTATACAGATTCGATATTTTGACAGATTTGACATTTCCTGAAAGACTTACATAAGAATAATGATTATGATAATAAACTGATAATTTAAATAAGTTTCACTTAAACGTCGGAACTGATTCAATAAATTGTAAAAAGTGAGAATAAAAGACAAGAATCTGATACTCCCAAATTTAGTATACTCGAGATTATACAGAAAGTCGAGTCGAAACCCCAGAAAATTACTATATAAAAAACAATTGATAACTTACAACGAAGGAGTAACCTGTCTCTTCATCCCTCCGTACCTAAATGTCACCGGTCGACACCTGTCACTACGACTCCCAGTTGATTTGATTTAAAGACTATGTAAAGAAACCTTAAAATTACTATCATTAACGTTAATTACATCTTAAAAAAACTACGGGACTCAACAAAATCAAAAATGTATGTCCTGACCCATCTATTTTTAAACGTTCAATCAAAGCCCCGTATTAAAAACTCTCTCTTACGTGTGTTAAGTCTCTTGTCTACTTAATCGGTTTCTGTAAGTTAAGTCTCCGTTAAAGTCCTTGTCTTTAGTGTATAGAACTAGAGGTACCTCGTCCTAAACGTCAATAATATAAGAATCAAAATTTCCTTATTGTCTTAATCACTCTTTTACTGGAAGCTTTGATTACTCTCTCCTAACGGAAACTATCCAAAACTTGATAGATCTATCTATCCTTTTTCTTTCTTGTCGAGTCTCTTAATCCTGGAACTTTGTCACTTAATAATCCAAATACTTGATTATTTCCTCACGATACACTCTTAGAACGGATACAAAAGTAAGATCTGTCTCGAAAGTAACCAAGTATAAAGGTCTGGTATTTTTGTTTAAAGAAACCGCCTCTACTACTACTACTACCACTGCTGATGACGTATTACTGTTATTAACGATTGTCAGTAGTGAACGAATAAGAAATTTTCCAGGATCAGATACAGGAAATGTACATAAGAAAGTAAATTAGGACTTATTTTAAAGTACAAGAAATGGTAGACTCGGTGTCCCTTCGGGTACCCATACTAAGGAAAGAGAAGTAAGTCAAATCAAGTCAGCTAGTCAGCACAGGTTGAGAAACGCTGGGGTACTTGGTGTCGTGCGGTCCCGAGGGACAGGTAGTGGTAGAGGTTCTCAAATGGGTTTGAGTACAGGTAGCTCAACCACTACGGTAGGTTGGTAGAGTAGGAGACAGCAAGGGAAGAGGACGACGGAAGTTAGAAAGGGCCGTAGTCCCAGAAAAGTTTACTCAGTCGAGAAACGTAGTCCCCGGGTTTTATAACCTCAAAGTCGAAGTTGTAGTCAGGAAGGTTACTCATTAGTCCTTATTAAAGGAAATCTTACCTGACCAACCTAGAGGATCGTCCGGTTCCTAAGAGTTCTCAGAAGAGGTTGTGGTGTCGAGTTTTCGTAGTTAAGAAACCGTGAGTCGAAAGAAGTATCAGGTTGGGAGTGTAGGTATGTACTGATGGCCTTTTTGGTATTGGAACTGATCTGTCTGGAAACAAATTTTACATTACAGAGACGAAAAATTATACGACAGATGTAACCAGTATTGAAAGGAAAGTTCCTCGTTCGTAGAAAATTAAAGTACCGACGTCAGTGGTAGACGTCACTAAAACCTCGGGGGGTTTTTATTTCAGACTGTGACAAAGGTGACAAGGGAATAGATAAAGGGTACTTCACTACCCTGGTCTATGGTACCAGAAGCAAAAGACTTACAACTCGAAATTCGGTTGAAAAAGTGAGAGGTGAAAGTGAAAGTAGTTCTCCCAAAAATCAAGGAGAAACAAAAGATGGTATTCCCACCACAGTAGACGTATAGACTCCAATAACTATAAAGAGGACCGTTAGAACTAAGGTCGGACACGAAGTAGGTCGGGTCGTAAAGAGTACTACATGAGACGTATATTCAATTTCTTCGTCCCATTGTTATGTGTCGGAACTGTTTGAGGAAAAGGATAAACCTTGGTTAGACAACAAGGTACAGGTCAAGATTGATAACGAAGGACTGGACATATGTCCAAAGAGTTCTTCGTCCAGTCCACCAGACCATAAGGGTAGAGAGTCTTAAAAGGGGTGTCAAACACCACTAGGTGTGTCAGTTTCCGAAACCGTATCAGTTATTCCGTCTTTATCTACAAAAAGACCTTGGGCGAACGAAAAAACTACTAGGTCGTCTACAACCGTTAAACTAGAGACCAAGGAGACGGAAAAGATTTAGGTCGAACTTGTAGACCTTAAAATACAAAGTGTATAACAACTTCGGACCGAACCTCTTAAAACTCGTAAAAAATGATCGTACACTCTATTCACGTTAACACGTCATCAAACTCGTAAGAAACCGTAACGGAAAGGAACCTTAACCTTACTTTTAACTGGAAAAGGTCAGGACAGCGGTGACGACCCAAAAGGTTTAAACGACCGTATAACCCACGTCGTGAAAGTGTCGTAGTAGAAAATCCCAAAATTTATCGAGTTGACCTTAAAGTAGTGGAGGTGATCGAAACAAGTATCACTACGAAGGATTCCGGGCGGGAAGCATCTACCCCTTTTACTCCGTGTTTTCACAATTAGTGGAATGAGTTCTTGTGCGTTATTTAGTACCCGTCTCGACCTTACGTTTGGGCATGCCGGGACTTTCGTGTGAATGGGTCGATCGAGGTAGTATTACGATGGTGGTTGTTATACATTTTGATGAGGATAAACATAAAAAAGATAAGATCTGTACAGTGGGTAATTGAATGAAATAGAAGTAATGTTGGGATACATCATCCATGATAGTAGTAATGGACATTGGAATATCTGTACTTTTGATTTCTTGTCTTCTACTTGAGATCTCAAACAGGAGAATCGATAACATGATAAGGTTATTATAAAAATTTTTGTCATTACCTTTTGAATTTTTATTATCTATGTTCATGAACTCTCTAAAAATGTTCGATCGATGTTTTACGAAAAACGTGTAACAGAAATAATAAAAGTATGATCCATACTTATCAAAAATTAGTGTAAAATATTTCCTATTTTAACTCTGAATCTTTTTAATTCTTTAAAAGGATAATAGAGTAATTAGATATGACAACCTTGGGTTCTAAGTTCTGAAACCCCTGATCGGGGTTTCGGTTTGATGTTGTGACTTAATCACAAATATTGGTATTGTGAACAAGGGAGAAAGTAAGTTGTTTATAAACAATTCGTGGATACTTAACACACCTCGAAGGGTCCACCGAGTCATCATTTCTTAGACAGACCGTTACGTCCTCTACGTCCTCCGTACGTCCTCTGTACCCAAGATAGGGACCCAACCCTTCTAGGGGACTTCATCCTTTACCGTTGGGTAAAGTCATAAGAACAGACCTTTTAAGGGACCTCTCTCCTCGGGGTCAGGTACTCTAGTTTTTCTCAACCTGTGTTCACTCGTGTGACTCGAACGTGGATGTGTACCTAAGACATGGTTCTCTATGGAGGAATACAAAGGGGTCCACCCAACATTTTATCTTGTATTGTAAAAGAGTTGGTGTCTTTCGGAGACCTTCTTACCTATTTACCACCGTTTCTACAAGTTTGTTGTACGTCACCATCAAACTGTTACTAGTAAGATCCGAACTAGAGTCTTTTATAAATTTAATTGACAAAGGTAAAATTTTACTTTATAAATTCAAGTGTTCATCGTCGTTTTTTTTTTTTTTTTTTTTTAGGTTCTTTACGTATATTTTTGACTTGTCCTACTAAATCAGTGTTTAGAAGAGTGTTTCTCTGGAGGGGGTTAAAGTTATTGATTCAGACACTTTTAGTTTACTCTAATGGATGACGTCACAAAACTTTCATACAACTTATCGAAGAGGGTGATAAAATGAACGTTTCACTTACGATTGACCTATTTCGGTTCCAGAAACCCTACCCTTTAGAACGACCCTCATTCCTCATTGTTGCTACTATTTCGGTCAATGAAATTCCGATCGTCTACAGTGTCCGACAGGATTGACTTCTCGGAAACACACTAGTTGACATAGGAAAGATAAGAAACCTTGAAAATAAATGAAGACTATAAAAGATGGACGAACTTACGTGACCTGAAAAGTAAAGTTCCTTTGATCATACTACCGTCTATAAATGTAAATAAAACATCTCTATTTCGATCAACAAAACTCAAAATTCTGGTTTGCATAAAGGATTAACACGTAATCAACACTTATATGTTCAAACAACTTTGAAGACATTGATTGACTTTTACCGTCTTTATGCCGAGGGACCAATTCCCACACATAGATAGAAGGAGAGTTAAACACCATAAAAATGTCACATTGTATCATGGAAGTTTATCATCTAAAAGTTAAATACGAACAACTTAACCTCAAATTTTAAAATTAATTGTGTTAATTGTATTTTACTTTACGTACGTAGAATCAATAAGTAGACCACTTAAAACTGTTAAGAAAGGTTGAGACATTCACGATAGGGGTGGTTCTTTTTTTTTTTTTTTTTTGTTGGGGTGTTCTTAGTAAAAGTAGTAAGACTTTCAAAAGTACGGAGAATCAGTTAGGGATCGGATATGTATTCAAGTTGGTGAAGGATGAAGATAGAGGTATCTAATCAAACGGCCATTAATCTTAAGCATACTTACTTTTGTACGTCACATAAAAATGTAGTTCTAAGAAAAAGAGTAGAATTACAAAAACTTTAATTAAAAACTTTAATTAAGTTCAACAGTGAACTTAAAAATGTAGTCATAAAATAATGACTCTTCCTTTACCGTTGGGTGAGATCACAAGAACGGACCTCTTAGGGTTCCTTCCCCCTCGGAACACCCGACGGCAGATACCTCAACGTGTCTCAGCCTGTGCTGACTTCGCTAAATCGTCGTCGTCGTCGTCGTCACAAAGTGACTGAGTTACCTACACTCAGGCTTACTTGACGCCCTCAACCACTACCTGTCCCTCCGGGCCGTACGACGGTAAGTACCCCAGCGTTCTCAACCTGTACTGACTCGCCGACTTGACTTGACTTGACTTGACTCACAAAGCGAAATACTTGTAGTATGTTAAACAAATAAGTAACAAAGTAACTATCCGTAAAATTAACAAAGGTTCAAAGTCGGATAGTCAACAGATCTTGTTCGTAAAAACACCTATCGAAAATAAAGGAGAACCATTTATGGGTCCTACCTTAAGGTCCAATGTCCTACTTACTCATAGATTGAAATACTTTTCGACGGTTTTCAAGAAGTTTTACTAACACGGTAAAACGTATGGTTGGTCATACTTTTAAAATCAACGAGGAGTAGGAGTGGTTGTATACCGTAAATGTCAGAAAGTCTAAAATAGGTAATATCACCCATACTTCATCTTAGTATGACACCTAAATTAATCATATAAGGACTATAACTCGTGACTACCCACGAATAACTGGTAAACGAATAGAAAAAAACTATTTCGTAGGGCCGGAAAACGGAAATCTTTTCTTTTCAATCTCATATCGACGAAATGTTACAACACAATCAAAGATAACATGTCGTTTCACTTAGTCGATATACATATGTATATAGGGGAAAAAGACCTAAAGGAAGGGAGAATCCAGTAGTCTCTTATAACTCATCTTAAAGGACACGATATTGTCATCCAAGAGTAATATATTTGTACACGAAATGTGTATCATATTTGATACATGAAATGTGTATCAAGGTTATCGGACACATGCAGTCGGGGTTAGAGGGTCAAATAGGATGCAAAGGACAGGGAGAACGTGAGGTGGACATAGAGATACAGACGAAACATTTATTCTAACAGGCATGGTTAAAAAAAGTCCAAGGTGTATATATGGGAAAATTTTAAACAGAAAAATAGGAACTAAGTATCCTCAAGAAATATATTAAAAATACATAGATGTACGAAAAAATTTTAAGAATAAGGTTTATAAAAAAGGGTCAAACGCCAAACGGAGAAGTAAAAGAATTACCACGGAAAACTATTCGTCTCGTAAAAGTAAAACTACTCAGATTGAATTGTCAAAAAAGAATTTACAACAACGAAAAACACAGACAGGTTGTTTAGAAACGGACTGAGTTCTGATGTTTCTGTAAGAGAACACACATATAAAAGAAAAATCTTCGCAATACCAAGACCCAAAAAACAAATCCAGATAGTAGGTAAATCTTAATTAAAAACACATACTTCACTTTATCTCTTGTCCCTAAGTACAAATAACAAAAAGTATTATTAAAAAGTATCAATAGATCAACAAGGTCTTTGTAAACAATTTTTCTATAAAACAGAGGTAATTAAAATATAACTCCATTTTTTAGATAACTGGAATTAACATTCCCAGATGAAGAATTGAGTAAAAAAAGGTGACTAAACTATCAGATACAATCATGGCGTGATAGATCCAATAATACTAAACATTATTCAGGACTTTAGTCCATTAAATTCGGAAGGTTGAAGAAGAAAAGTTCTATATAATAAGATCTAGATAACTTAAGGTACATTTTCAAATCCTAATTGAACAGTCAACGAAGTTTTTTGAGATGACTTTAAAACTTTCCCTAACGCAATTCTTAGATCTATTTAAGACCTTCTTTCCCGTATCTTTGTAATAACTCAGGATGTTAGGTACTACACTGCATGGAGAGAATAGACAAATATAGACATAAAAGAGTCGACACAAAACATCATCAACCATATCTCGAGAACGTGTAAAAATAGTTAAAAAAGGATCTATAAAATGTACGAAACCTTTAGTATACAGATTTTAACGTACGAGGTTAATAAGTGATGGACTTATATCTCTACTTTAACTAAAAATTTATAACTGGTGACATATAAGATATATTTTAAGTGGATAGTTGATAACAGTAAACAGTAAAAAAACATCGAAGGTATCCCAAGAGATTCGTGTGTTAATATAATGAACACTTAAAAAGGTTAAAATTATAAAAAGTTATAAATAGTGAAGAACCGTAAATAGAAGGAAATAACGTGATCAATCTTGTAGGTTATAATACAACTTTTCTTCACTGTTCCCGTCAGTGTAAACGGAACGAAGGTCAGAATTGGATATTGGTAATTAATACTTCAATCGATATCCAAAAATAATCTGGGTAAATCGTCCTACTCCTTTAAGGGAAAATAAGAATCGACTGACTCCAAAAAAATTAGTATCTCTCGTAACAATTTAAAAAAGACGAAGATAACATTACAAGAAAAAAGGGGGAAGGTGAATAAGACAATTACACCACAAAATGTAATTAACTAAAAAGTTTACAACTTGGATGGAAAGTAAGGACACTTTTTGGGTGAATCAGTACTACATATATATGTATATATATGTGTGTGTATATTCATATACATATATATGTATATAAGGTATATTTTCAAATGTATATATATTTATACCTTATATACATATATATATATAAAGACCTAGACTAAACGATTTAAAACAATTCCTAAAAATATAGGTAGAATTCCTTGTTATAACCAGATATTAAAAGAAGAGGACAGTTTAAAAAACAATCTAGAACTAAAGTTCCAAAACGACCGAAGTATTTTGGTCAACCTCTCATAATTAAGGAGGAGATATATGACTTTATTCAAAGTCATTCTAATCCTAATAAAGAAAGAACCAACAGACTCTCTTAAGTGGTGACTTCAAAACAAACATTTTTTGTAATAAAAAACGTATATGTTAATTTTTTTTCTAAAATTGATAAATAGTGTCACATGAATTGAAGGTATTTCAATCGTCGAATTTTGTAATATATAAACAATAGAGTGTAAAAGACATTCGTCCTTAGGTCTGTACCGCATCGACACAAAAGACGAAGTCTTATAGTACCCTCTTTGACTCCAAAACCAGTCCTGACTCCCAAGTAGACACCGAGTTGACCTCTTTCTAGACGAAGGTTCAAACGACGATTCAGTGAAGTCAACACAGGTATCACTGGTAAATGGAAGGTCCGAGGAGACAGGTACCCTAAGAGGTCCGTTCTTATGACCTCACCCTACAGTATGGGAGTCACTCCCCTAGAAGGGTTGGGTCCCTAGGTTGGGTACATAGAATACAGAGGACATAACTGTCTACACAAGAAATGGTGACCCCGGTGGACCCTTCGGGTGAATGTTCAAATAAGACAAGTCAAGTCAAGACAAGTCAGTGAGTCAGTACAGGGTGAGAAACACTGGGGTACCTGACGTCTTGTGGTCCGAAGGGACAGGTAGTGGTTGAGGGTCTCGAACGAGTATAGGTAGGTCAACCACTACGGTAGGTTGGTAGAGTAGAAAACAGTAGGGGAAGAGGAAAACGGAAGTTAGAAGGGATCGTGGTCCCAGAAAAGGTTACTCAGTCAAGAAACATAGTCCACCGGTTTTATAAACTCGAAGTAAAAGTCGTTGTCAGGAAGGTTACTTGTAAATCTTGACTAAAGGAAATTCTACCTGATCAAACTAGAGGAACGACAGGTTCACTAAGAGTTCACAGAAGAGGTTGTGGTGTCAATTTTTCGTAGTTAAGAAACCGAGAGCCGAAAGGAATACCAGATTGAAAGTGTAGGTATGTACTGACGACCTTCTTGGTATCGAAACTGATCTACCTAGAAACAGCCGTTTCATTACAGAGACGAAAAGTTATGCAATGGATCCAACCAGTATCGAAAAGAAGATTCCTCATTCACAGAAAATTAAAGTACCGACGTTAGTGATAGACGTCACTAAAACCTCGGGTTCTTTTATTTCAGACAGTGACAAAGGTAACAAAGGGGTCAGATAAACGGTACTTCGCTACTTCAATCAAAAAACTTACAACTCAAAATTCGGTCGAAAAAGTGAGAAAAGAAAGTAAAAGTAGTTCTCCGAGAAGTCAAGGAGAAGTGAAAGACGATAAAAATAAACCAATGATTACGTTAAATCAACAAAGGTCCACCGTGATCACCATTTCTTGGACGGACGGTTACGTCCTCTACGTCCAAACTAAGACCAAGTCCTTCTAAGGGACCTTCTCCTTTACCGTTGGGTAAGATCATAAAAACGGGGTTTTTCGGGTACCTGTCTCCTGGGACCACTCAACGTCAGGCATGGCAACTTCTCAACCTATACTGTTTACGTTGAATCGTGTGTGTGTGTGTCTTCGAAGTAAAGAAAGGACTGACAACAGACCTTCAAGATGACTCAAAGAACAACACATTCGGAGAAATGAACCACTGAAGTAATTTCGGTCGTTCTCTCTCACAGATGTCTCTCTTACACGACCGTTTTGTCCTCAATGTTAGAACATTGTATTAGTACCTTCACTGTCGGGTAGTCGAAACGGAATATAAAAATAATATTCGTTCAGTGTTCGGGGTGGGTTAGGGTTTCCCTTCCTTAATGTATTTTACTTATGATCTTTCATCCCTCTTAACAATCCATTAACAACCTCAGACAAATACTGTATATCCCGGTAAAATCTAAATGATAAATAAGGATGTATTCAAAACCGTTCGACACAAAAAATTCCTTAAAAAGGTAAAGTAGATTCAACAGTCTAAATAACCGTATTTCAATAAGTACGACAGGAGTAATAGAAAAATTTATAAACAACTTACTATAAGATAAAAAGTAAGAACTATAATTACTAAACGTAAAAGAAAGAAAAAAAGAAATGGTCAGAATGATACCTACACAGTTAAAATATTTATAAAAGTTCCTTTACTTGTATCTGAAATAAAAAAGACACTAAAGGGTAAAAGATCAAGTGACTAAAGGAGAGAATAAATAACATGATAAAGAAAAAGAAAGATGAAAATGATAAAAGAAAAGTAAAAAAATTTTATCAAAAAAATTTCATCTTCGACTCTAGTAATTAAAATTCGATAAAAATAAAAAGTTTACATTCAGTTGCAAAATCTTGATACAGACACTTGTGAATTACTTACGGAAAGTGTCTTGTAGTCTTCTCTGATACGTTAACTTTCAGGGACTTCGATTTTAAAGTAAACCAATTCTATTAGGTGGAGAAGATGATAATCTAAATTCTACGTGTAGGGGGTGGGAGGTTTAAAATCGTAGAGACTTTTACCTTATTTAGAATATTTGATACCCATACCGTGGAGTATTAACAATAATCGGTCCGTCTTCAGTACCGTATCAGGAGTAACAGATACATTCGTATCTGAACCGTTGCTACATAATCGCCGGAAAGTCAACTCAATAAACGTACAAACCATGGATGTAACTAAAAGTCACAATTTTATGATATTTTACTAATGTAACAGTAGTCATGACTTTGGTTTTTTACCATATACAAGTCTTTTTGTTCTTTTCTTCCCTTTTACATTGTAGTTACTTCGTTTGGAATATCCTTCTGACGAACATTAAATTACAAAGTCAAGTCAAGCCAGCGAGTCAGCACAGGCTGAGAAACGTTGGGGTACTTAGTGTCGTGCGGTCCGGAGGGATAGGTAGTGGTTGAGGGTCTCAAGTGAGTTTGAGTACAGGTAGCTTAACCACTACGGTAGGTCGGTAGAGTAGGAGACAACAGGGGAAGAGGAGGACGGGAGTTAGGGAGGGTAGTAGTCCCAGAAAAGGTTACTCAGTTGAAAAGCGTACTCCACCGGTTTCATAACCTCAAAGTCGAAGTCGTAGTCAGGAAGGTTACTTGTGGGTCCCGACTAGAGGAAATCTTACCTGACCAACCTAGAGGAACATTTCTTTTTGGTCAAATAAAGTAACGTCAAAGGAAAAGTGTACACATAATATTAGTGTAAAACATTAATGATGTGTACATTATAATATAAATGTACACATAAATGAAGTCATAATATCATTATGACTTTTTTTGACACAGATTTAGTATCGATTTTACTTTTTAAATTCACCACTCTTTCGTAACTCAGTATGACATTAACACTCTTAATCAAAAGGACTACATATAAGACAATTGTTATAGAGATAAATTACTTTGTATCCATTGGATAAATCAAGAGTGTATGTACGGGAATTTCAACGATAATAAGTAAAAGTCGCTTCTCTTCTAACTCCGGGTCCTTTAATTTAAGAGGTTCCATTGTGTCGACCATCCACCGTCTAGACCCCAATCTTGTATCCGAAGACTCCGAACTCAAAGACGAAACCCGAAGTGACTACCGAGTCTACCATTTCTAGACGGACGTCACATCCTCTGGACCGAAACTAGGGACCCAACCCTTCTAGGGGACTTCCTCCTTTACCGTTGAGTGAGGTCATAAGAACGGACCTCTTAAGTTACCTGTCTCCTCAGACCGTCAGATGTCAAGTATCCCAACGTTTCTCAGGCTGTACCGATTCGATGATTGTGTGATAACGAAACCGTCGAGTCCTTCTCTCCTCTTCAAAGAACAAGTTCTAGGAGTAGTTGATGTTTATAATCTAAAAGGTCTGTCGAGAACCGGAACAGAGAGAGGATGAAATGGTGGTGATACCTATTTCGAATTTGAATAATTTGAACTTACACCAAGGTACTAGATTGGAGTCGGTCGAGAACGGATTGAGGACGAGAAGTCGTTGTACCTTAATCACAGGGATATAAACAGGTATGGGTCCAGTAAAGGACAGGATCAGAGGATAAATTAAGTAGAAAGAAAGAATAAAAAAATTCTAGATAAAAAAGAAAACTACACATGGTAAAAAATTTTTTTCAGAAATAACTTAATCAATGTTATAACGGAGACATAATACCCAAGAAAAAAGACCGACACTCCTCCGTACACCTTAGGATGGAGGACTGGTCCCTAGTTTGGGAGTGGGTTTCGAAACCTTCCGTTTCAGGGTTGACGACCTAGTGGTCTCTTCAGGGTTAACTAGAAGGAAAGTGAGGATTTTTGAAGATCGATAAAAAAGGAACAGACTTCAATAAGTACAATTAGGGAACATATTTTTGATAAACTGTATCATCCGGATTACCGATAGAAAACTTTCCGGACTAACGTTCCGACAGGGAACTCACCACAGACCTTTGAACCTGAACCCTTCCCAAGGTCAGTAAAGATCTCGACTACTCACATATTCGACAAATACCTTTACTATACCAAATACGACTTGTGAACAAAAAGAACACCCTAAGACCTTATAAACACGTAAGATCCGTTTCCTACGGATTTACTCATAGGGGGTCCTTTTAAGTACCCGAGGTTCAGAGATTGTTCGAAGGTACTAACCGTTATTAAACATACACATCGGTATGAGTAACGACCCTCTTAATTCAAACAATCCTCTCCTGAGGACCTTCAAGTAAACACCAAAGGGGACCTAAAGAGTTATACGTACGGAAAAGAAACGGTTAAAGTGAAGTATAGTAAAGTGAAATTATGTATCGATACTTATAAACGATTCAAATAGTATTCAATAGGATCTTTTAGTATTTCAGACTTCCGTCAGAACCCCCGGGGGTCATATGGGGAGACGACTCTTAGGGAAGGCCCTTCGATTGAGACTTGGAGAGGATATGGTAAAACAACGTAAGCCATGTGAAGGAGTCCAGATGATATTTAGGACCCCAAGAGATAATAATATGAATAGTATAGTAAAATAACCCCGAAGGGTCTACCGCGATGACCATTTCTCAGAAGGACGGTTACGTCCTCTGTGTTCTCTGGACCTAAAATAAGGACCCAACTCTTCTAGGGAGACCTCATCCTTTACAGTTGGATGAGGTCATAAATACTTCACCCTTATGACCCTTTAAGATACCTGTCTCCTAGGACTTTCCGATCTCAGGTTCCCCGACATCTCTCAGTCTGTGTTGACTCACTGATTCGTCGTCGTCGTCGACTATCGAATACCTTGTAGTACTTCTAGTTTCTTATTCTGAACACATAGTCTCAGTCCCCTTTTACGGGTGGGTGGGGTACCCTTGAAAAGATCCCCTTTGTCAATACTTCAAAATGGGTAAAAATCCTTTTATACCGACCGGACTTACGGTTACAAGGTGGTACGACCTTAAAATATTAATATCCCTGAAACAGAAAGTAGGTGACCAGACACTAAAAGACCTCCCGTCTTTGACACAATATAAGCAGAAATATAGGTGTACGGACAATGTGTTACCTCCAGTTGATTATAAACAACTTACTTATGGAACTAGTTAGACTCTATCAGAAAACTAACGATCATCATAGGTATTAATTTTATTAAGTGTTTCTTCAAACCTTATATGAACCTCTTAATAAAAAATTTTGTACATGAATGGATGTGTCAATCAATAATTTTAACAAAGTTGAAAGTCTTTACTGAATTCTTTGTGTATGACACATAATATAAAATCCACTCTCAAAACCCATAATTTTTTTTCTTTTTTTCTCCCAAATAAACTACAATTGTAATCCTTTAATTTATATCCGGAGTCGAAACAGTAAGACGTTTTACTACGATTTCTATAGACAAGAAGATTTAGGTGTCAGTACTATTCTTTATTTCAACGGATCCCATTACGAAACACTCTTCCACGATCCATTAAGGTCCACAAATAGTCATTGAATATGAAGTAATTAAGGTTTCTTTTACCTAGATAGGGAAAACACCTAATCGATAACTAATCTTTGAACGTGAGAACAAGACCACATGGAGGAAAGAAATATGAAAGTATTTCTACTGTGAACCTAAATAAAAGAAGGAAGAAAGTAACAAACGATTACGGAATGAAAGGGGAGGGTGTCAATATATTAGTTGAAAGATATAAATTATGACATGAAGACTGTTTTGGTTTAGACTCGAAATTGTCTATGTAAAAGTATAGAACCTTCAATGGAGTTACTAAGTGAGACGATACTTGACTTATATAATACGTAGAAAAACTAACAAGAATGAAAAATTTTTCCTATAACTCAAAGAACTCCACACTAAAAAGTTCAATTTTAATCTCGATCCTTTTATATGGAATAAACCCACACAACCCCCAACATGCTGTTTCTCACCTTCAACAACCATTGTCCTATTTTATCCAAATCGAAGCGAACCGATTGTAACATTAATAGAGAATATAAAAGATTAGTATTACCCCCACTCATACACCCTTATCGACCATCCCTTAACTAGTTACAGGTACAGTAAGTGAAACACTCCTGAAATCGACTAGAGTCAGACAAGTTTTGTGGGAAGAATCGATGAGAGGGACTCAACAATTGTCGACAATAGGACAATTCCTCTTTTATCACACACTCTGGGACAAAAGTCGGAACCTTCCGAGTACCTTAATTTGGGTAGCTCTATTAACGAATTGAGAAGAGAAGTAAAATCAAAGACATGGTTAAAACGGACTTAGCATATATTAAATTTTTTAATAACACACACTGTACACCTTTATAAAACCTAATAACAAAATTGTCATTGTTTTCGTAGACAAAGTATTATCTTTCAGGTTTTAATTCCAACTTTATAAGTCTGTATTTGAACATTTCTTAGAGGACTCTTTTGGAAAAAATTTCTTATTTTTGTAATAAATTTAAAAACATAACGAGTTCGGAATAAATTAAATGGTTCTATTTTTTCTATACAGATTTAGTTCAACTAGTAGATCTGATATCTTCTTTTTTAGGTGTCTCCAATTTATTATTTTAGTCAAACCTTTCTAAGCCGGCGGAGTGAGACTTTACAAGAACGAGGGTACGAGAAAAAGAAAAGAGTGACTTTATTTGATACTTCGGAATTTAATAGACAAAAGATTAGTACCCGAAAATTGTAATTTTTTTTTTCGGTCGTATGAAGACCATTACAAGACTAAAATTTCAAACTTTATAAAATCCCAAAAACAAAAAAGTAGTCTAGTTACGTGACAGGGTTTAAAACTAAAATACTAGGATAGATTTCGAAACTTACTACGGATTCATAATATTGAATCATATTAGGAAAAGTCTATATAAATATGACTATGTCGAAAGTACCGAAAGACAACATGAGAAAAATATTCAGGATGGAAGTTCTACAAAGGAAATAATTTTTTTCTTTGATGAAGGATTGTAAGACTATAACGTTGTCTTTGTTCCTGGTCTGGATTTGGTCTGCATGTGAAACACACCACTCCTCTTATATCTCGTTATCGGTTTGCTACGGTAATAAGACGAAAGACTGAAGATGACAAAGAAAAGTGCAACGATAACAAGTTGAGCCATTTCTTCGTCCTTGTTTCAGGATGAGACACTCGAGTCGCAAAGAAGACGTCCCTTTGTCGATTTACAAGCTGTAGAATCACACTTTTATTGATAACCATCTTGTTTTCTGAGTTTGGTTCTTAGACTGAGTGTGAACTTCTTTATAAAATCGTTGTTTCAAGTTCGACATAATAATTATCCTTCGACTTAAGAACGACTAGTATTTGTGCACAGACACCTGTTTATTTCCGATAAGATTGATGATAACGGTGGGGGGTGGTGGTTCTACAGAGTAGGGTCGAAAATGTAAAGTAAAAAAATAACTTCATATCAACTTAATTACAAAAGACAAGTCGTTCCACTGAGTCAATATGTATGTGTGTGTGTGTGTGTGTGTGTGTGTGTATATATATGTGTGTGTATGGAAGGAAAAGTATAAGTAAAGGTAATACCACATAGTGTCCTATAACTTATATTAAGGGTCGTAATATGTCATTCTGGAATAACAAATCCGTGGGATATATATGGTCAAACGTAGAGGTCGGAAATGTAAAGACTAAAGACGAGTCTTAAGGTTGGGAGACTCCGTCTGACACCCGCGATTATCGAGATCTTTTGACTCGTCACAGACTTGTGTGTCACTAACTAAGAACGAGATTAACGTTATCGAAACTTACTTTTCAATGGTATACTCTTTCTAATAAATAAAATTTTACCGTTGGTTTTATCAGTATAAAAGTTCTTGCGAGACCGAATTATTGGTAAAAAGATACCAACACTGTATAAACATTCACAACTTTTTTTTCTGTCGTAGTCGTTTTCCGATTAACTTTACATTTCTATACACGAATAATAATCCAAGAAGTTAACCAATAAAAAGTGGTGAACAAAATAATTGTGTGTAGAATACAATGTGCGACGAAATTAGAGGAAATAATTCTGATCGACTTTTCAGGACAGTAATACATAGTAAAGTTACGGAGTCCTAGGTAAAAAACAACTTAAAAGTTACGGTTGAAGAAAACTGCACTTTCACTTTATAACAACAAACCCATCTACACGCTTACCCAGATCCCACCCACAAAATATATTTTTGTTAGTGTCTTTTACTCAATACACTCGTTTAAGATAGAAGTCCGTTTTATTGTGAAAACGACGTTTACTAGAGGGAGACATTTACAAGAGACTAGTAGTGAAAGAGACCCGATTACACCAGGAAAGAGAAACGAGGGGAGGGAAAGTACGGGGGGTTGAGGTTATTTTGGTTTTTATGATAACACATTTACCTCTTTGTGTGTATGAAGAAAGGGCTCCGTGAAAATAGCTTTTCCCTTATGTGGGGTGTGACAAAATGGTGAAACTGCGTCGAAGCCATTTCTTCTTTCTCAATTCAAGAGCCAGACGTCGACTAGGTACGAATTCGTCAAGTGACCCCGTAGTACCAATATTTACACTATCTCATAGGTCCCTCGGAACGTACTAAAACATGATAAAAAGTATTTATTCATTTTTACGTAGTCTGCCGTAAGGATGAAGGGTTCCTTACGTGTTAATTCCTTCCGTCTCTTTTTGCTCTAGCTCCTACACCCTGAGACCGAAGTCAGGACACCTCCTTTTACACAAGTGAAAAAAGGAAAAACAAAACGAAAACGAAATGAGTCAGGAGACTAACTCATTACTGTTATCAAGTCATCCTTTGGTGTGTCCTTCTTTTAGTACGGGGTCTCGTGTAGTCATCATTTTCATTAATCAAGTAACAATTGTAGTCCCACGACAATTGTTCGTGTGTCCGGGACGAGAGACCGATTCGACGACGCATAATACTATCGGCTGAGGTTTTATTTTTAATGAAACACGTCGTCCTTCTTCTCGCCCCTAATATTTGAACCTTTTCTGTTTTAAACCCCTAGCTCCGATAAAAAGTTTTCGTATTAGTCTTAGATGTTTACGTCGGAGCGGAGGGTCTAGACCAGTAATACGTGGTGTACACATAAGTTTCGTACGTACGAATACTCTCCGTGTCTCCGTCTCCTCTCTCGCTCTCTCTCCTTCGCTCTCTCTCCTTCTCTCTCCTCTCTCTCTCTCTCACGCGGTCTCGCTCGATCACTCACGCCCTCTGACTCGTTTTGGTAATAATATGTGTCGTGGATCCCTTGTGTTCTAGATTAACCTCTTAGTTATTGACTTTGGGGTAAAATTTATAAGACGAGATAATTAAGAAGTCCAATTATTTTTGACGGGCGCACTACTATAAACCCCTATATCTATAAGTCTCAACCTAATAAAAACTGTTCTCGCATTCCTTAGATAAGTTTCGACTAAAAGGGGGGAAAACAAGTGACTCCTGGACGTCTTAGATTCTATTTTTACCGTCAACAGGACTCCCGTGGGACTCCGTACAGTAATTTTAGCCTTAAACTAGGAGAAAAGTACCAATGAACCCTGTTAGTTCGTGTCCTTTGGACTTTTGAGTAGTCAAAAGGTTTTATACTGTACGGGAACTGAAACAGTCAAACCGACGGTATCTCGTCGGGACCGATAAAGTATTAGGGAAATCTACAGTGAGACAGAAGTCTTTACGTACGACGTCTAGAAGGCACTTTCTACTCTCTGACCTTGAAGGAGGACCGCGGAAACGGGTCAACTTCGTGAACGAAGAGACAAAGGGTAGTTTCTCTTTAAGGTAGTGTCAGAAGGTCATTTTCCGGTCATTTTCCGAACACAAAATTTTCTTTACTTCGTTAAATGATTAACATGAAGTACAGTTAGACTCTTCACAAAAGGTAGATGGGCAAGTTCGTAGGGTCCATTACCCAATAAAACCTAAAATTTAGACGTCACACACCATCTAATTCCCTGGTGTCTCTTAGAATCTCTTTTAAGTAACGGTATGTTTTAATACACAGAATGATAACAGGTAAACAAAGGCAAGAAAACGAGACAAAAAATTTACAATTAAAGGTGACTATTTTCGAAAGAAGTAAAATAACAACCTCTGACGTGTTTTGATCTTTTGACCACGGGACCCCAACGATCCTTCTAAATTACACATAAAGTGTTCTGTTCGAGGTCCTTGGTATCAAAAGAAAATTGATAATCAATTTAAGAACTTACTTAGACACTTGGTTCCGAAGAAGAGTGTATAATGGGATTAGGAACAAACAGGTCCTACTTACTATTCCTCTTAGGGGTAGAGACTCGATATACATAACGGTACTGGACTCTCTGTAAACTCATAAGGGTCGTCACTCTTCTCGAAAAGTACTCCTTTCCGGTTTTGAGATTGGGGTCCCGTTTGTCCTCCGAAAAGGTTCATCCCTCACACACTCAATCAAAAAAAGGGTGTAGGGAATTTTGATTGAGGAGAAAGAGATTTTCACTTTTATTCTTTTCGCTAAACCGATAACTTGAAATGGACGGGTGACTTCGATCGACGTAAAACTATCTACAACGGACAACGTCTATAACAGTCCAGTTCTGTCATGTCCCCGTCGGTGCACTGGTCGGTTACACATCTTCCTATCCTTAAGTCGTACCGACCACTCCGATCCTTTAAGACCAACACGAACCCAGAAAATAAACCCTGTAAGGAGACGGATACGTCTTAAAATGTATTATCTTGAAGTCGACCAATTTTCATAAGATTCATGTGTTTTAAAGATATGTTCAAATTGAGGGAACAACGATAGTTAAATAATGGGTAGTGTACTATTTTAAGTGGGAACCGTCTCCACGAATTTTTCTAGATAAAGATGTTTAGTAGAGTAAGGTGTCCCGATCCAAAAATCTTGAAAAACAATCTGACATCTAGGTCATGAGTTCAATTTATTACACATGTTTTACCTCATTGAAACTCATTCGTTCTAGAACACGTTTAGAAATTATAACGAAGAACAATAATCGGTTGATAAAGTACATTGGATTAGTCGGACAGAAAATGAAACGAAACATCACTCCGAAATGTATACAAAGGGGAGGGTGGACCCTACGAAAGAGGAGGATATGAATCGGACGAGAGTTTTTGTCGAGACTTCAGTCGAGGACGATTTCCGAAGAGGACTACACGAGTTGAAAGTGAAACACATGTAAACACACTACAATATCGAGTATCAAGTAATAACGTCTTTGAACTTATAGAACATTTAATTACTGACACGGGGGTTTGGAACCTCTTTGTAGGACAATACTATGGAAAACGGACCGCAATCACGATACTTCCCTGAGGTCACCGGTTAAATCGGGAGGACCCTCATAAAGAACTATTTGAGAAACGAGTACACCCACCCAATAACTTGTATTCGTTAATTCCGATGATAGAAGAGAAGGAAATACAAGACATCCTACGGATTATGATACAGACGACGACGACGATTCGGCGAAGTCAGCACAGGTTGAGACACGCTGGGTATCTACCGTCGGGTGGTCCGAGGCCGCAGGGACCCTAAGAGGTCCGTTCTTGTGATCTCCCCCAGCGGTAAAGGAAGAGGTTACGCACTTTCACTTCAGCAAATCAGTACAGGTTGAGAAGTGCTGGGGTACCTGACGGCGGGTGGTCCGAGGAGGCGGGTACCCTAAAAAGGTCCGTTCTCCTGACCTCATCCCACGGTAACGGAAGATCACATCGAGTTTTTCAAGAAAATCGAGTCATTTCATCTTGACTCATAATTGGTATACGTTTCGTGATCTCCATTGTATCCCGAAGGGGTCGCCGAGTCGACCACTTCTCAGATGGACATTACGTCCTCGGTGTCCTCTGTGCCCAAGGTAGGGACCTGGACCTAGGTCCTTCCAAGGGACCTCCTCCCGTACCATCAGTACCATTGGGTGAGGTCATCAGAACGGACCTCTTAGGGTACCTGACTCCTCGGACCGTCCCATGTTAGGTTTCCCAGCGTTTCAGACTATACTGACTCACTGATTCGTACGTACGTCTCCATTGTACTTTTACTGTTGTACGGTGAGAGACTACCGGTGAAGCTGAGATCTAGTTCCTAACCGTTTCCGTATGTCGGGTACACGGTTAGACCAGGTGGTAGATAAAAAAACAAAATTTATTTCAAAGTGTCCATACGTCGATTCGAGTAAATGATCATACATTGGATCGACTAAACCCCGATGTTACTGACTCAACTCACCAAAACTGTCTCTGGTGTACCGAGTGTTCTGATTTTATAAATAATAAACCGGGAAATGTCTTTTTCAAACGACTAGGAGTTGGGTTTAGAAACGTTACTGAAATCCTTCTTCTTTTGATAATCTAATTCTGATCACATTTTTACTTGGGTTTACTTGATAATTGTCTATTTAATATTTTCATGTCATAACTCGTTGATTTTTCCGTCGAAGAAAGGTACTCATTTATAAATCCTTGAACATAAAAGTTACCTCTTTTTTTTTTTTCTTGTTTTTAGGTTTCAGATCTCCTAATCCTAATCGTAAAGAATTTAGATGAATCTTGTTCATGACAAATATACACTGTATTAGTAAAGTAAATAAATGAGTTGTTTTGAACAACTCTCTAACGAAACAAGATCCGTGACTTCGGTCCCTAAGTCACTATTCGGTTTGATCTTTACCTATTAAAAGAAGGGTAAAGAAGATACTCTTTTGTCTCAGACACATTATTCTCCGAATCGGTCCGGACCTTGGGTTATAAGACTGAAACGAAAGTCTTATGAGTTGAGTCATCAGTAATGGTACCCTCTGTGTCTAACCTTTTTTTATATATCAAATGATATTTGTAGTAGAAAGAGAGGTTACCATTTAAATAACCAAACACTATTGGACAGATAACTAGGGGTATTTAAAAGTTTATACTCTATTAGATTCATACTGGGACCATGACTATAAATAATCGACATACTTGTGACAAAGAGACTTAGAGAAAGCAGTAGAAACGCGATACCACCAAACACGAATCAACGAGTCAGTGCAGATTGGGAAACGCTAGGCACCTGACATCGGGTGGTCCGAGGAGACAGGTACCTTTAAAAGTCCGTTCTTATGACCTCTCCCAACGATAAAGGATGAGGTCCCTTAGGAGGGTTGAGTCCCTAACTTGGGCATAGAGAACACAGAGGACGTAATCGTCCGTCTAAGAAACGACGGAGTAGGAATCTTACACCCATCTATTATAGATTAAACATCAAATATCTTCCATTAGGCTATCCTGTGAGATGAGACTTTGATTTCCCGTTTTAGGACTCGTCCAATTTATAGACTTAAAAATTTGAAATATAAATCTCTTAGAAACGGATCGTACACCATTTGTATAAATCTACACTTAAGTATTCATATGATTGTTTATAAATAACTTTCGGGTGGTATACATAAGGTCGGACCGTGAGGGTAAAAGATCGAACACTGGATGAACGAATTGTGACTCAGTGTGACAGGAATAACATTTTTATCCCTCTTTACTATGACCGGATTGTTTTCTACAACACTCTTAACTGTGTTCTGTACACTCCCGTAGATCGTTCTGGAGATGAAACATACTCCCCGAGGTTTTTACAGTCAGAGGAAGGAAGATAGACATAGGTGAACTTATAATTTTAGGTTAGTCCTATGTTAATGATGCTAATTCTTCGTTTAGTTCAACATTTTTATACTCTCCCTTCTTTTACGGATTTAAAAAATTGGTTACGTCAGTGCGACACTTTCCCAGTATGAAAGGTTCCACTACGGTAACTACTTTAACGTCCTATGAGATAGACTATTTTTAGACAATCGTGGAGGGTGGTTTTTTAGGACAAAGAAACGGAACCAAACTTTAAACTTCTGTCTTCTCGTGGGTAAAATAACGACATCAACGGTCCTCGCTGACCTGTTTAATGTACATTTTTATTATAAATTCCCAGTCCATTAATAAGATCACTGAACCCCCTTAATAGAACCATTATTTTCTCTGTGAGAGAATAGAGAAGAATTAAGACTTTAGATTTGAAGCAATCACGGTCAACCGAAATTTTAGACTACTGTCACGACGACCGACAGCAAAGTACTACAATCTCTTTCACAACTTGTGAATTACTTAAGTTCCCACACAAAAATCACTACTCTTCACGACAGAACACAATTGTCACAGTCATACTCTCTCTGAACTTCCGTGGTTTCTGTTACAAATATATCCATGAGAAAGTACAGCCCACGATGTGAATAACGAAAACTAATTCTACATACTAACTCAATGACCTATACTGTAAACAACTCTCCTCCTTCTAATGGTACCCACTTCACATTCTCTCATTTCTTACTCCACCACCTACTTCACACTTACTTTCCAATGTACGTAACTACAGAACAAATAAACTAAATCCCCAAACTCTATCTTAGTTAGATAAAGTAAAAAAAATCGTACAATCCTTTTAACAAAATTTTTACATGGAAGGTTATGTATTAGTTTTATATAGTTTTATCTGAAACCTTCAATCGAATTCAACATCTTTTGACACGTGACCCCCGACCACCTCTGCTGTGAACCCCTGTGAGGGGAATCCTGTCGAATCCGACGAGAGTTTACATAATAAGTTAAATATAAATGGTATAAGGTGACGTTATCCATTTCGGTCTAGAAAAAGTACTTCGAATTTACGAAGTTTACTTTTGCGTAAAATAGACGATAAAAGGACCTTGTGACACTTACGTTTGGTTTGAGTAGTAGAGACTTGTGTCTTTAATTTCTTACTTTACCTGATATTTGACTTCGACTTGTTAGATTAAAGTGACAACGGCAATTATACCACTTTTTTTGGGAGTTTTGGTACCTGTAAATTTCCCGTCTTTTATTTACGTGGCAAACTCCAACTTAAGAGATTTATCGTGGACCTAAAACCGTCGGCTTTTACTACGATCTTAGGTGTTACTTCTTGACTTTTAAGAGGGTCTCGATTAGAACGAGACTTAGATGTGTGAGTGACAGAGGCTGACAAACGATTAAGACGAAACGATTCTCATTCGACCCGTATAATAGTGAAGGTAAAATGTTTACCCTTTTTCCTTTCTTACCCCAAGATTTGACAGGGTTAAATATTTCACTAAGTCACCGTCCCAGTCTTTATCTTTTGATCTAGAGGAATGAGAATCTGGTCTCGAGATAAGCGCTTTGGTTTAAGGGTGAGAGACCAGGTAAGATTTGGCCAAACAAATAAAAGTAGGAGTCTATTCGGGGTCGTAACCCCAATAATCACGAGAAGTTCACCAGACCCGACCGAAGGGGGTGGGCTTCGTGTGGTCCCTGAATACGAAGAAAGACAAACGATTAGTCCCGGTAGGTGACGTTTCGTCAGAACGGGACGAGACTTCGGACAGACGGAGTAAAACAAAATCTTACTTAATATTTAACTGATTTATAAAGAGAGATTTAATTTTTTTCTTTTTGTGTTTTTGAAATTTTTCACTATAGATTAAAAAATTGAGACACCTAGAAGGAAAATCCTGTTTTAAAGTATCAAATGATCCTTTACAATTGAGGACAATGCTTACTTTATTTTGTTTATAATAGAAGTAAAACTTGATTAAGTCTACCAAAAGGAGTAACCAAAGTTCATCTTTTGAAAATTACATACAAACGTACAGGGACCCATACACACAAATGCAGACATAGATTTATATGCCTATATATGTGGCTTAGTTTCCTTTACAATGAGAAAGGAGGACAGATAATAATAAGGAAGACGAGACAAAAAGATAGGTAAGGAACAATTCTCTTACTGCAAACAACAATCGTTGTACCCTCTCTACTACCATTTAGTCAATCACTTGAAACGACAACTTAGGGTCTTGTGTTTTTGTTCAGAATTGTTTTCGAAGTAAAAAGGAAGAGGGGATGTGTTCTAGTAAATTTTAACGCAAGTAAAATCCTAAAGATGCCTTTGTGTATCTTGGCTTCCAGACTTTGACAGATAGTCTTACCGGACCTTAAATCGTTACGGTCGGAGTGAGTTTACTGACGGACTGAGGGACCCTGGGGTCTAGTTCACTAGACGGTCTCCCGTACCTGTCTTAGACTATACTTCCGTCGGATAACTAAGAAATCTAATGGAGGAACCCTTTGATTAATAACAAATTAGAAATATACCCACCTAAAAACATAAACTTTTAGATGAGAAAAAACAGTTGTTCTCTTTATAATCAAAACTAGGAGTTTCAAGAACGGAGACTAAAATTTCCCTATAGTGAAATCACGAGGTAGGAAATACCATAGTTATTCGATGACCTTTTCCACCGTTTATTTAGGGTATCTTTCATCAATTTCTTCTAGTTTGTATTGGAAGTGACGTCTTCATCTCCACAGATAAGAAGAAATGAACTTTTTTTCTAGGACTGAACCTCTACGGGAGAAGACAATCTCTCGGACTGTACAAGAAAATAAGAAGGTGATTATAAATGTACTTTTAGTTGAAAATAACAAACGACGTTAACTAACACTCGAAACTATATATCCCCCGTCTAAAGTTAATGTTTAGTTTACGAACGAATCCTCTAAGCATTGGTCAATAGTGAAATTTTCGTGTTTATTATGAACCAGTGACCTCTTCCTTATAATTACTTAATACTTGAAAATTCCTTGTCCCAACGATTCTTAAAATTCGATTAAATTAGAACGATGTCACGTAAGTCAACTTTATACGAAATTTTAATGATAGGTAGAAACGATAAACCCCCAATAAAGCAAAAAGTCATAGCTCCCGTCTCTAAATTTCTATGAATTCTTTCTAATAGGAAACTTCATATAAAGTAAATGGAAAGAAAATTTGTATACTTTTTATTTTAAATTTAAATTGTACAAACCCAGAAACTTTAAAGACTTAAGAATATAAAATACACGTTATAGTATAATAAGGTCAATCTTAAAAGTGTTGTCTTTATTAAATCATGGAACCCATGTTTAGAATAGCACTTCTTGAAATACGATTGCACCGTTAACCCATTACTCCCCAAACATTTGGCTCAGTCTCGTACATTAAGAGGAGTATCCAACGAGAGATAGCTCTAAAATACTGAAATTCATGAAGTACTAGTCATTTATTATTTAAGTTAAATGGCCTATCTTCAAAACAGTGAATCTTTATGAGTGAACCTTATATATAAAGAATTAACCGTAGTTACCGTGTAAAGGGTCCTTCGTATTGTTTTACCTAGTAAATTATCTACGGGTTAGAGAGGTAGGTAGATAGATAGTCACGCCGTGTACTACAAAACTGAAATTATACCATTAATAGAGTCCGACTGAAGTCTCGTCCTTCGACGGAGGGTGTGTCGTCACGAATTAATGAAATCTGAAGTCGAACGGTTCACTTTTTAACTGACAAAAAAACGTGTAACGTACCTTAACTTTACTAAAGTAACAGTAAAGTAAACTTTATGTCGGACTGTAGTCGTATCTTAGTACCCTTTCTATTACGTTTTAAAGAGACTTTAAGATTTTACCAGACTTTCGACGGAATAAAAAAATACTTCGACGTAAAGTAAAAGTCTTACAATTACTTCTAGGTGAAGTAGTACTCTCTTCGTTTGAAAGTCCTTAAGTGAAGACACTTTGGTAACGTTACCGTTAAGTCACTTCCCGTTATAACAATCCATCGATGTCAACCCCCCCGGATTCGGTAACTTTACCCATAACTGAATCAACTATCATTTTTAGCAATCGAACTCGCATGTCGATTACTTTAGTTTCCTTATTATTGACGGGGTAAGTCTTTTAAATTCTTTTGAACGGAAATTCACTCATACACTACATTTATTTCAGTGAACATGTTATTTCACCGTTTTTATTTAGGTCGGTTAGAACACAGCTTTAAATAGTTTTTTTAAAAAAAAGAAGTCTAAAGTCGACAGTCAGTGTACGATGATTAACTTATTAAAGGTTCTATGATTTGTGTCTAAAGTACTTATTTTACAGGTGTTTATACACGCGAACCTATCTCCGTCTTTCATTTTAATACTCTCTTTCGTAACCATAATACCTCGTTTAGTTTGGGTTCAAAAGTGAAACCGGTCTTCGTGAGCCGTTCATCGTTACTGTGGAAACGGTACATTTGGCGTCCCCTTTCATTAATTTAAATTGTCTTCGACGGGAACTAAATTTCGGTGTCCCCTTCATTAATTTAAATTATGTTCGGTGATGAAGATTTGTTTCTATATACCATAAAGATAGTGGTTTACAATGGAGTAAAAAAAGTTTACACGGATATTGAAGATCATCGGACGAACGTCTTTGATCAAGGTCTTGTAGATTACCTGTTATACTACCTTATAACACTCGGTATGACCCGTCATTACATTACACTCGTGTAATCTTAACGTTAGACTCTTTACAATTCCACGAGGGGAGATACCGTCAGACGAGTTTTGGTTATGGTCCGGAATTCTACTACTGTTCTTTAAAACCCTTTTTTTCATATACACTAAAAAAACCCCCCCAGTTGAAGCTACGTAAAACATGTAGACAAACTTGACAGGGGGTTGGAATCGGGGGTCCCGACGATAAGAGAATAACTCAACTAAGTCATAGGACCAAAACCTTCTTTGTTTCAAGAGGAAGGGATAATTATTTTACACACGAGAACAGTAGTCCCAAGAGGCACGGTCTGGTGCTCCGGGATGCACAAAAGAACGAGTAACCCGGTCGGGTTAATTTCGACCAGGGTCCCGGTGGTACCTATAGATATGTCTTACGAGTAAAGTTTGCTACCAGAAAGGTAGTTCGGAATATGGGACCGAGACTACAGAACTTTCTTTGAAACGAAAAATTCTAAAACACAGTCCTAGGGAAAGAACAGTCGAATACGTAGAATACTCGAAATAGGATTCGGAGTGTTTCCGGTATTTTGGTCATTCAGAACCAAACGAGGACAAAATAAAGTTATACTACAATTCTTATGGTTGTTACTTGTAAAAAATTGTGAAAAATGTATTAGTCAAACCTTCCTCACTATCACTAACTCCCACTCTTCTGAGTGAAAGGAAGGACTTAAATTTTAATTCTTCTGGTCTCTATAGACCGAATGAATCCCGTATTCGTCGTTTATTCATAACCTTATCCACAAAAAGTCTCTTCACCATGGTCACTTTTGGTTGACTCTACCAAAGTCAACAGTATGTTGTAACAAATGTCTCCGTCTCCCTACTTCTCAACCTGAGACATCTGAAGAACGAACTTAGAACTCGTCTGACAGTTCGACGTACTGTAACCGTTCAAGGAAAGAACCAAAATAATAGGTACTTCACTCCCGTCATTATTATAGACGGTGTGTCTCGACACCTTTCCTAACTTATCCAAGTATGTACAGTTCACCGATCTTGTCATGGACTGTGTGTCATTTACGATAGATTGACAACTGAGAGTAATGTACTTCATATACATTGTCCAGTGACGGATAACTACCATTGTTAGCATAGGTGCAGCATAGGTCACAATATTTTTGACACGGGGTACCAAAATAAACTTGAGGTATAGGTTTGATGTAACATTTGTCCCTAGGAATATATAATACAAAATTCACCTTCGATACGCCGGCGTCGAGGATAACGAGGTTATCTTCTCATTACCACCAGATCAACCCTCCACCCCACCCCTAAACCCCGACTTCCATATCTCCCTACCTGATATTCTATTTAGATCGTTCCTCCGTACCACCAATTTCTACATCGAGTCATATAGAACGATGTAAAGATTGTTTTCGGGTTTATTACGGAGAGATCGTCAATACCTAATATGGTCGAAAGAACTAATCGGGTCTTGACCGTGGTCTTATTCATTTTAGTCAATGAGAAAGAAGGTCCTGACTTGTGTATCTACGTTGTGTAAACAGTCGGTATAGAAAAGGACAGCTCATCAGTAACCCACCTTTTAGTAGCTTTTTCTTAAAAAGAAACAGTCTATTTGAAAAGTGTTACCTCCTTACGTCACTTCCAAAGACTTTATTTAGATCACCGTGACCCCTCAAATGTTTATGATCGTATAATTATATGTCGATTTTATTATTATTTTTTGTGGTACGACGATTTCTACAAATCATAATAGTCGAGTGACGTCCTCAAATAATCTTTGAGGACGAAAGAAAATAATTTTAAAGTTAACCGAACCACTTACTCTAGGATACAATCACAGTATTTCACTCTTCGGTCTTCCTCTCCTATAACCGTAAATTCACGTCTAAAGTAAAATTTTTGTGAAATGTAATATTTTCTTCTAACGTATAACATTTATAGTGTATATTACGATCATCACAATTTTCCTCACAATCGTTAAAAAATTTTAAGCAGTTTAACAGAAACAAATACTACTATAGACCGTCTAAAATACAAAGACATCATTTCGTTTCAAAATTTAAATAGGGTTCTACAAAAATCAATATTCGTCGTTTGTACAAAAAGTCTTTCAAAGTATTTTATTACGCATTCATATTAAATTACCCTTAGAGAAAACCGTTGTCGTGTACTGTTAACGAATTAAGATATTAATCGACTAATAAAAGGAAGACGTAAAACCTTCGAAAACGATTTGATTGAACCAAATCGACCCGTCGACCTTCCTAACGTTTAGAGTTAGATACCAACTTACAAACCCAACCGTTACGACATCATTTAATATACCTCGTGGAAGACTTCCTTCGGTCCTAAAAGAAAGGATCATAATTTACTAGTATCGAAGAGATGGACCATTTTTTAACAAATTTTCTACCGCCGCCCGCCGCGAGATTCCGCGTTGTCGACCCCTCGGTGCTACTTTTAGGGCGAAGGGACGGGGCCGTAGACCTCAGAAGTACCTTCACTCTTCAAACATCCAAACGTCGACGTCGGGAAAGTACTGTTCAAGTCATTTAAAATGTGTACCAACGAACGAATCTTTTATAAAAGGTCTAAATTGTATAAATGTCGTAACTGTAAACTTCGACTTCGGGGAAGGAAGAACTAATCTCGTCTCTCATGAGTGTCTGACGAAAGATTGAAATACCCCAACCTTTAGACCCTGCCCCAGTAAATGTTAAAAGTTTGTTTAGTTTTACGTGAAACTAGAGACCAGGTTCAAAGAAATTTACGTTACTCATCATTACTTTTTAATCGGGTTGAATCGATAAAAGGGGAATTTATACCAGTAAAAATTACATTAGTAAAGTAACGTAAGATTTTAGGTTGGTTGGTATAAATTAAGTAGAATAAGTTTCATATATAAAAAACTCTTCCTTGTAATTGAGTCGTTTAATCCATCTCTGATACACACACACACACACAAACGTACACATATAAAAATGTAAAATTTGGTGTTGTGTCAAACACTTTTATGTATAATTATTATTTTCGTCGTAAAAAAAAAAGGAAATGTGTGTAAAAGATTGACTTTAGAGTAAACTAAATGCATAAAATCCACGTGCCTTATAACAGTTTCGTTATATACCTTACCAAGTCGTTATTGTGTGTAAGTTTTCTTTCTCTTACACTAAAACTTAAAAGGTCACAATTGATTCTAGAGATTAAATTGTGAATAAAATCGTCTAATTAAAATGTAATTATTGTAGTCAAGACAACTTGTAAAACTGGTATAGAAACTTTATTTTATTCTTTATTAATTATAACCATGAAAAAAATCTTGGTATTTTTAAATCAACTGGAACGAGAATCCAACGATCGTCCGTACGTTTTCTATAAGTATATTACACTATGTAAAGTCGTAGGAGTAGAGGTGTTTACATTTGGGACAACGAAATTTGACCTAAATGATCTCCGGTCTACGTTTTACGATTCTTAAAAGTAATTGTAAACAGTGTAACTTAGGTCACATAGAGGAAGTACTAAATTCTGTTTACTACTGTGTATAGTATACTTTTTCAGAAAGGATCTTATCAGAAATCCAATATAAAGTGTAAGTTTTGTTTTCATGGAGATAGGGAGGTTGTTTTGTTTCGTCGAATATGTTTTGTTACGTAATATGATATATACACTATGACGTATAATATTATACTATTATCCATGGTCACATAGTGAGGAGATTAAACCTTTCCCATTTTCGTCAATCAAGAAAAAACACATCATTCAAATGACTTAAGGAGTAGGGATTTATTTACTATTGATAAACGAAACTCATTACAAATTAAGTCGGGTTCCTATTGACTATACTCGTCGGTTTACCGAACATATCTAAAACTAGAAATAATAAACATCTTTCTATAAAATCGTTCACAAACTTTCTCTTTTCGTAAAGTTTGAGTGTAAGAAACCCCTAATTAACGTCTCAGCTTGTAAAATTAAAATTGACTCTCTTTCTTTTCTTGTTTACTTTTTTATACTTCTAGACATTACTTTTCGGTATTTTATTAGATTCACTTAGTAAAATAATTTTACCATCAAAGTGATATTTATTCCTTGGTATTTTTTATGTTAAACATATAAGACAATGTTTTTTTGGTGTGAGATCCGTCGGTTGATGATTTTAAAATATACTTTTTTTTTTACGAGGGGATTCCTTTTACACGTATAGACGACAAAGAAAAATTGTTTCTAACTCTACGAATATTTCCTGAATCTTTTCTTAAGATTTTTATTTTGGAGAAACGGCAGGGAGTGGGGGAGATGACGTGTGCGACACCTACACTCCCAAAAAAAAAAGGGGGGATAAGTGCGACTTAACAGACTAAGGTTAAATTTAACGATCAGTCATACAGTGTCGAAACGTGTTGTGAAAGATTGGAAAAGGAGAACCCGTAGAGATAAACTTTACTTCGAAACGACAGAGAGTATATAGACTTTGTTTGTTCACATGGATGAACTACCAAATTAGCATTGACCGATTCGAGTTTTTTTACTCGTCGTTCAAGTCCTTTTTACGTACCCTGTGTTTGTCAGCTGTCTTGGTTTTGGGAGTCGTCTCTACGTTTACTATAAAATAATAAACTTTGTCGACGGAACGTCAGAGTCTGTGAATAAAAAAGAAATGTCTAAAAAGGACTTATTGAAACACGACCACACCATATAAGAAAGTACGAAAGGGACCACTGGTGTCGAGAGTACGGTAAATGGAACGAGGTCCATTAAACCTCTTTATGGTGTCTGTGTATAGTAATGTCTCAGACATATCAACAAATCGACGATTAACTAAGAGTTTCCTTCGGCTGTCTATGACAGTGATAATACAGTATAAATTTTAAGAAGCTCTATTCGCACGAATAAAATCACCTTAATTTTGACGACCTAAAAGACCTATAGTCGATACTTTTCGAAAATGTCTTCTCCAATATTAGTTATAACGGAAATGATCGTTTTCTTTTTTTTCCTTTAGATACGTGTAAAATTCTAACTCAAAAAAGAATTAAAAGTAATAATTTTAATATCAAAATTAAATATCTTCATGAACTACAGATAGTACTCTTTTTTTAGTCAGATCTTCGAAAATTGGGTACTAAGTTTTCCTGAGTATCGGATCTTAGTCTTAGAGTCTTCTGTCACGTTACTTATGAACAAGATTTTACCAAAGTAAAAAGAAGTAAAATAGTCCAGTGGGACAACAATCACAGACACAACATTACTTACGACACTATAGTGTCTTTGAACGTGTTTCACAGGACTGAATTTTTGTCTCACACCACAGTTAAAAAATTTCCATGTAATGAAGATACTTGCCCAAATAATCGTCATGTTGGTGTAATGTTCTGTTCGATTCGGTATTTTTCCTAATTCACCGAGACACATTATGACTAATTCATTGTCTCGTTGTGTCCGTTCGGTACTCTCATTGAGCACGACGGTTCGGAAGACTTTGTGTCATTATTTTCAAATGAAAGGAACGTCCGGGTCGAGAAAGGAGACCCTAGAAGAGATTGTTATAAGTTTGTAATCGAGAAGATGTCAGTGATTTAAGACGGGTGTAATTTTTATCAGTAGTTGTTGTTTTGGGAACTATGTTTACTTGAGTACATGTTTTGTCTTTCTCTGAGTGTCTGAATTTTACTTTCGAATACCAAGTATTTCCCTTTTCTACATCCCCCGCCCCTCCTATTTAACCCTCTAACCCTAATTGTATATGTGTGATAATATATATTTTATCTATTGGTTGTTCCTGGTTGACATATCGTGTCCCTTGAAATGCGTTATAAAATATCATTAGATAATTTTTCGTCTCTGAAATGAAACGATTGTATCCAGACAGATCAGTTTCGATACCAAAAAGGTCATCAGTACATACCTACTCTCTCAACCTAATATTTCTTTCGACTCGTGGTTTCTTGACTACGAAAGCTTGACACTACAACCTCTTCTGAGAACTCTCAGGGAACCTGAGATTCTTCTAGGTTGGTCAAGTAGGATTTCCTTTAGTCAGGACTTATAAGTAACCTTCCTGACTACGACTTCGACTTTGAGATTATGAAACCGGTGGACTACGCTTCTTCACTGAGTAAACTTTTCTGGAACTACGACCCTTTCTGACTTCCACCCTCCTCTTCCCCTGTTGTCTGCTACTCTACCGTGACTAAGTTACCTGTACTCAAACTCATTTGAGACCCTCAACCACTACCTGTCCCTCCGGACCACAAGACGTCAGGTACCCTAGTGTTTCTCAGCCTGTGTTGACTTACTGACTTGACTTGACTTGTCCCTTTTCTTAGGTTTTTTCTTATATACATATACACACACACACATTGACTGAAACGACATATGAACTTTGATTATTCTGTAACATTTAGTTGATATGAAGTTGTTTTTTATTTTCATTTTTATTTTTTTATCGATTTTGTTGCGGGGGCTTTGTAGGAAAAACACAAAAAAAAAAGAAAGTCTTGTGAAGACACTACACTTTTTTCTACCCCAAGGTAAACCTAAGATGGTGTATGGGAACTCGCACTCGGAAGTGGAGAAGACAAAGGAATAGACATTTTCCTTTCACTATTCTGCGGGAATTTTTCAACGACACTCGTAGTCAGTTACGGATATTTCACGAGTTACGTCATGGGTCTGTAAAATTCGTAATTTTATAACTATTGAGAATAAGTCAAATCAAGTCAAGTCAAGTCAGCGAGTCAGCACAGGTTGAGAGACCCTGGGGTATATGGCGTCGTGCGGTCCGGAGGGACAGGTTGTGGTTGAGGGCCTCAAGTGAGTTTGAGTGTAGATAACTCAGTCACTACGGTAAGGCGGTAGAGTAGGAGCCAGCTGGGGAAGAGGAGGACGGGGGTTAGGGAGGGTCGTAGTTTCAGAAAAGGTTACTCAGTTGAGAAGGGTACTCCACCGGTTTCATGACCTCAAAGTCGAAATCGTAGTAAGGAAGGTTTCTTTAGGGTCTTGACTAGAAGTCTTACCTGACCAACCTAGAGGAACGTAAGGTTCCCTGAGACTTCTCAGAAGAGGTTGTGGTGTCAAGTTTTCGTAGTTAAGAAGCCGGGAGTCGAAAGAAGTGTCAGGTTGAGAATGTCGATATGTACTGGTGACCTTTTTGGTATCGGAACTGATCTACCTGGAAACAACCGTTTCATTACAGAGACGAAAAGTTGTACGATAGATCCAACCAGTATTTAAAAGAATTGAGAATAATCCCCTTTATTAACAATTCAGGGAAAAGGGGTTACTATTTATATAAAACTCGTTCATTGGTCGAAAACCAAAACTCTAGATGTCTCTTCAAAAATGACAAAACGAGAATAATGTTGTGATTTACCACCGTCCATGGGTTCTTATGAAAACTTTAAATTCTATCCACGTTTTCTTCTAAAGTCGCTATATGTGGAAATTTTACGGAAAATGTTTACTCAATCAACCCGATAAACGAGGTCATTAGATAAATTATATTTCTCATAAGGTTTTGACTTCAATTGTGTGACCTATAAAAATGGACAATCGAGGAATGCTCTTCACAAGTGAGTCAAGTCAAAATACACTCTTTAATTAAAGTCCTCTATTAAAGTAAATATAGTGAACTTTACAAAAGGTATACCCGATAACTCTTAATATTTAAGATTGTTATTTTTCCGTTTCTTTTTTTTTTCTTTTTACAGATAACCTAAAGTGTGTGATTTAGGTAGGTAACAAAAACGATCAAAGAGGTTCTAGATATCCCTTAAGTTGTTGTTATCCAATATAACTCACGTTAATTGTAGTAATTACATCTTCGGTCATTTAATCCCGTCTACAACTCTAAAGTGTTGATCGGACGAAAGGAATATAAGCCTGTATTAAGTAATCTACACAATCCTTCATTGTTACAGATAAGAAGTCACGTAGTTTTATTAAAAGTCTTTTATCCCTTTATTGTGGGTAACCAGCAGGTCTCAACCCGTACTGACTTCGCCGAATCGTCGTCGTCGCCGTCGTCGTCGTGTAACGGTTTTAGACCGGGGTTTGTTGAAAACCTTGGGATCTAAAGTTCACAAATTTGGATTAATATACCTTAATGGAAAGACCCTATACGGTGTTGGGTCTTTCGACCCCACACTCGACCTCATCCCACGTCACCCGAATCCCGACCCGGGTTGGACCCGTTATCCTATGTCCCGTGGCTCGTTTCGAAACATAATCTATAGTTAGACGCCAATTGCCGAACCGCTTCGACAAAAACTAAGCCTTCCCGAAGAGACGGACTCGACTTCTCTTCATTTCTCCTTCCTCGATGTCGCCTCAGTCTACGCCCCACCCTCCCCCACCCCTCCCAGGCGTTACTAGCCGTCTCTTCCTTCGAACTCGTTCTACTACCGTCTGTTCCTCCTTCAGCCACCCACCGTCCGTCCATCCGAACCCTCCCTTCGAGTCTCCGGCCGAGGGCCTCGTTGAAGGACCTTTTGGCGAGAGGCCAAGAGACACTTTTGTCTTATCGTCATCTCTGTCGGTTGGGGTCTCCTGGAGAAGTCGGTTTCTTTGAGAGTCAAACCTCCCATAGAAAATAAAAATACATACTAGTGTTGTGTTTGATAGTTAAATTTTGGATAAACCCATTAAAGGGGCTCCTTCTTTCGACTGGGGTAGGGAGGGAGGAGATTTTCACGACTCACAGTGCTACGTAAACCTTACGAAAGAATTTTCAAGGTCTAGTAAGCTGGTGAAGGTGACGACACAATCACGGAGACGAAGATATGTCCCCGACCGTCGCCACCCGCCCAGACTGTCGTCGACCCTCCGTTGTGGGTCCCTTAACCACCGTCCACCTCCACCTCCTCCTCTCTTACTGGTCAGCCTCTGTTGGATAAATTCGTTGACAAACGAGATGTTATTTTTAATGAGTCACCGAGACTCGAACTTGAGAGTTTCCCTCCCACGACGCCCGCCGTCAACCTCTGAAACAAAATTGGTTTACTTGTTTGTCCTCGGACCCCGAAACAACTCTCCTCCCGGAAGGAGTGAAGGAGTCCGAAGTAAACGAAGACTCCGCTGTCCCGACGGGGGTCCCTGCTCCACCTACTCCGTCGATGTCTCCGTCAAGGCCCTCCTAAGAGTTCCCAACCCTTGGTCCTCCGGAGTCAGTCTTTCATGTCCCTCCCCGACCTGTCTCGTGTCGAACCTCGGGTGGAAAGTTTCGTGTGTCAGGTCTTATGAAGAAACAGAAAAAACACAATACGTGTAAAAGTGTTTTTACCCTCGTTAACTCGGATGTGGTGTCGGATGTCCTGCTTCAGACTTGATACCGTTGACTCGCTTCGTCACTAAAAGTCTCGGGTTCTGGGTCCCCTCGCCTTAGAGTCGCCGGAGAGCTCCTCTCTTCCCCCACTCGTCCTGATCTCCCTGGGTCGGATTAGTCTGGGGTCCTCGAGGGGGTCGCCGAGGCAGAAGAGACTCTAAGGTGGTCGTAGGTCTACAGACCTACGAAATCCCCTTGTGACCGTAGTCTTTGTGACTAGGAGTAGAGGTGTAAGAGGAGTATTAGTTTTATAAAAAATTACATACGACAGACGAATGAAGCCTCCTTTCCCAGTCGACTTCTCGATCTCCTCCCGTTTCTCTCAGACCTCGTAAGACCATTACTTTTACTCCAGTCTGTTGTGTCATCGTAACGTTCCGAACGGATGTCCGTCCCAAAAGGTCTAACCAAAAAATATGGTTTGTTTTCCGTTTTCCGATCAGTTGGACACCGGTGTCCTTAACCGTCTCCTGTCGAGACCCCGGTTCGACCGGAGACCTCCTCAATACAAGAGTTAGTGTAGACCCAGACGATAAACTCCGACAGGTGGTCCCGCAGTTAGAGTCTCGTACATTTCGATCACTAATCTTCTGAGACAGAGACATCGAGTAGAGAAACTTGGTCACGGACCGAGTCTCTTAGAGGGACGACCTCCCCGATCCTCAGAAGACACCAGACACCCAGAGAGGACGTTCGACAGACGAACGAAACATGATAGAGGACCTCAAACGAGACACGAGACGAACGTAGATTACATATAAATAAGAGTTTCTAGTCCTCGGAGTCGTCCGTTGACTTCAAAGTCATTCATTTCCCGAGAAGTCAGGACCCCTTCTAAGTGATAGTCATGAAAAGATCCGACAAACTGTACCCTCTAAACCACAACTAATCGTCAACTACACCACTCCTCTTCCGTCTTACTGTTATACCTTTGGAGAATCCTATACGTTTTTTTACGTCGGGTGTGTTCTGACGGTAAGTAATCTATCATTTACACTACGGTCTAAAACGGTTTGTCATTATATCTCTTATTTATGAGTTCTGTATCTGGTTTCAGGTTCCTCTCCGTGACTCGGGACAAGTACCGAAAGTGGTGGAGGATCCCTGTGGTAAAGAGATCTACTCTAAATCGAAAATCGTCGATGCAATACTCCGTCCCAATGATTATACTGAGGAAACTTATACTTTTTATCTTTCTTTGGGGAAAAATTAGAAACAAAAATACCGACATTTGTACTAATGTATCTCCTTTTAGTTAGGGTTACCTCGTGTTACCTATTATGTTTCATTAACTAACCGGAAATAGTAAAAGATAATACCATAATTTTATTGTGGTATTATAGTTCGTCGTCGGTGACTATGTATTTCCTTTTGTCCTCAACTAATGCAGATTCCCATTAGTCCAGTCCCTTCACACTTCCATTCTATTTATTCCATTTATGTTTTTGTCTTTTTCAGAAGTTTCTTCGTTTTCCCTCAACCACCGTCTCTCAGCTGTGTTATCTTCCCTCCAGACGACAACCGTTGTAGTAATTCGTCATTCGGTGCTCTCTGGTAGATAACGTCGACACACTAACGTCATACAGAGCCAACCACAGGGTTCGGTACCCCCGTTTTCGACTCGTTGAAGTTGAAGAGTCTTTCACGTCATTAGGAAAGTCTTATGTTACGGACGTCGGACTGACGGTAGTCCGATACTTTAAGTCTTTTACTTCCTCTCCTTCGTAAATCGAGAACCATAAAGGGTTCGTGATTGCGGTGGTCGTACCAAAACACTCGTCGGTGCATCCTTTGGAGGTAAACGTCGGTTGAAACGTTTGTCGGTCTCTGTTCACTCCGAAACAGTCGAGGGGTTTCCGGTACCAGACACAGGATCACCGTTCATCGACTTCGTCTCGGGACCTCTTTTTAAGGTAGTCATCTTGTGGATCTATACAATACGACGTAAGAACGGACAAAATAGAGAGGTATATGTAAATAAGAGAGTTGTTTATAGTGTTCTTATGACCTCATCCATCGGTAAGGGAAGAGGTTCTGTAAATAAGAGAGTTGTTTATAGGTGTGAATGATTACCAACGTATCTACAATGATTAATGTAGTAAACTATAATTTTATACTGGTTTAAAATTAAGAATGGTTGTAAAGATAAGAAACTTTTATGAAAAGTCCAGTTTTATGTATATACGTGCAACACAGACTAGTTATTTGTTTATGTGAATCCCTGATCAAATAAGTTTATATGTTCTATAATCAAAACTACAGAAACAGTGATGGATTGTAAGAAGATTAAATTTCAATTGTATTACTGAAAGACAATTGGTAGGTCTTTTCGGATCAACAACGACCTTCAGTCAAAAAGTGTAAGTGTGAATTTTATGTCATATTTTTACAGTGCAGGTGGTCTCACTGGGTCAGGATTCCTATTCGTCATTACTCTTTATATCGAATTCCACTATCTTATTCAGTGGTGTACCCCACCCTCGTATTCTCTCGACCAATCGACACTATGGGAGTTCTCTACACTCTTCATCAAAGAATGAGTCTTCTTCCTGAGAACTATTATAACTTAAACAAAGCTTGAAAAGATTTAGGACCCCCCAACTTGAAACAAGTAAGTGAGTGAATAAGTAAGGTCATTAACTTACGGATAATACCAGATCTTGCATTGAACCACGACACCTGTGTCTCTACTGGAGTTCCTCGGGCACCCGAAAATCTCTTGTAACTGTATATATCTGTCTATATACTTTTACAGGACCAACCGTACTGTACCCACGATACTTTAACCTCGTTTACTTTCAGTCTTTTTCCGAAGTGTCTCCACTCGTACCTACCTTTTCATCTAAAGGTCTGTCTTTTCTACCTATACCCGTAAAATCCGACGTCTGAAAGTGTACTTACCGAGTTTTTTGTATTTCTCTCCACGACGCCTTGTCTCCCTTCTCGATTTACCACGCGGACACGTACTTTACTTACCACCCTCAACCTGTCCTACCGTTCACTTCGGGTCTAAGGGTTCCTGGAACAGACGGTACGATCTCTCAACAGGGATATCCTTTATATTTCGGACATCTCCACAAATTCGTCTCTGTTTCAGACTATGCTAGAACCCCACCACCGTAAACTCATATCCCATCTCTGATCCATCCTCACCCCTACTCTCTCCGGTAACGTGGTATATCATTAGACATCAGGACCAACTTCGTATTATTTGGTGGGTACGAGGTACGTCTCCCCCAACGTAGTCTCAATGGTACGGAACAGACAGTTTACGAGGACCATCGTTCACTGTCTTTTGACTTTCCATGGTAGAGTAGATTGTTCTTCAAGTATTTCGGTACCGAGACACACACCAGACAGTCCCAGTTCGAGGTAAAGAGTTCGACAAAAGAATCACTACGAAGAGGGTATACAACAGAAACAAGAACTCGACCTCCGTACTGACGTTACCGAGTCTACCATTTTTTAGATGGACGTCACGTCTCTGGACCCAAGTCAGGGGCCGAACCCTTCTAGGGGACCTCTTCCCTTACCGATGGGTACGGTCATAAGAACGGACCTCTTAAGGTACCCGTCTCCTCGGACCACCCGATGTCAGATACCCTAGTGTTTCTAAGTCTGTCCTGACTCGCTGATTATGAAAGTGAAAGAAAAGTAGATCTATGTGACACAGGTCTCCTTCTTCCTGGTAGAAAAAAAGGATTACAGAGAAGGAATCCTTACTCCTGTGGAAAGGGTCTTTAAGGATCGTCCAGAGGGAGTACAAAATAACAGATACAATCCAACTTAAGAGTAAGGACTTGGTGAATGACTATTTTTGAGTTTTACCTGAAATCTTTCAGTTGATAATACGGACAGGGTGAAAGGAAATTTATAGAAGGGAAACTTAAAACGTAGAGGGAGTAACTTTACTATTAAACATACTATTCTTAATGAATTACTATTTATTAAGACATTACCCGTAACTCAATAACGTACGGTAGGACCCGTATTTATGACGAAATGAAGAAATAGTTTTACAGTACAATTAAGACTAGGGATAGGAACTCCTGTTTACTCTACAGAAGGTAGTCCGTGACAAGTATCGCAGGAAAGGAAGGGAGAACGACTACCTACCTTAAGTACGATAAATGTGTCTAAGTCTTCTGTGTTCCTCCGAGACCAGGGGTCAGAAGTGACAACTCGAAGAACGGTCCGGACGTTCCAGAAGAGCCTATAACAAAATACAGGTGTGTGGGAGAGTCTTGGACGTTCAGAGTAGGACACGAGTCCAGGATCTCTTGGTTCGGGGAAGACCGTATTGCCCAATGGAAACAGCCTGTTTAAGTCAAATTAATAGAGTTACTTGTACGGACTATCACCAACAGACGGACCTAAGTAGAGGTAGACTGTTCAAGAGGGTTTCGGAACTCCTGGGTTTATAGTTGACTGAAACCGACCCCTCTAACGTCTACACGTCACCCCTCAACTAAAGTCAAGAAGGACTACTCGGATCTCAGGTGGTTTATTCTACGTCAGTTAATGAATTAACAGGTAAGATATGATGACTCATAAAAATTTACAGAAATATGTCACGTAGCTTCCTTATTTATGTTGACAGGACCCGGTCCGACTCAGAATTAACCAGAGAATCTCCATCGGACTGAAACCTCCGAGAGATTAGGACGTTTTGGTTATAAGGGAAGAACGCAATGGGAACGAGGAGTTCGGGGAGGGGGTAGGTCTTTTTCGTGTGAATGATTCAAATGACTAAATTCTTCGAACAATCACCCTTTACTAAACTAATTAATTAAGTGTGGTTCAAACTTGTTGACTGTTAGGACTAATTCCACTATACGAAAGGTCCCGATAAATTTTAAATTTTCTCTATAGAAGATTGGGTCTACTTAACTCGAGATTTCCACTTTAAAGTCCGTTATATCTCCTTGTATTAATAACGGAGTCTCAACGTTCACACTGGAGAAATTTAGGTGTGGAAAATGTTTGGAGACGACATCTTATAATATGAAATTATGAGACGACTTCTCGCAAAGAATTGGTACTTTGACTGAAATGGTCTTGTGGTTCGGAGTAAATAACAAAACAGGAGTCGGGAATCGTGTCGAATATTGTGTCTCGTCGAATTTCGAAAAACCACCAATGAACTTCGTAAAAAAACGTCAAGTAGACAAAATATCCTGAATACACGTACGTACGATTCAGTGAAGTCAATACAGGTTAAGAAACACTGGGGGACCTGACATCGGGTGTCCGAGGAGACAGGTACCTTAAGAGGTCCGTTCTTATGACATCACCCGACGGTACGGGAGGAGGTCCCCTAGAAGGATTGGGTCCCAACCTTGGGTACATACAACATAGAGGACGTAACTGTACACCCAAGAAATGGTGACTCGATAGATACAGACAAATCAGCGATTCAGTACAGGTTGAGAAACACTGGGACACCTGACATCGGGCGGTCCGAGAAGACGGGTACCCTAAAAGGCTTTATTTTTTTTTATTTTTCACTGAAAAAAAATTTTAAAACCTGAACCCCTTAGTTTTTTTTTTAGTTAAAGAAGAAGAGATAGGTGATTTATTAGGTATAAAAAGATTGAAAAGTGAATATAAGACACTTCATTCTGGAAAGTAAATCTAATACATTTAGAGATAACAGGTTGAACCTCGACAGAATTAAAGGAGACTAGAGGAGTTTTACTTCTTAAGGGTAGTTCCGAACCTCAAAATGATGACCTACAAATTCACTGGTCGATTTCTTCAAGGGAGGTAAACGAAGAGTCATGGTGACCTACGGGTCTACACAAATTATCTCTAAAGAGGGGTCCCCTCTAAAGAAACCTAAAGGTCAGTAAAAAGATATCTATTTTAGGAACTGAAATCGAACTCAGGTGCCAAATCAAAATGGAAACTTTGTAAGTAAAGAAAACTGAACCTTATTCTCAACTTCACGGACGTCCAAGATTCCCACCAAAAATGAGTCTCATCTCCGTTGGGAAAAAGTTCGACTTGGTGGTTATTCCGGAGTGTATGAGTCAGAGGACCAGATCACGTGTTTACGAAGTGTAAACTACCAAAGTACAATACTACTTAATAATACAACAGACGGGTTTGAGAAAAATACATAAATAAAAATAAATAAATAAACCGGCACGACCCAGAATAATTATCAACACCGAACATCCTAGAAATCAACACCGTACACTTGTGTATAATACCGTAAACTCTAGGTCAATGGTCTGGTTCCTAACTTGGGACCAGTGGACGTAATTCGTCGTTCCTCAAAATTGACGACCTGGTGGTCCCTTTAGGGACGGGTTGAGAACAAATAAAGTCGCCAGTAAGGAATATCGAACCACTTTACAACCAACGTCATCAACGGAGGGGACGGTACAACCACTGGTACACTGAGTTGACCAGTGAGTTCAATGGAGGAAGCAGAGGACGCTATGAAGGATCTACCGGTCTACTGGGTCTAAATCGGTTAGTCTCAGTAGGAGTCCTTAAGACGACTTAAACAATCCTTTCTTAGGGACTGAAGAGAAACATTAATTGACATCCAGTTGTCTTCGAAACCCAACTAAACGACCCCTGATAAAAGTAGTAATCCATGCTTTTTTTGATCACCACACTTTTCTTTCGTCGTTGATCCCTACCTACCTACCTACCTATTCTCCCTTTCTCTCTTCCTCGTGACCCCTTTATAGACTCCTGGATTTAGTTCGGTATAGACTTTTCAACTTTTGAAGAGAAAATAAGATAAATTCAAATAAACTTGACCCAAAGACATTTACTGTAATTTTTCTGAGGTCCATTTGTTTGTTCGTACAACGGTCAAATAAATAGTTCATGTTTTAATATACTCGAAACATTCTATTTCCACATATATAAAAATCGGTAAATTTTTAACATAAAACTTAGGTGACTTGTCGCATAATAGTGTACAAATTGAAACTTGTTTATTTTTTATCGTACAAGAAACACGATATTTTACATGTACTGTAATGAAGTGGTGTCTCTTTAAAGACATAGGATGTGAATCCACTTAAGTCGATTGATTATTGAAATATTTCGTTGACTCTTCATAACCCTTTCATTTGTTTGACTCCGAGTCTTGATTTTTTCTTTAATATGAATTGTCTTAATAGACTCTGTCTCTCTCTTGTACCGTTCTCGTCTTTAAAATTTAGTTGATATGTCCTTTTTTAATCACTAAAGGAGTACACACTTGTCCGTAACCATCGAAATCTTTGTAGGGACAAAAGTCTAGTGTCGAACCCATGGTGAAGGAGGCTATTTGGGAGGAAGTATCGTGGGTCTTGAATTCGAATCGGTCGTGAATGATGTACTTTGACTTTAACGTCCAAATGAAGAACCAAGGGGTTACTCTGTTATCCGTAAACTCACGTTCCTGACAGAGTACGTAGTAGTATAGGTAGAGTAGAGAGAGTCAGGGGATGTGGACGAGGTAAGCAGTCCGTATGACTCGTTGTCCTGTACAGACGACTACTACAGTGTCTCAACGGACACGTACCTTGGACACCAGACCCTAGAAGTAGGAGACCCCAGTCGATGATAAGAAAAAACTAGCAGCTGGTAGGGGAACTACAACTAACAGTACACTACAATACAAATAATACATCTACGGAGTCGGTCTCAGGTTTCGAGTCTTCTTTGTATTAGTATGTCACCTTTCATATACTTCTAAAACAATAGACTGTTACCACAGAGAGGAAGGCCACGTGTCTGTACAATTCGACGACACAACAATCTGAACTGAAGGTCCCAACCTCTCCTTCTTATAAAAGTCACACGGTTCTTACCGAAGTCAGTCAAGGATGTCCGAATTAAAGTGAAGAGGATTAATGGGATACTCATAATAAGATAAAATACCTACTAGTTTAATCTGATTTTCGTTCAAAGGGATTTTCTTTTTCGAATATCACTCTGTCCTAAACTTAGATTAAATTTGAAGGGTTTGACACCGTAAAACATGTTGGGATGAACCTTCTCGTTGAAGTTAGGATCCTAAAAAGTTCGTTTCAAATCTGATTTAATCAAATAAATCTTAATATATCAGAAACTGTTTCGAGTCGGTCATTTCTTAGACGGACGTAACGTGCTCTGCGTTCTCTGTACCAAGTTAGGGACTCAGTCCTTCTAGGGGACCTTCTTCTTTTATCGGTGAGATCATAAGAACGGACTTGTTAGGGTGCCTGTCTCCTTTAACCACCCGATGTAAGGAACCCCAGTGTTTCTTAACATCTGTTGACTCACTGACTCTGTATGTAACTGTTTTTTCGTTTAAATTAATGTGAGTAGAAACATAATAGTCGCTATCTTTCCAATGTCTCTTTCGTCTAATGGACGTTTAAAATACAAAGAATGTTTTGAGTATTTATTATATACTTATCGACTTTCGACGGTAGTTTGATGTGAGAGTCGACATTTTTCTACGACCAATATTCACTCCACACTACTAATGGTACAATCCAGTTGAATGAAGAGGTCTCAAATACCGTTTACTAATAAATGGTCTACCTTAAAAGAGATTCTTTAAAGTAAATGAAATAAAGGAGAATAAAAAAGTATTTCAACTAAGATGAATTTTTATTGAAGACCCTATAATAAACTCTCATTTTCCATCTGAACGAACTAAGGTCTCCCTTTTGTTTTCTAACAGATTTGTAGTCGAATTAGGTATCGTACCTTACCTTCGTAATACAGATAGACAAGAGACACTCCTTCAGACCCCCTCGTCTTATTTATCACACACCTTTTAGGTCTTCCCTGGAGACAGCATCTCAGATTTAATACTCCACAAAGATCCTTTGTACATAAAATAGGGTCCAGTTCCGGTCGACCCAAACCTTTCCGTCGGAGGTCACTAACCTTTCCGTCGGAGGTCACTAAACTGTAAAGGGACTACGGAGGACCTCCTTTATGAGTACAAGGATCTCCCCTCACACGAGATCCGACTGTCGAGTACAGAAAAAAGTTCCCTGGTAATGGATACCGTCCACTACTTTATGAGACATTCAAAACTGTACCCCTCCCATTCTGATTAAGTTTTCCCAGAACGGGAGGATCCGATTCTACTGATCGAAGGGACACTCAAAAATGTCTGGGGATGGAGAACATATGAGTCAGTGTGTTTGCATCTCTTGGTAAGTGTGGTGTGCATATACGGGTACACGTGTGTATACGTGTGTATATATCCGAGTCCGAGAGTGGATGGGTATCCATGACAAGAAAAGATTTGAAAACGTGAAAATTTTTCAGAAATTTAAAACCACAAAACATTGTTCCCTTTATTACAAAACCTTGATAATCCGGTATATCAAAGAAAGGGGAATTTAAAACAAGAGAACTTCAGAAGATGGAGGTTCCAATTCGTACTGAGTATACAAGTAACCTTCTACACCCAATCCCCTACATGGTGCGTCTTGTTTCCTTAGTTTTGATACTAACGATTCTTAACTTATAAACACAGGGGAGTTTTAAGTACACAACTATGGGATTAGGAGTTTTACTATCATAAACCTCTTCCCCAGAAATCCAACATTAATCCAGTATTCCCACCTCGAAAGTATTACCCTAATCACAAGACATACTCCTTATTGTACTCTCTCTAACGAAGGAGAAAGACGGTATACTCCTATGTATGTAACCCTTCTACCAACGATTGTTTAGTCGTTCCTCGGAGAGTGGTCCTTATTTTAACTAGACCGTAGAATTAGAATCACGTACACACCATTCAACGAAGTCAGCGCAGACTGAGAAGCACTAGGATACCTGGTATCGAGTGGTCCGATGAGACAGGTAACCTAAGAGTTTCGTTCTTAAGACCACACCCAACGGTACGGGAGGAGGTCCCCTAGAAAGGGTGTGTCCCTAGTTTGGGAGTAACAAATAGTGATCCCGGTGGACCCTTCGGGTAGAACTAAAATCTGAATTACTTTTACAACTGAGTCAGAGGGTCAGATGTCACTAAATAATATGACATTATTTAACAGTTCGACCGATTCTCTTTCTACTTTCTTTACCAGACCAATCCCTCCTTCTCTTATATCTTTATAACGATAGAGTACTCTACCATCTGTTTTTTCACCTTCATTCCTTTATCATTTTGAACAAGACTCGTGGACTAGATCTGGATCCAGTGGTTTATACCCAGTGACTGGAGTCGTATCGAAGTCCAAACCGATTCTGTTGGCTTAAAACCTCAGTCCGTAGTTTCCTCTACCGGAACAAGACGTTCTTGAAATGATCGATGTCAACAAGTGAAGTTTCTACTTGTGTCATCCTACAAGTCGGACCCATGTCAGTTTTGATCTAGTCTATCGGGTAGTACCTGGGAATCTGGTCGTAGTCTGGTTCCCGGAGTGGTTGTGGTACAGGACTCTATATAGGAGATGTGGGTTCGGAGTAAACTACTTTCTTCTCCCCTTTCTCTCCTCGACAAGGTAATACCTCATTTGAAACTTACTCACTTTTTAATAGGGTTTCTTTGATACATTGTGTCGTCACAACTTTGTAGTATTTACCCGTTTAAATTTCAATTTCTGACAACGAGGGGTACGAGGTAGGGGTAGTCGATCGGTCGTCTCACTCTTAAAAACTCTTTCTAAGATAGTGAACATCTTTTATTTCTTAAAGTAAAAAGAGACGTGTAAACTATACAATTAACACTGGGAGGTCTGTATTTTCGTTATGGATGTCGTGTCGAAACCGTAAGGACGATCCTGATTACAGTAAAAGACCCAGACAGTAAAAGACCCAGGTCCCTTTGTAGTGATTCTTTTTGAAGAATTACATTGGACTACAGAACAAAGAAATTGTCTGGGGGTCAAACCAACCACGAACAAACCCTTTACTTTTACGGAAAACCGGATATAAAGGGACACGTCTATTTCTAGGATTAACACGGGAATGTTCGACCATGTATTTAGACACAGTCCAAAGAGTATTATAATATAGACGTTTACTCTAGAACTTCCATAACAAGAGAAAAAGCGAACTACTGTCTTGTCCTAAGATGTAACCTTTTTTACCATTTCCTACTAACTCAAGTTAAGTCGGATTCATAAACTCAAACATATAAAATCCCCTTTTCCCTAGTCTTTTGTCTCAAAAGTCTGTCTGGTTCTTTTGATTAATTTTATAGACCTTTTTAGGGAAACTCTAACTTTCGTACACTATATGTTGTTTCCGTCGTTCTTCAGAGATAGAAATACGAAAATATCAAAGAACTAACGTCACCCCTTTGACTCAGTGGTCGTTGGATACCTAAGGTTGAACCGGGAACAATTAGGGACCATAATAAACGGTTCTATGACTTGTAGGAGTTTTGTTACTCTTTTCTTTACAATTTATGGACTTTGTGAGGAATGTTTAAATTCTCTTAGTCCTTCTTTTATTAATTTCGTAGATTTTATTAACCTAATCCTCAATCATCTATAATGGGTTTAGAGTGAAAATATCACCGAAAAACAGGACCGTCTTATAAATGATCATAATTATTCTTCGGAAATATAAATAAGCATAAAAATAAGGTCTATCGAGTCTCCGAGGTGTCTGTAAGAAAATAATAAAGAGTGTTGTAGAGATATTGCAAAAACCGTTCTCCTATCCATAATGGGAACAATTTGGACTACGTCCTTTTTCGTTCACAAAAGTTTACATTAAATGTCTTTTCGTGGAGAATCCGACTTTAGATTTAACGACGATTCCTTGAAAGAGAACCCTTACAAAAAGAGGGAAAAGGGGAAATTAAATTTCATACTCTGACAGTAAAGACAGTAATCAATGACGTCATTGAAAAAGGAGAAGTCTGGTTCCAGTTTTCAGAGGACGACAATCACATAGGTCCTTTCACGAACTTGTGTGTGTCGGCGTATAGTACGTATAAATACGACGTGTTCATAATCTCATTTGTATTCTCCCTACTTAATAATTCCCACTTCATTCTGACTACTTTACGACAATCGAACTTATAAACTGACTAAACGTGTAAATATTCGACTGTACTTCGTCAACTTCCGTTTCCTTTGTTTGAACCAGAAGTACGATTAAGGAATTTTTACTATTCAAAATCCTTAACTCTTACTTATATATATATATATATATATATATATATATACACACCGCGAAGGGGTTACCGAGTCGTTCATTTCTTAGACGGACGTCACGTCTTCTGTGTCCTCTGTGTCCAAGCTAAGGTCCCAGTCCTTCTAGGGGATTTCTTCCTTTATCGTTATGTGAGGTCATAAGAACGGACTTTTCAGGGTACCTGTTTCTCGGACCTTCCGACGTAAGGTACCCCAGCCTTTCTCGACCTGTACTGACTCGTTGATTCGTATCGTGTATATGTATATACGAGTGTATATCCTAATATGTAATGTGTAATCACTGAATAAAGGTCTTTACGTTGTTCTCAAAGATAAACATAAATAGTCCCACGGTTCCCGGGTACTTGAGACGGTTCATCCCCGAGGGTAACCAGGAACCAAGAAGACATCTAGAAATTAGCTTAACCTAAGAAGATTTTAAGTTCTCAATCAGAAATGAAGACCTCGACGAGGGTGGGTTAGTAGTCTCGGTGATCTTACTTCAAAGTAAAGATCTAGAAACCGAGACTACACCTCCCATTTACAGTAACGTGGGGATCGAAGAACCTCCGTTAGAAGGAAGGTAGAGTTCATCGGGGTCAACAAACCGTGAATTCCAAGTAGTATGAAATGTTTCGGAAGTTCAGTTGAGATGACCTCTGATTTTGACACCCATTTGTTAGGGGTCATCTAAAGTTCCCTTTTACCAGGTAAAATAGACGATTCGGACGAGACAAAGGAGAGACTAACGAAGCCTCAGAGACCTGTCTCCGACGACTCTCAAGGTCGGGTGAGATCGTCAAACAAGATTAACGATGGTTTCCCACCATCTCGACTTTTCTACGTATCACATTCTTCTATAGAGGGGTAGGAGAAAGTTGTCGAGACACTTGAGTCCATGATCTTACTTTAACACTGATTCCAAGCCCCCACTGTTACCCGTTGACCTTACTTAGTCATTTTCCATCCGTACCCTAAAATACTAGGCCTTTAAGTTAAGTCAAGTCAAGTCAACGAGTGAACACAGAGTAAGAAATGTTGGGGAACCTGACTTCGTACGATCCGAAGGGATAGGTAGTGGTCGAGGACCTCGAACGAGTATGAGTACAGGTAGTTCAGTCATTACGGTAGGTCGGTAGAATAGGACGAAAGTTAGAAAGGGTCGTAGTCCCAGAAAAGGTCCCATAGTTAAGAAGGGTAGTCCACCGGTTTCATAACCTCAAAGTCGAAGTCGTAGTCAGGAAGGTTACTTATAAGTCCTAACTAAAGGAAATCCTACCTGACCAACCTAGAGGAACGTCAGGTTCCCTGAGAGTTCTCAGAAGTTGTGGTGTTAAGTTTTCGTAGTTAAGAAGTCACGAGTTGAAAGAAATATCAGGTTGAGAGTGTAGGTATGTCCTGATGACCTTTTTGGCATAAAGGTATCAAAAGTCATCTGCCTGGAAACAACCGTTTCATTACAGAGACGAAAAATTATACGACAGATCCAACCAGTATTGAAAGGAAGGTTCCTCATTCACAGAAAATTAAAGTACCGAAGTCAGTGGTAGAAGTCACTAAAACTTCGGGGGTTTTATTTCAGTCGGTGAGAAAGGGGTAGATAAACAACACTTCACTACCTTGGCCTACGCTACTGGAATCAAAAAAATTACGACTCAAAATTCGGTTGCAAAAATAAAAGGAGAAAGTGAAAGTAGTTCTCCGAGAAATCAAGGAGAAACGAAAGACGGTATTCTCATCACAGTAGACGTATAGACTCCAATAACTATAAAGAAGACCGTTAGAACTAAGGTCGAACACGAAGTAGATCGGACCGTAAAGAGTACTACATGAGACGTATCTTCAATTTATTCGTCCCACTGTTATATGTTGGAACTGTATGAGGAAAGGGTTAAACCTTAGTCAGGAAACGAGGTACAGACCAAGTTTGACAACGAAGGACTAGACTTATGTCCAAAGAGTCCTCAGTCCAGTCCACCAGACCATAAGGGTAGAGAAAGTCTCAAAAGGTATCAGATAACACTAGGTATGTCAGTTTCCGAAATCGTATTCGTTACTTCGTAGTCATCTACAAGAAAACCTTAAGAAAACGAAAAGGATAGTAGGTTGTCTACAACCGTTAAACTAGAGACCAAAGAGACGGAAAAGATTTAGGTCGAAGTTGTAAACCCTCAAGAACCAAGTGCATACCAACTTCGGATCGAACCTCTTAAAACTCGTAATAAAAACTTGTAATAAAACTCGTACACTCTACTCACGTTAACACAGTATCAAACTTTTAAGAAACCGTAACGGAAAAAAAAACCCTAACCTTACTTTTGACTGTAAAAGGTCAGGACACCGGTGACGACTCAAAAGGTTTAAACGACCGTATAACTCACGTCGTGAAAGTGTCATAGTAGAAAATCCTAAACTTTATTGAGTCGACTTTAAGGTAGTTGAAACAAATATCACTACAAAGGCTTTCGGGTGAACTAAAGTGCGAGGTCCTACAGATCTCTTTTCGTCAAGAGTAAAGATTACAACGATCTCAGGGTAAACACGAGGACGGAGAACTAATAAAACGAAAGAGACTACCTTCTCTAACGTTCAACAGGTTTTCTTTTTTCCTTTAGAATACTTGACTTAAACCCAGGTGAGTGGACGACCCGACGTTTCGGTCAGATGACTGTGACCTGACACCACTTCCTTTCATGTCACAAGTGACTACCCGTGGTTTCTTCCTTTTGTCCGTCGACTACGAGTTTACTGGACCTGAGGGACTACCGAAAGTTCTTTCCCAAAAATATTCGCCGTAAAGTACACTCACAACATCGAGCACCTGAAAAAGGACTAACTAACGACCACTCCTTTGTCGCACTACAAACCCCTCGACATTCGTAGTATGAAGACCAAGGTCCGTCAGACCCTAGACGGACGACTACGAATCGCACGTCAGTAGTAAGAGTCGGACTCGACACCCGTAGAATTAAAGACGACTTGTTGAGTTTCCAGACACAGTCTAACAATACATATAAGGAACTCTTCCTTGATTTTGAGACAAAATAGTGAGTCGGTAGTGAGAACTACCGAAAAGGAAACAAAGAAGTAGGAGGATGAAGGGAATAATCATTGACGAACTCAAACAAGAGACCTTGAGGCGTGAAAAGAAAGTATAAGAAGGTAGGACTCCCCTCGTTCCCACCCTATTCTTTCCCTTATTTCAAAACCTATCTCTCCTAATATTGGAAATACCCCCTCGAGTCAAAATCTCCCTAAGTAAAAGTTTTAGTGTTTCTGTACGGTGGTTTTCAGTATTACACCTTTTTCGAGACGAAAAGTTAAAACGTGTTTCGTTTAGTCTTAGGAATTTTTTTTTTACAACCACATAACAACAGACTTCTCTCGTTTCTTAAGGAAGGTAATATAAGAAATCCTTTTACTGTCGTCGTTGGTTGTTGAATAACGAACTATATTAAACTGAGTTTTAAATAAAAAGTACAACTGTCTGAATGCCGTAGAACTCACCATTTTGGTATATGGGTGGTTTATCGGTGTAAAGTGTTTCAATGTAAATTTATCTTCTAACAGTGTAACAGGTTCATCACGAATAGTGAATTTTTTATTAATAAAGAGGGGATAACGAATATTATTGATGAAATTTCGAGTTTTCACTTTAGATAAAGGAGTGGAGTTAAAAGAGAGGAGGTAGTCCAAACGTATGTGACACCCTGAAGACCACTGACGACCCGACGACGGTAACTAGAAAGAAAAGGGACTCCCCCCTTTTTGTCATCGGAACTTTAAAAAGGAAACCCCTTTTTTTATAGTGTGAAAATGTTCTATTGGTCTAAAAGAGAAGAAAGAAGACTAAACCCAATAAAATACAATAATTTGTCAGAATATGATCACATTGTCAGTAAATATATAGGTAAATATATAATCATGTGAATTTATAAATAGATAAGTAAGTACCTTATAAAAACACGATGAATGTACGGTCCGTAAAAAATTCCACGGACTCTACCACGATCCACTCTGACGTGTCCAATACAGGAGTGGAAGTACCCCGAAATCCAGATGACCAAAGGTAATTTAACGTCTCTTTTACCATGGATGATAAGTGACACATCAACAAACAAGAGTATATGTATATTTTACTATTCTTATAAAAGTGGCTTCTCTTCTAACGATACTATTCCTTGAATAGGAAACCTAGGTGATTAGAGTTTCTATTATATGATTAACGAAACAAAGCAAGAGATTAACACATTACCCGAAAATCTTTATAACCTCGCAAGACTTTCCACTTTTCTTCCTCATTATATATAAGTCTAAAAGTCTTCAATACATCTTTTGACACTTAATTATCTTTTATAACTAAAGAGTTAGTCAAATGGACTTCTCTTAAAGTTAGTAAAATAATACATACAAGAGCTATCTTATCACGTTAGAACTGAACTAAAATTTCGAAACCCCTTTTCAAGTCAAGTCAGTCAAGTTTGTGAGTCAACAAAACCTGAGAAACGCTGGAGTACCTGACGTCTTACGGTCCGGAAGAAAAGGTAATGGTTGAGGGCCTCAAGTGAGTTTAAGTAACGGTAACTCAGCAACTCCGGTAGGTTGGTGGAGTTGGAGACAGTAGGAGAAGAGGAGGGTGGAAGTTAGAAAGGGTCGTAGTCCCAGAAAAGTCTACTTAGTCAAGAAGTGTAGTCTACCGGTTTCATAACCTCAAAACCGAAGTCGTAGTAAGGAAGGTTTCTTTAGGGTCCCGACTAGAGGAAGTCTTACCTGACCAACCTAGAGGAACGTCAGGTTCCCTGAGAGTTCGCAGAAGAGGTTGTAGTGTCAAGTTTTCGTAGTTATGAAACCGCAAGTCGAAAGAAATATATCAGGTTGAAAGTGTAGGTATGTACTGACGACCTTTTTGGTATCGAAACTGATCTATCTGTAAACAACCGTTTCATTGTAGAGAAGAAAAATTATACGACAGATCCAACCAGTATTGAAAAGAAGGTTCCTCATTCACAGAAAATTAAAGTACCGATGTCAGTGGTAGACGTCACTAAAACCTCGGGGTCTTTTATTTCAGTCGGTGACAAAGGTAACAAAGGGGTAGATAAACGGTACTTCACTATCCTGGTCTACGGTACTAGAATCAAAAGACTTACAACTTTAAATTCGGTTCAAAAGTGAGAGGAGAAAGTGAAAATGGTTCTCCGAGAAATCATGAAGAAACGAAAGACGGTATCTCACCACAGTAGAGTATAGACTCCAATAACTATAAAGAGGACCGTCAGAACTAAGGTCGAATACGAAGTAGGTTCGGGTCGTAAAGAGTACTACATGAGACGTATCTTCAATTTATTCGTCCCACTGTTATATGTCGGAACTGCATGAGGAAAAGGATAAACCTTGGTCGGAGAACAAGGTACAGGTCAAGATTGACAACGAAGGACTGGACGTTCAAACCCCTTTTCAATTCGAAACAATTGATTTTACATGTCAATACGTAGGACCAGAGACTGGAGGAGTTTGTGACAACTTAAAACACGGAGTTCAGTCAACTGGGAACTATGACCCAGTCCCATGAGACCAGAACCACCATCGGAACCGAACGGTACACACTCTAAACCACTCGAACCCAACTAAGACTAGACACCAAATTGACTTTTGTTTAAAAGAGTGTTCGAGACTTGAGGTCTGGTCTTCTTTCAAAATAACGGTCTTCTCACTTCCCGTTTTCCTCTGGTTATGAGAAGACTGGGGAGTGAAATTTTGACGAGTGGGGACAAAATAACGAAAAAGTTGAGACGTAGTTTTGTTCCTTGAAATTTTAGAGTCACTTCCTCCTCTTAAAACGAAAAGTCACCGGTCTCATTGATTAATTATAACCCAAAGTAAAACCTTACAAAACGGAACGTAAACTTTGTCTTTTTTCTCTCCCTCTGACTTTTTATCCCGTCAACTAGTAGAGGGATTACCGTTTTTCTAGTTAATTAAATCTTACTCTTCTTTTTCTTGATGTAATGTCTAAATGTTTTACAAGTAATAGATACCTGAAATCTATACTTGGTAGTAGTCGGATTATAGGTTCTGTCTCTAGACTGTCGAGGTTGGGACTTAAGTCCCTGGTCAACTATTTAATTTTTAGTAAAATTTTAAATTATAATTTTAACTATTAACGAGACACCCTTTATCTAAAAAGACTTGAATCTGGGAAAAGGACGTCATGACTCGTTTACGTTTCGTTATTTGACAGGTAAACAGTGTTACTATCTACCTGTTTAGGATGAAAATGGGAACAAGGTGTCAAGAGTATGTAAAGTTAATGCCTCTTATTCACGATGGTAAACATAGTGTATAGATATAACAGAATGTATCAAGAAATCCCTAATTTCTTAAGAGAAATCCTCATCTTTTTACAAGGGGTCGTATGGGTATGGTGATGACCCCCCATAACGGGTAGGGCAGTTCATTACACTGTCCACCTGATTTCTTCTCACAACCAATAATAAACAAAGAATCTGTCCATCGTATCTTTCACCACAGACCCTTATTCACGATTAAAAGATTTAGGTCCCTTGTTGATTAAGTACAATCCGGATCACTTAAGAGAAAACGGACCACTTACGACTACATAGGAAGTTTAAAATCGTGTCAACAGTGAACTCTATCCTAATAACCTAATGAGAAGAGACAAAAAGTCACTAAAGGAAACGGGACATTGAAACTTTCACAATTTCTTTTTTGATAAGTACTATGAACAATGTCCTACCATTCCGTCTGAACGAAGTCCCCCTACCAACACTATCCTACCTGAAACATCGTCCTCTCTCTCTGACCCGAGTTGAGGTTTATGTTGTTTCTTTATCCCCCTAAATATCGGTTCCTCGTCCCACTCACCCACCTTTCAATGATTTTTCTTTGGAGTCCTCATTCCCCCACAAGACCGATTTTACTGGATTGTCTTAAGAACGATTTCCGTTCCAATTTTTCTAGTGACTCCCATCACCTCCTACTCCTTGGACTAATTTGTGAATCCTCCAATCCATAACTCTTACCGTCTAAGACAGATTTGACTGAATCATTCTAAGAACGATATTAATTTGTTACGTCTCTACTTGTACTTTCCGGTTTTAAGTCCCGATCAACTTTTCTCTCAAATCTCTTCGGACTGATCTCAAACCCTTTCTTGTCTGTGAAACAGTTCATTTGATCTTATTCACTCCAGATCAACGGTAAGGTGACTACGATCCAAACAAATACTGAACGAAATTCAGTACCTGTATAATCCCCTACACTCTGACCGTTTCAGAAATTTATACGAACACTCAAACGAACACTGGTGAACCCGAGGAAGTGAACAGTAATCTTCTCGTTCAAGATTCATCGACAACCGAAAAACGGGTTTCAGGGTCTTACTCCTTGTGTCTTGTCCATACAGAGATTGACCTTCGAACATCGGTTGGGATCAGTTTTGTCAGACTTCGTCTTCACAGGGTCTGTTGGACGTCTGAACACTCACTTCTATTCTTTAGGAATAACAACTTACGTGATTCAAAATCCCATCAAATAACAGGTCGTAATTAACGTCGGTATCGACGGATTATGTTTTACGAGATTAATTTTGGAGGTCACCGGAGTTCTGAAACTAAACGATGATCCTAAATAGTGTTGGCATTAGGTAGACAAAACAAGTGGTAATATTAAATCGTGTCCCGTACATCATTCAAGAATTATTTACACACAACTTCTTATTCAAAGAGATATAAAGTATAGTACGGGTTGACGGAACGGAGTACATATTACAAGAATCATTCAGTAGAACTTTTATACACTGAAACAAAGGTCGACACAGATAGGAGTTCGTAAATACTAGGAATCTTCAACTATTGTGTCTAATTGTTCACACCACTTTTTCTTCACAAATCACTCACGTTTCAAACCCTTGACTTGGGTTTAACTGTCACTACGGTAATCCCCTACTCCTCACTCTACAGGGTCACTTGAAGGACCCCTTCTTTACGAACTCGGTGAAATCTCTACAGGTCCGGTTTAAGACTTCGATTGTCATCAACAATCCGTAAACGTCATTGACAAAATGTATACGACAGAGTGAACTCTATCTATAGGATTAATATGGAAAAAATGTTCGTGTCTTTAAGTTCGAGTCTCTGTAGTTCATTGAACGGACTCAAGTGTCTCGATGGTTCACTCCCTCTACCCTAAAAATAAGTCCTGACGAACTGAGGTTGTAGTCGAACATTATAGTCGGTTTTTTTCAGTAGTTATATGGACGACTCAGGATTTGGGCTCGACGACAGAGGACTCTAGAAACTGTAAAGGGAACAAACCGAGTAATAGAGGATAGGAGGAGGAAAAAAGGGGGGAGACTTTGTTTAAGTAAGTATTGACATCTACACCCACTTCTCTCTCCACAAGAACAAGAAACGTCACCTCTCTTCTCTTATACGTCCTTCCCCCGGAGATTAATCGACCAGGGTCGGGAAGTGATCCGACCGTCCCAAAGAAATAAAAATTCCGAAGTTCCGTCCCCGGTCCGATCCGTCTCTTGTTACTCATTCAGTATCTCCATTCCGAAAATTACTATGTAAACAATTACTTTACCGTGAGGTACCCAAGTGAATAATCATTGAATCGAGTTTGTCGGTACAGGATGACGGTCGAACGGTGACTGCTGGGTCACACTGGAGTCTTAACAGTCGAGGTGGATTTTTTCTCGTGTACATCGTCTTTTATTGTCTTCGTCGTCGTATTAAACTCACCTTTCTAATCGTTGTTGACTCTTTCGAGAACTTAGAGACATAAAGATCAAACGACACTTTAATACGGTGGTCACGTCGATAAACTTCTTGCCCGATTGGAACGCCATAAACCCAAACACACACTAAACATTTGTTATCCTACTGAACTAACTTACAAAAGTCTCGGACCGACTGTCACGACCGTGATCTCCTCACTGATCGAGTTGAGGTAAGAGTTGATTAATATATCACACCTAGAAGAAATACAAAAGGTCCCGTGGCCCCAAAAATTGAAATACAAACCTTTTACTAAATACCCCTTTTGTGAACATATGTCTGGAACGAACTGCTGATCCCTTAGTTTACCATACACTTACACTTTCAAATATTATGAAGGGTAAATATATTGGAGTAAATAAACTTATTGAGTTACTGGAAAGGTAGTTAATAACTTAATTTGGAAAATTATAAGGAGACGTTTTACCCTTCACAAATAAAATACCAACCTACTACCCCAGTACTACTAAACTTGACGGAACGACCCTACTTAGTCTACAATGTAAGTACGAAACGTAGGTATCAATTTCCGACGAAGGATTTACCCTGTGGATATTTATTTTACAGGGAAAAAACACTGAGACTACCCTAATCCCGTCTGACGGAGGTTTATACGGTGAAACCGTATAACTAATAAATCTTAATTTCAGTGAATTCTGTATCGTCCACGGTCTTCCTGAGTCACGGAGGAAACAGACAGACTTCCGTTCTTTATTTCAGGGCTCCACTTCCATCAGAGGAACGTGGACCTCCCATCTTCCGTAGGAATTACGGTCTCTACCCCTTAAGTCCTGACTCTTTTGATATAATTGTTTGAAGCAATGAAGACTTAATTAAATACTGAGGTTCAGATTTTTGATTAAAAACAGGCAAATTTTCATATTTCAAACGGACGAAACCAGTGAAGAAACTCAGAGTATAAGAATACTCGAGGACACGTATACTTTAATTCAAACAAGAAGAGGACAAGAAGACAGAATACGGATAACTTAATGATCCGGTCAGTTTCTTGGATCTTCACTTCTTCCCTTAGTAAAGGATAATATATGGAGACATGTAAGAGTACTTGTTAAGTACTAAGGACACGTACCAAGGATACGTGAAACACACTTCGATTTGTTTACATCAAACACACACACACACACACACACACAGATTCCAGACTAACATTTTGATCTCTAAAAGGTCCCACTTACTTAAGGAGCATTAAAATATCGTACTTTAGATTACCAAAAGTAAAAGTGAAGACTTGTTCAGAATAAAAGATCACTCCTTTAACACCTTTCCCGCTACTTAAACTTAGCATTAGTTGTCGAACTCAGTCTTTTCGAAAGGTCTACAGTCTATATACCACCTGTGTCCAACCTCCACTGGGGAAAAAAGTACAACAGTAAAGTCTCAAAGAGAAGTGTTAAAAAGTCAAGGAACACAGAAAAATGTGTCGGGGTGGTCAAAGAGTGAAAAAGAGGACATTGATGTCGCATTAGTCGAGTAAAGAGAGTCGAAGATTTTGTCGAGGTGAATGGTGGTTGAGGACGTGGGAAGAACGGAAACCGATAGATCAGTGCTTCGGTCCGTCATTACTTTTACCCAAAGTAATTTGTCCTTAGGATGAATAAAAGAGGTTGGTGATACAATTATTAGAGGGAGGAGTTATATTTCCGAATTTGTGTATGGTTATATTGATCAAAAAAGTCGATAAAAAAGATTTCTTCTAATAAAGGACCCCTATTTTTATAGGGAGAAGTTTTAGGTCCTGAAACAACAATCTTTACTTCTGGATTTCATATATCTTGAGAAAAAAAAAAAAAAAGGAAGCGAGACCTTCGCTTACTTCGAACTTTGAGGGTTGAAGATCAGTAAACCAAAACTTTTACTTGTGTTTTATCTATACTCCTCGAGTTTGTAAAGGAATGATTTCGTACTTAAAACGTCCGGGAATACTTATTAGTTCCACTCATGAACTTATGTCTGTATCAAATATCCGTATACTTATATTTCTTATCTTATATTAAAAAGGAGACCTAGTTGACTTTGTACATGGTCGTGTATGTATCATATTATGACTTCCTTCTTTGTCTTTGAGACTACCCATAACACAGAAAGATTTTCTTTCGGTCGGTCCGTCCCCTCACAATGGGAAGATCGAGTCGTCCGACGACAGTATCCCAGGTAGCACTAACCCCAACTTCTAGAAGTCAGAGATGTGGAAGATAGATTACGGACATCAAAGACAAACTCATAGACTGAATGATAAATAGACCTCCGGGCAAAACTTTAGTAGACGGAATCGTCAATAGAACTGTAAGACGTAGTGTCGAAGTTAGGGGGAGAAAAAGGGCGAGAGGGAACAGTACTTCAAACACTAGTAGTTGTTCTTCAGTTAAAACTGAGAAACGTGAGAGACCCCGAAAATCTCGAGAAACGTTTATGCTCCTCGCACTGGGACCTTTAAAGAAAAGGGGGTCTTTTCCCTTTTCGAGGTGAACAGTTAGTCAGTAGAACTCGTATTCAAGAGTGTTTCCTTGAGTCTCGTCGGGGACAGATTTAGATAGTTCCCCCTCCCCTTTACCCCCTCCCCACCCAGTACAATGGTTTATTGACACTAGTCGAAATTTCAGATCGAAGTCCCAATAATGAATGTAACGGAAAGTATGATGAGTTTGTGTCGTATTCGTGTCTTTTTTACTTTTTGTGGTTTAGGAAACAAGGACCTGTTCAAACCCCTAGGTCTGTAAGACTCATTACGTTAAGGATCAATTAACTTATAATAATCGGATAAATACCTGTTTCGAATACGATACCGTTCCCAGACCGACTTCACGTGTCTTCCTACTTACGAAGAAAAGTCTACACGTGTCAAATTGCTAAATAGGGTACGATGGTACATAGAAAGAAGGTCAAGAATATAAATAAGATAACATATCACTTAACAGGTATACAAAGAAAGTTGGTCCTTCAATATTCGTTGGGTTCTCAACGACGACGACGACGATTCAGTGAAGTCAGCGCAGGCTGAGACACGCTGGGGTATCTGCCGTCGGGTGGTCCGAGACGGCAGGGACCCTAAGAGGTCCGTTCTTGTGACCTCACCCAACGGTAAAGGAAGAGGTTACGTAGTTTCACTTTTCACTTTCCCTTCAGAAAGTCAGTACAGGTTGAGAATCGCTAGGGTACCTGACGGCGGATGGTCCGAGGAGGTAGGTACCCTACATGGTCCGTTCTCATGACCTCACCCCACGGTAAGTTCTCGTCTTCACAAAAAAGGTAGAAACGTTTTGGACATTTTACAAAGTATAATATTTTCGAGTAATTAATAAACGACTCAACTTAACTAACACGGATTATACAAAAATCTATATAACGAGATGGTTACTGTTTACAGACGATACATTGCAGTTACAGAATTTACGTTTTTTTCGTCCGGACTCTTTATACTTTGATCACACATGAAACTACTGAAAATATTTTGAATTTTCTTTTTGAAAGAAAATTTTGATTATGGAAGTATTTTATTATGGACTTTAGAACTCCATATGTGCGGGGGGTTGTGTACGCGGCAAACTTCATATAAGGTGATCTTTACACTTTTCTATTTTCACCCAGTATCTTGTAACTTCGTGGAACTTTTATAATCTATGTACTAAATTTCTCTGACTTTCACTAAATTATTACTCATAAGTCAAGGAGAACCCGAAGGGACTACCAAATCTGCCATTTCTTAGACGGGTGTTACACCCTCTGAACCCAAACTAGAGGGTCTATCCCTTCTAGAGAACCTTTTCCCTTACAGATGGGTGAGGTCATAAGAACGGACCTCTTAAGGTACCTGTCTCCTCGAACCACCCGATGTCAGGTGTCCCAACGTTTCTCAGTCTACACTGACTCGCTGATTGTAAAAATCGACGTGTCACGACGTAAACCATACTGCTACCATGTTTTTAATTTTTTGGTTTAAACTCGAGGATGAAACAAAATGTGTTAGAAGAGCCAGATATCTCAAGTAACACGATACACGACACGATTCAACGAAGTCAGTATAGACTGAGAAACGTTGGGATACTTGATATCGAACGGTCCGAGGAGACAGGTACCCCTAAGAGATCCGTTCTTATGACCTCACCCAAGAGAAAGGGAGGAGGTCCCCTAGAAAGGTTGGGTCCCTAAGTTGGTAGTAGAGAATGTAGAGGACGCAACCGTGATCTTGGTGGACCCTTCGGGTAAGTCAGGTCAGGTCAAGTCAAGTCAACGAGTCAGTACAGGGTGAGAAACACTGGGGTACTTAGTGTCATGAGGTCCAGAGGGACAGGTAGTGGTTGAGCACCTCAAGTGAGTTTGAGTGCAGGTAACTCAGTCACTACGGTAGGTCGGTAGAGTAGGAGACAGCAGGGGAAGAGGAGGACGGGGGTCAGGGAGGGTCGTAGTGCCAGAAAAGGTTAGTCAGTTGCGAAGTGTACTCCACCGGTCTCATAACCTCAAAGTCGAAATCGTAGTCAGGAAGGTTTCTTGTGGATCCTGAGTAGAGGAAGTCTTACCTGACCAACCTAGAGGAACGTCAGGTTCCTTGAGAGTTCTCAGAAGAGGTTGTAGTCTCAAGTTTTCGTAGTTAAGAAACCGTGAGTCGAAAGAAGTGTCAGGTTGAGAGTGTAGGTATGTACTGGTGACCTTTTTAGTATCGGAACTGATCTACCTGGAAACAACCGTTTCATTACAGAGACGAAAAGTTATACGATAGATCCAACCAGTATTGAAGGAAGGTTCCTCATTCGTAGAAAATTAATGTACCGACGTTAGTGGTAGACGTCACTAAAACCTCGGGTTTTATATTTCAGACTGTGACAAAGGTGACAAAGGGGTAGATAAAGGGTACTTCACTACCCTGGTCTACGGTACTAGAAGTAAAATACTTACAACTCGACATTCGGTAGAAAAAGTGAGAGGAGAAAGTGAAAGTAGTTCTCCGAAGAATCAAGGAGAAGTGAAAGACGGTAGTCCCACCACAGTAGACGTATAGACTCCAATAACTCTATAGAGGGCCGTTAGAACTAAGGTCGAACACGAAGTAGGTCGGGTCGCAAAGAGTACCACATGAGACGTATCTTCAATTTATTCGTCCCACCGTTATATGTCGGAACTGTATGAGGAAAAGGACAAACCTTGGTCAGACAACAAGGTACAGGTCAAGATTGACAACGAAGGACTGGACGTATGTCCAAAGAGTTCTCCGTCCAGTCCACCAGACCATAAGGGTAGAGAAAGTCTTAAAAGATGTCAAATAACACTAGGTGTGTCAGTTTCCGAAACCGTATCAGTTGTTTCGTCTTTATCTACAAAAAGACCGTCGGGCAATCCCTGGTTATTTTATTCAGGAACTACGAGTGAGAGTATTTTCCTCTTCCATTTCGGGTTATTAATCGTTAATTGTACTCACTGAATGTATCACCAGTCTTTCCTCCATGTATGTTATCTGTTTCTTTTTAGTCTAGTCCCATTCACTCTGACTGACCCATCGTTCAATTTCTCACACTAGTCTCATCCGACGTAACTCTTCCACCATAGACTCGACTCTTAAATATTCACCCTCTCAATCCTCGTAAGGTCCCTTTCCTTCACCGGGTACGTTTCCCACTCTCGTTCGGACCGTACAACACGCTATCCTCCGTCGTGTTACCTCCTCCTATCATCTTCCACTTCAGTTCTCTCAAAGAGTCCTAGTTTGTCCTAGAGAATCCTGACAACGCTTACTTTTGAGGGTTGATTCTATCCCTAGGTACTGTGCTAAAAATCGTCACTTCACTACACTAGACTACCTGGAAAATCTCACACGTGAAATGGACGACTTACCTTCTTTCTGGGATCTCCATGACGACGACGACGACGATGATCTTCGTCTCTTTCCGAAGAAATGTTACATCCACTCTGTTGATTGTAGACTAATCAACAGACCGAGGGGTCATCTGACGGTCGCGGGAATCCCTTTTGTGTAGAACAGGTTCATAGGGAAGGTTGTGTTTGAAACGATGATTCATCTACGAATACACAGAAAACTTATTTATTCACATATATTAAAGTCATATAGTGTCTTTTAGTGATTTTATATGGGGGTCTCAAATCCTATATTTCGATGTCGGTACATCTCCTCCCACTTTAGCATTGAACACTCCGAAAATCTCCTCCCTTGTAAAGTTTTTCTAATGGCTCCAGAGTACCAGTACCATTCTCATCCTCATTTTTATTATCGGTGATGATAAATAACTCTTGTATGGTGTAAGGTAAAACACCCGATTTAAGAAATGTACATAGTAGTTAATGTTTCTGGTTTCTTTCCCTCAAGGGTCATATCCTGTATTCCTTCACTTCAGGTCTCAAACCTTTTCTCCGACTGATCAATAAAGCGAAACAACTTTTGGACTACGTCTTATGTACACACCCACGTACGATTCGGTGAAACCCCCTTCAACCATTACAATAAACTCCGACCTAACACCTTTGGCAATTTAAGTACGTAGTACGTTTACAAAACCTATAAAAGGTCCAAAAAGTACAAATAAACAAATAAGTCGTCCTCTCACGATCCAAATTTCGACTCGAGTCCCTTCTAATTATATTGAGAATCTAATGGAGACCTAGTAAATCGACCTCTTATTTTGATCTACTCACCGACAAAGATTCCAGTTTTAATGTCAAACTAGTAAACCTTCGTGACTACATCTTTTGTCTTTTACTGTGTGGGGATTATAAACATGTTCAGACACGACAAACATGTTTGTGTCTCGGGAACGGACACATAGTAGGGCGAACTAGTAGTGTCGTCGGGACGATCCACCGTAACGATAGTGTAAAATGTTTAACTCTACTAGACACGTTTTCGCTAGTCACACGTCAGACCGGACATCATCTATGAGTTCTTTACAATCGACTTCACCTTTTTATTCCTTTGTGTCCGAACCTTTCCGATTCGTAAATCGGGTTCCAGTGTATCTACCTTTACTTACTGTCTCGATTTTGAATTTCGGTCAAAGAGACTCATACTCAGATTAAGACAAATGACGATAGAATGGATGAAGGGAAGGTCAGTGGTCTCTCGGAGTATTTAAGAATCTTTTACTGTCCACTTCCGTTATTCGTATTGACAATTGATTGAATCAAGTTTGAGAGTCATACCCTTTATAATAAATCATACAGTATATTTAAAAATGAAATAAAATTCCTAAGAGTATATGTGTATGTATCAAATAATATATACAGGAAAACATACATTGGTATATCAACAAACATCCATACTCACACACACACACACACACACACACACAGACACACACAACGTAATCTAACGATCCCGACGGTATTGTCTTATAGTGTCCGACCCACCGAATCTGTTGTCCGCAAATAAAACAGTCGACACAAATATGACTCCGGAGAGTGAAACCAAACATGAACCGACGGAAGAGAGACCCAGGAGTGTACTAGAAAGGAGACACACGTACTTGGGAACGGGGATAAATACAGATTTAAAAGAGAACAATATTCCTTTGGATAGTCTAATCTTACCCCGACCGGATTATCAGAGCAAAATTGAATTAGAGGTAACATTTCAAGAATAAAGGTTTATTTCAGTTAAAGACTCTATGACCTCCAATCTCGAAATTGCGTGTCTCAAACTCCCTTATATTAAATTGGGTATTGTATGTGTGTGTATGTATATATGTTTATAAATATCTAATAAATAAATAAACAAATATCCGGAAAATCTTTGTCTACCATGTAGATTAACGGAGGAAACTTAAAGGTTTTATATCATAATAGATAATTGATGAAGGACTCTTTTTGATTCCGGGACCGTGTTACTGTATCCGTAACCACGCTGCCTGTACCGTACCCCAAATTTAGGGACATTGTAATCAAAATTATGACTGAGGTAGTAGTAAAGGGTGGACACACCAGTATCCGGACAATGAATTGAAGTCAAAAAAGTAGACATTTAACGTCTACTTTACCAGAAGGACCGTCCAAACTCAATTCAAATTTTTATTAGGTAAACTTGGACAGATCCTATCCCGGACAGGCAAACAGCTCCGAGTCTTTACAATCGAGGAGAAAGGTAGTGACGGGATCCACTCGAGAGTCCCGGTACGAGGGAGTTTATCTCCGTCTGTAGGTGTGTCTACTAAAATTATCCTGAACTATACACGGTCCTCCCGACCGACATTTATTGTTTTCTGACACAAACGAAGTCACAAAAAAAAAAGAAAAAGAGAACATAATCGGATTAGTCCTACAAAGATATTATTTATGTGATCCGTGGATCAAGTGTTAAGATATCTTTATATTAATCGATTCGTCCCTCGTTCTGGTAGGGGTTCTTTTTCTTTACGTTTTTTCTTTTTACCGACAGACTCCTCCGGAATGTTTATCGACACTTTTCTTCACTTTTCGTGTCCTCTTTTCCTTTATATATGGGTAAACTTACGTCTCAAGGTTTCTTATCGTTCCTCTCTATTCTTTCGGAAGGAATCTCTAGTTACGTTTCTTTATCTCCTTTTGTTGTCTTACCCTTTCTGATCTCTAGAGAAGTTCTTTTAATCTCTATGGTTCCCTTGTAAAGTACGTTTATACCCGAGTTAATTTCTGTCTTTCCCACCCCTGGATTGTCTTCGTCTTTTATAATTCTTCTCCACCGTTTTTATGTGTTTTCTTGATATGTTTTTTCTAGAAGTGCTGGTTCTATTAGTGCTTCCACACTAGTGAGTGTGAGTGGATCTCGGTCTGTAGTCCTTACACTTTAGTCCATCCGGAATCCTTCGTAGTGATCTTTGTTTCGATCACCTCCACTACCTTAAGGTCAACTCGATAAAGTTTAGGACTTTCTACTACGACACTTTCACGACGTGAGTTATACACTCGTTTAAACCTTTTGAATCGTCACCGATGTCCTGACCTTTTCAAGTCAAAAGTAAGGTTAGGGTTTCTTTCTATTACTGTTTCTTACGAGTTTGATGACGTGTCAAAATGAGTAGAGTGTGTGATCATTTCATTACGAGTTTTAAGAGGTTCGGTCCGAAGTCGTTATACACTTGACACTTGAATCTCTACAAGTTCGACCAAAATCTTTTCCGTCTCCTTGGTCTCTAGTTTAACGGTTGTAGGCGACCTAGTACCTTTTTCGTTCTCTCAAGGTCTTTTTGTAGATATAGACGAAATAACTGATACGGTTTCGGAAACTGACACACCTGGTGTTTGACACCTTTTAAGACTTTCTCTACCCTTATGGTCTGGTGGACTGGACGGAGGACTCTTTGGACATACGTCTGGTCCTTCGCTGTCAAACTGGGTCTGTACCTTGTTCCCTGACTAAGGATTAACCCTATCCTCATGTAGTTCCGACATATAACAGTAGGACGAATAAATTGAATATACGTACGTCTTATTTAGTACTCTTTGTGACCCGACCTTCTTCGTGTTCGACCTTAGTTCTAACGGCCCTCTTTATAGTTATTGGAGTCTATACGTCTACTGTGGTGGGAAAACCGTCTTTCACTTCTTCTTGATTTCTCGGAGAAGTACTCTCACTTTCTCTCACTTTTTCAACCGAATTTCGAGTTGTAAGTCTTTTACTTCTAGTACCGTAGACCAGGGTAGTGAAGTACCCTTTATCTACCCCTTTGTCACAGTCTTAAATAGAAAAACCCGAGGTTTTAGTGACGTCTACCACTGACGTCGGAACTTTAATTTTCTGCGAATGAGGAACCTTCCTTTTAATACTGGTTGAATCTGTCGTATAATTTTTCGTCTTTGCAATAAAACGGTTGTTTCCAGGCAGATCAGTTCCGATACCAAAAAGGTCACCAGTACATTCCTACACTCTCACCCTGATATTTCTTTCGGCTCACGGTTTCTTAACTACGAAAACTTGACACCACGAACTCTTCTGAGAACTCTCAGGGAACCTAACGTTCCTCTAGGTTGGTCAGGTAGGATTTCCTCTAGTCAGGACCCACAAGTAAAATCCCTGACTACAACTTCGACTTTGTGGTTATGAAACCGGTGCACTACGCTTCTCGACTGAGTAACTTTTCTGGGACTAAGACCCTTTCTAACTCCCGCCCTCCTCTTCCCCTACTGTCTCCTACTCTACCGACCTACCGTAGTGGCTGTGTTACCTATACCTAAACCCACTTGAAGTCCTCAACCACTACCTGTCCCTCCGGACCGCACGACGCCAAGTACCCCAACGTTTCTCAGCCTGTGTTGACTCGCTGACTTGAGTTGACTTGACTTTCGATTTTTTTAATTTTAATGTTTTTACATACGATACAGGTTTAATAGTCGAATTTTCTTTAACTCACTGATATTCGGATCTATAAAATAGGATAACGTTATCCGTTGGAGTTGCAGGGAGTCACTCGGGGTGGAGGAGATAAGTGTCCGTACGTACACACGATTCAGCGAAGACAACACAGGTTGAGAAACCCTGGGATACCTGACATCGGGTGATCCAAGGAGACGGGTACCTTAAGAGATCCGTTCTTATGACCTCACCCAACGGTACGAGAGGAGGTACACTAGAAGGACTGAGTCCAGAACTTGGATATAGAGGACGCCGAGGACGTCACGTCCACCCAAGAAATGACTACTCGGTGCACCCTTCGGGGACCATAAGCGAGAGAACAAATTAAGGACGGAGAAAACTTACACCTAACCTAAATTACTAAGGGAAGATTACTTAGATTACATCATTGCCACTATCCTACTGTGAAGACTCTGACTCAACGTTTTTCTGGCACTGAACAGAATTAAGGAGAGATTTCGGTAAAGAGAGGTAGGGTAATGGGAGAGAGAAAGACAAAGAAATAGAGAAAAAGAGTAGTGGTCTATGGTGAAACCCTCTAATGGGTCCGTCGGGTACCTGTCCGAGTATGTGACTTTTTGTCGTACTGTACTTCTAGGACATTTAGAACAGTTCCCTTGTCAGAACCCTTGTCTAAGAGGTCACGGTCAAATTAGAGTTATACTGACGTCGAGGTCTTGTCGAACTTATGTAGAACTTGATCTCCACGAGAAAATTCTATGTAGGTCGAAGGACTGAGTACCTTTGGACCTCTATTATTTACAATAAGAAAATTAAACGATTTAAACGTCCCATTAAACTGTGTGTCGTTATTTATTCAAACAACACTAGGTGTGTCAGTTTCCGAAATCGTATTAGTTACTTTGTCTTCATCTATAAAAAGACTTTAAAGGAATGAAAGAGGTACTAGGTCGCTTACAACCGTTAACCTAGAGACCGAGAAGACGGAGAAGTTTCGGGTGGAACATGTAAACCTTCAAGAGTCAAGTACATGATGATTTCAGATCGACCTACCTAAAACTCGTGTTGGAACGACCGTACTCTTTACTCGTGTTAATATATCATCAAACTTGTAAGAACCGTAACGGGAAGAAACCCTAATCTTGTTTTTGACTGAAAAAAGTTGGGATACCGGAGACGACTCAAAAGGTTTAAACGACTGTCTAACTCACGTCGTGAAATTGTCGTAGTAGAAAATCCTAAACTTTATCGAGTCGACTTTAAGGTAGTGGAGGTGATCGAAAGAAACACCATTACGAAGGTTTCCGTCGGGTGAACTGAAGTGAGGTCCTACATACCGAGATCTACTCACTGGTGTGGTAGTACCAATAGACCTAGTAATTCCGGAAATAAACATATCAAGACAAATAAGAAATGTGTAAAAGAATTAGAAAAGACAAAGACAATCCAGGAAAGACAAAGACAGGAAATAGTACAGGTAGGAACGTACTTCACAAGGGAACTATAGAGGTTAAAAGAACTTTTCTAGAAATTAGAAAGGGTAAGATAACTAAAAAAAAAGATAAATAAACGTAACAAGTAAATTTTTCGGGACATGACTACACTCTTTACTCGGTATTTCTCCCGACTTGTGGTTTCTTAACTATGAAACTTAACACCACGACTTCTTCTGAGAAATCTCAGAGAACCTGACATCCCTCTAGTTTCGTCAGTCAGGATTTTCTGTAGTTGGGACTTATAAGTAACCTTCCTGATTACAACTTCGACTTCGAGATTATGAGACCGGTGGACTACACTTCTCGGTTGAGTAACTTTTTCTCGTGCTACGACCCTTTCTAACTTCCGTTTTTCTCTTCCCCCACCGTCTCGTACTCTATCGTAGTGACTGAGTTGCCTGAACTTAAACTCGTTTGACCCTCTGTCACCTCCTGTCTCCTCAGACCGTACGACATCAGGTACCCCAGTGTTTGACATCCTGTGTTGAATCACTGATTGTTGTTGTTTACTTATTCTTAAAACGGGTTGAACCCCGTACACAGATTCTTGCCTTTATAAACGTAAAGCAAGTCGAATTTATAAAATTGTTAGATTACCCTTTGACGTAAAATAAAAGGTACTTCCAGAAACGTGAACACACGGTGTAGATATGGTAAATTTTTTTTCTGTCCTCTCTGTAAGATTAGTCTCCTACTGAACTATGACAAAGAAAAGGAATCATATAGTAACCCATTTTATGACAATCTGAATTATTTTATTTTTTATTCGTTTTTATAAAATAAAAACGGATGACCGCTTTCTCAGTTCATACCGTATCATAATGACTTTTAGTGAAACTTATGGTGTTATTATTTAGTGTTGTGTGGAATCCTAGTTCCGAGTATTTACTCTAGATACGTGTCTTGAAACCGACAGATTTTCCAACAACCTTCTTTCGTATTATTACCTTAGAGTCCTTTCCTTCTCGATATGTTGACTTGTCTTTATATAAATTAAAAAGGAGATCATCTCTTTTTACGTTCATCTATGTAGATGAAAACTTTTCTATCCCAAGTTTTGTATATTATCGTCACTGTTCAATATAAATATCTCGTGCGGGTACAAACAAGAAATACAGAAAGTATAGACATTATAGGACCAAGTGTCAAGTCAACACTTTGTCTAGTCGGATTTACTAAAAAAGAAGTAAAATGTCTACTTTTGTCTCTAAAACGAGATAGTGGAACCCCTAGGTCTAGCTGATTTTGCAGAAAGTAACGTTATCAAACCTTTAAAATCCAGTATGGAGTATTTTGTCCATAGACAGATAGGTAGATAGATAGGTAAGTAGGTGGGTGGGTAGGTAGATAGAGGACAGACTGTTAGTGTTGGGAGATCTTCTATCAGACACTCCGACCTTCATTCCGTTTTTCAAGAATTGTAACTGAGTTTATTGAGGGTTTCTGTATACATGATTTTAGAATCGACATTTTACCATTATGAATTGAAAAATTCTCAAAGAGTCTGAAAGATACGTCTTGAATACCTGTGAACAAAATTTGTCTTACGATTGTCCAAAACAAGAATACAAGGGTTCTGGTCTCGTCTGATTGACTCCTCTTCGTCCGTCTGTTTGACTGTCTTATTAGACTGTCGTTCCTACCTATTCCTTCTTTAATTTTTCTTTTGCACCTTGGTCTCTTTCGTCGAAAACCTGTGAATTTTATTTCCATCTGTAACACTGGACAAAGTTTCGTGAAACGTTATTAATTACGACTATTAATAGTGAGGTTTTAGTCATTTTAGAGTTTTCTCCTAGTCGTGGAAATTCCCCTGTTTGACTGACACCGACCGTATAAAACTCATAAATGAAAAATCGTTCTTGGTTCATCTACATCCACGAAATGTATGTAATAGGGATTAGGACAGTTGGGAGTTCCAAAACCTCACTCTTTTTACTCTGTCACAAATTCGGTGAAGGAATGTCAGTGTGTCCACGGTTATTTACTAGGTCTTAAGTTCAAGTCTATAAAGATTAACTTTTGGAGGGAAGGTAGGTGATAAGATGTGTTAGACTTTCTACGGATAGTTTTGGACGAATTCCAAATTGTTGTTTTTTTCACAAAATCAAAGATTGTCGTATCAAACGATTAAACCCTTGGTTTAGTAAAGACAAGATGGACAGTAAAGGGGTTTCATGATCACTTTATAATTGGAAACACATGAAGAACCGTTTCTCGTCTCATTTTAAAAACGAACCGTACTTACCCTATAGAAAAATTTTATTCTTAATATGTTGTCGTCTTGTCTGACGAAACACTTGTTCACTCAATGGGTAGAGACTCTTATAGTATCGGTATCCATAAATTATAAAAGGTCCTCTTCTGTCACCACGGGGTGAGGTCATGAGAACGGACCTTTTAGGGTACCTACCTCCTCGGACCATCCGAGGTCAGGTACGATTCCCAGCCTGTGTTGATTCGCTGAAGGGAAAGTGAAAAGTGAAACTACGTAACCTCTTCCTTTACCGTTGCGTGAGGTCACAAGAACGGACCTCTTAGGGTCCGTCGTCGTCCCAACGACTTCTGTTAGAAAGAAAAGTCTTTTCTTTTACCTAGTGATTCCTGAACGGAGTAAAGATTCTTAAACACAGAACTTTTAGGACAAAGTAGAAATATACGTCATAAAGACGACGACGACGACGACGACGATTCAACGAAGTCAGCACAGACTGAGACACACTGGGGTATCTGTCGTCGAGTAGTCCGAGGGGGTAGGGACCCTAAGAGATCCGTTCTTATGACCTCACTCAACGGTAAAGGAAGAGGTTACGTACTTTCGTTTTTCAGTTTCACTTCAGTGAGTCGACACAGGTTGAGAATCGCTGGGGTACCGGGCGTCGGGTGGTCCGAGGAGGTAGGTACCCTGAGAGGTCCGTTCTCATGACCTCACCCCACGGTAAAGATTGTTTAGGATTTACCACTTCTTTCTAAAGGATGATCTACTTAATAGTAAGAACTCTCGTGTTTTTGTCACCTAAGTCGAGAGAATTTTCAACGTAAATCAATTCTTTAAAAAAGACAGAAATTAGGAAACCACAGTTTACCTAATGACGTACAAGTTATGAATTAATGACTTAGAAGTAGTAGAGGTTTATGAAGACACGAATTATAAATAATTTTGGAAAAAAAAGTCCCTCTGTTTGGAGTAGATGGTAGACTTTAGATTAAAAGTACTGTAAAACATCTATCATCAATACTTGATTATTACGTGTCACGACAAACTTTAGTAGTAAGAAATACAATATGATACTTTAATTAAAGGGGAAAACTAAAAATTATGCAAAGAGAACAAGCCATCCAACGGGAAGGTCACTATTAAAACTGGTTAGTAAAATTTAACGATATGTTTTGTCTGACTCATCACAAAGTGTACTTGTAAAGATAATGTAAAGGGTACTACAATGAATACTAATTTTTTATTGATGACACCATCCTTTTTTTTTCGGTTCCTTTATATATTAGTTTACAAATTATAGAATGAGTACTGTCTACTTTCTTTGGATTTAGTCGAATACATTCATGTCTATTTATAAACATTTTTCAAAGTAACTACTTATGTAAACAGGTAAGTAAGACGACGACGATGACGACGACGATTCAGCGAAGTCAGCACAGGCTGAGACACGCTGGGATATCTGCCGTCGGGTGGTCCGAGGGGGCAGGGACCCTAAGAGGTACGTTCTTATGACCTCACCCAACGGTAAAGGAAGAGGTTACGTACTTTCACCTTTCACTTTCACTTCAGCGAGTCAGCACAGACTGAGAATCCCTCATCGGAAGGTCCGAGGAGACAGGTACCCTAAAAGTTCCGTTCTCATGACCTCACCCCACGGTAACCCGAGTCATCCGCATCCCCATGATATATGATTCAACACACCCCAGACGGTATATAAATCCTCGTGTGTTTTTCCAAAACAAAATTTTTCTCTTTTTTTGTTACTTGAAAATTCAATTTCTTTTATATATTATAATGATATAAGTAAAAATATGGTTACGTTAATATTTTATATTAATTTTTTAGGAAAAATTTACCTCTTTCGTCGGGTGTTTCCGTTATCACGGGTCCTGGGTACGTTCTACATGACAAAAAGTCTAAATGAGGAAGATTTCCCTCAATCACTCGAGTAACGACAAATAATAGGGATGAAATCTTGTCTATGTATCCACCACTCCTTTTCACCCCATTTTACCACCTACCCTATTTTCTGTGTCGAAAACAGAAGTTCCTTGTGTACTTGAGGATCATTTACTTCATATACTTGACTAATGTTATACCATTCACTATAATAACTGTGTCTATTCTGTGTTCCCTTATAACTCTTCCGCCACTGGTCGAGACGGACCACCCTTACCATACACCACATCGTGTCCTGTCAATATGATCCGAAACTCTTTACTCTACTTAATTGGAGTAAATTAGACTCCCCACCACTCTCCGAAACGAGAACCGTTTACCTACCGTATACGTTCCCGGAATGTCACATTATCCGGAGCCATGAAAGATCTTTGACATCTATTAAGTAATACCGAAGTGTCTCATTCACGTCCATGGGACCCGCAACATTTTTCATATACCACAGGTGTTATCCTTTTCTTCCCGGACCCACGGTAGAAAAACAGTACGGTTACTCTGACGTAAAATAAGCTATCCTATCCCAAAGACGTAAAAGAACTAGAACCGTAATTTATGAAACGGTAAACCGAGGAATCTCATGGTAGAGGGTACTATGAGAGGTTTTTTTGAGGTTACGGTTTGTAGGAATACCCAAATAAACGGACTAAGATGAGAAAACATGTACAAAATAAGATAGACCTTTTGTAAAACAGGAAAAGTGTTTTGTTGGTAGAGTCGTAGGAGTCGAACGGAGGGAGTCGACGTCCCTCAACTTTTGACTCTTCTTGACCTTATTAGATCAGGAAAGACATTTTTTTCTATAAGTAAATAAAATAAACAAACCGACGGAATCCAGAATCAACGTCGTACCCCTTAGAAACAACGTAATGCACCCTAACAACGCTATGTGTCTGAGAGATCAACACCGAGAACCCGAGTTATCAACACCGTACGTCCGAATCAACGAAACTCCGTACACCCTAGAATTAAGGGGTTGGTCCTTAACTTGGACACAGGGGACGTAACGGTCCGTTTAAGAATTAGTGATCTGGTGGTCCCTTCGGGTACCTTAATAGATCAGGAATTGGAAGTAAAGTGACTATTTTGACTCTAGGTCTCCTAGTTAATTGAACACAGGTAAAGGTATCAGTCGTGCCTTACCTTTACTTTACCCTGGTTTAAACAGACTGCCCACCGAGTCTACTATTTATTAGACGGTAGACTCGACTACACCCTGGGGACTCAAACTAGGGACCCAGTCCTTCTAAGGGACCTCTTCCCTTACCGTTGGGTGAGGTCACAAGAACGGACCTCTTGAGGTACCTGTCTCCTCGGACCGGTCGATGTCAGGTACCCCGGTGTCTCAGACTGTACTCACTCACTGATTATGAAAGTGAAAAGGACCACCCTTACTAATACACGTTAACAGAAGGGTTACGTAAACCACTAATTAGTACTTGACACGTATAACTGTATGGAACACAATAGTAGTTGATAAATTTAAAATGGTAAACTAAACAAATAAGGGACAATATAAAAGGATTGTTTACAATTACGGGACACCGGGACTTGAAGGAGAATGTCACAAAAAGATGTTCCGGATTTCGTCACTAAACTGTATATTCCTTCGGAAATTTCTCAATTGTTAGTAGGAGTGCTTTACTAAACGGATGAAAATCTCTACTGACTTAAATGTTACCCTGTCTTTTCTTTCGTCGTGAACCGCGAAAAGACGATTCCTGTTAGGGACCTTTTCCCTATCTCCGTCGACACTTAGTGACCCTCTGTTTTTGGTGCCGTTGAACACTACCCACCTGACTGAGTCATTTCCCTTAGACCCGTATCGTGGTCGTCGTCACTAATGGTGATAGTAAATCCCCCTGTCTCTTCTTATTTTTGTTGGTTGTTTATTCGTTCTGTTGGGTTCTTTTGTTTTGTCTTTTGGGTCTATTTTCCTCCGTTTCTTGACTAGAAGAAGGAGATTTCAGACCGAAGAAAACAATCCATTATTTAAAAAAGTTCAAGGAGGGTGTCTCGAAATGAATTGGATTACCGGTATAACTGGGGATAAGATTATTTTTAAATAACATGTCTACATTACATGTTTGTTTACTTAGTGAAGATTACCACACCGAACAGAGAGTCTCCTTACGTTAGTGACAACTCATCTTTCACGGTATCTAGTAGTCTGTCATCTAGTAAAAGTTCCAAAACTTCCCGTCTATGACGTCAAAGACTAAAACGGAGTTTTATCGGTATTACTGTTTCCTTTCTTGGTTTAGGTTTTTAATTAGGGGGAGTGTGGAGACTTTTTTGGAAGGATTAGTAAATGGGATGTCTATTGTAACTTTGTTTGGTTGTTTGGTTATTTCCGAGTATATTTACCTCTAAAAAGAATTTCTAGATAGACCGTGGTTTTACAGACAACCCACGTCACCATGTAGAGACCTTAATTGTGTGTTAGACGGGTCGTCACGTCCCAGACCGACACACACTACCTAGGATTTATGTAAGAGGGGAACCCGGAACTTTCATTAAAACGAACAAAATTAGAATCAGACTCGGGTCGTTAATCCTAAGGTAGTCCAGAGACGATAAAGTTTGCCGGGGACAAAAGTGAGGGTAGTAAAAGTGTTGTCTCAACTGAAAAAATGAGGTCGGGACCTGTGGAGTCAAATGAAATCATTTAGACGTAACGGAGGGTACCTCGTGTACCGAGACGTAGACTTAAACCCGAATCATTGGTTTCCTCAGAAACGAGAAGGTTTTCGAAGAGGGCCACTACGGTTCGTCATGTTTTTTCCGAACCTGGGTAACACACCAAAGAAAGAGATATCGATAGAGATGGACGGAGAGGACCCGACAAAAAATAAAAATAAAAAAAAAATAGAAGAAATAAGACATTTGGAGAGTGTCACACTCTAAATCTTATTAAGTCGTAAGGCAACCTTTCTATATCGTCCTCCAAGAGTGTCTAAATGAACTCGTGGTACTTCGAATTGACCCTAGGGTCGGGGACACGATAAAGTAATTATTCAGGGGGTTAGACTGGTCTGCGGTCAGTCAGGGACACCAAACGCGTCGTACAATCCTTATATTTAAAACTCTTTTATTAATCATTATTATTAAAGATTCTTGTGACCCCAGTTTTGAAGGTGTTACAAATGAAAAGAGAACTTACAGATGGATTAATGTAATATAAATTTGATACTGTTCGAGAATTACGTAAAACGTGTCCCTTTTTTTGTCCATTGTTTACCCGTGAGTTTTTACAAAGGGACTCTTCGGTAAAATAGTACTTAGGAGACATTAATATTAAGAAATTGGGAGTCTAATACAACCTTGAGTACTCTTCGATTTATTCGTGAATTTTACGTGTGATCAGGGAGTTTGGTAGAGATCGAAAGTGAAGTGAAATGTATAAAAATTTTAAATTTTAGTATTAATTTCCTACTAAATTTTAGTACCTAAAAGGATACTGGATAATGGTTAATGGTTTATTTACTCAAAAATAGTCTTCTAGTATCTCCTCTCTTTTCAGAACCCACTGAGGTGTAAAAGATCGGTCCTTCCAGTCCCCTCTTGTATTTACCTCAAACTCTCTCATTTGACGAAACCATCCTTCCATAATCGTCGTAACTAAAACATGTAACTTATAAACTTCACTGAACCCTGTGGGTTCACAAGTAAAGTAAACCTTGGTACCCCTCGACGACTCTTTATTCTGTGTCATTTTTTAGTAGTGGTAGAAAGTATGGGTTCCTAGAGAGGATTTACAGTGTCTGAATAGACGGGTGGAAGTGGACATAAATCCTCCTTTTTTTATACGATTCGTAGTATCTCAAACGTGTTCCCCATGGATGACTTCCGTCAGAACGTCTGGTAGTGTACCGTTTACCGTCACACAAGAACTCCCGTTCCCCTGTCGTTGATTCCCTACGGATGATCGGGGTGAGATATACGATTACGAAAATTACCCAAACAGGACTACTCTTAAGTCTTTAACCGGTTAAAAGTAAGGATAAGTTGACTATTCCCCACCAGTCACTCTGTGAAATTTGGGGTCCTCTAATGACCAAAACCGAAACGACGGGTGTACTGATTTCCTCCGGTGTTAAAGTTTATTAAAGAAGAGGATCTCCCCTCTCCTTCGGTTACCCTTTTGACAATCAGACCGGAATTAAGACGTGTTGTTCCCCTTTAACCAACCACTTCACCTTTACTACTTTGATTGCCCCCTCTCACAGGTACGGTACAGTGGGATTTCACTATTGGTTCTCCGACCCCGGCCTAAAGTCCTTCTGACTGTAAAAGTTCATCTCTTGTCTATCCGTCTCAAGGTGTCGTTGTAAAACTTTTCCTTCTTTCAAATTCTCTTGACCTTTTGTAAGTACTTGTCCTAAGATGTACATATCAAGGAATAAAAGGGGGCGGTCGAAATGACTCTATAATAACTTTTTTTAACATTCTACAAATTTTACATGTTACAACATATGTAACACTTTCCGAGGGAGGTAACTTAATTAACTGTGTAGATAGTGGAGTGAAGAAATGGAAAACCTCCCCTACTCTTGTAAATTCAAGACGAGACAATTATTTAAAGTTAATATGTTTTGTCACAATAGTCGATTTCAGTAGTATCATATGTTACCTAGGTGTACACAATAAGTAGAACGTTAACTTTCAAACATGGTAAAATGGTTGGAAAGCGATAAAGAGGGTGGGACCATTGGAGAAAAGAGAAGAGACAAAGAAACTCAAACGGAAAAAAACTCAGGTGTACCATTCACCATGATACGAATAAACAGAAAGAGAAACAACAGGTCAACGAGTCAGCACAGACTGAGACGTTGGGGTACTTGATGTCGTGTGGTTAGAGGGGACAGGTGATAGAGGGTCTCAAACGAGTTTGAATACGGGTAACTTAGTAACTACGGTAGGTTGGGTAAGTAGGAGACAACGGGAGAAGAGGAGACGGGAGTAAGAAAGGGTTGTAGTCCCAGAAAAAGTTTCTCAACCAAGAAACGTAGTCTACCGGTTTCATAACCTCGAAGTCGAAGTCGTAGTCAGAAAGGTTACTTAAAAGTACTTAAAAGTACCATCTAAAGGAAATCCTGACTGACCAAACTAGAAGAACGACAGGTTCCCTGAGAGTTCTCAGAAGAGGTCCTGTTGTCAAACTTTCGTAGTTAAGAAGCCACGAGTCAGAAAAAAACAACAGGTCGAGAGTGTAGGTATGTACTGATGACCTTTTTGGTATCGAAACTGATATACCTGAAAACATCCGTTTCCCGACAGATCCAAACAGTAACGAAAAGAAGGTTCCCCATTCGTAGAAAATTAAAGTACCGTCGTTAGTGACAGGTGTCACTAAAACCTCGGGTCCTTTTATTTCGGAAGTGACAAAGGTAACGAAGGGGTAGATAAACAGTTCTTCACTACCCTAGTCTACGGTACTATAAACAAAAAACTTATAACTCAAAATTTGGTCGAAAAAGTGAGAGAAGAAAGTGGAAGTTCTCTGAAATTAAGGAGATTACAAAAAGAGACATGACACGACACGACTCAGGGAGTAAGTACAGGTTGAGACGTTGGGTTACCTGACATCGGGTGGTCCGGGGAGCCAGGGACTCCTGAGAGGTCCTATCTTATGACCTCACCTAACGGTACGGGAGGAGATCTTTTAGAAGGATTGGGTCCTTGACTTTGTCCCAGAGGAGGTAACGTCCATATAAGAAATGTTCGACTTGATGGTTCCTTCGGACTTACAGAAAGAGATTTGTTGTTATTCGTTAGATCGAATAAAGTGAATCGTATTACGGGAGGTCCCAGTAGGTACAACAACATCTACTTGTCCTAAAGGAAAAACCAAAACCGACTTATAAAATATATACCCGAAGGGACCACCGAGTCTACCATTTCTTAGACGGACGTTGCACCCTCTGGACCCAAGCTAGGAACTCAGTTCTTCCAGGGGAAACTTTGCTTACCGATGGTGAGGTCGTAAAAACGGACCTTTTAAGGTACTTGTCTCCTCCGAACGTCCGATATTAGGTACCCCAATGTTTCTCAACTGTATTGACTCACGGTAGTGAAAGTAAAAATAAATAGATAGATGGATAGGTAGTAGATAAGTAGAGTGTGAAAGAAATGGTCAATTAGTCAACTATCTGAGAATACAATAAGGGTATGAAACCGATAACACTTAACATTGGTACGTCAAAGCTTATTAGAAGTCAAGTCAAGTCAGGGAGTCAGCACAGACTGAGAAACGCTGAGGTACTTAGCGTCGTGCGGTCCTGAGGGACAGGTAGTGGTTGAGGGCCTCAAGTGAGTCTGAGTACAGGTAACTCAACCACTACGGTAGGTCGGTAGAGTAAGAGCCAGCAGGGGAAGAGGAGGACGGGGGTTAGGGAGGGTCGTAGTCTCAGAAAAGGTTACTCAGTTGATGAAGCGTACTCCACCGGTTTCATGACCTCAAAGTCGAAATCGTAGTAAGGAAGGTTTCTTTAGGGTCCCAACTAGAAGTCTTACCTGACCAACCTAAAGGAACATCAGGTTCTCTGAGAGTTCTCATAAGAGGTTGTGGTGTGAAGTTTTCGTAGTTAAGAAACCGTAAGTCGTCACTCACTCACTCACGGCCGTGAGTGTCAGGTTGAGAGTGTAGGTATGTACTGGTGACCTTTTTGGTATCGGAACTGATCTGCCTGGAATCAGTCGTTTCATTACAGAGACGAAAACTTATACGATAGATCCAACCAGTATTGAAAAGAAGGTTCCTCATTCGCAGAAAATTAAAGTACTGACGTCAGTGGTAGACGTCACTAAAACCTCGGGGGGTTTTATTTCAGACTTTGACAAAGATGACAAAGGGGTAGATAAAGGGTACTTCACTACCCTGGTCTACGGTACTAGAAGTAAAAGACTTACAACTCGAAATTCGGTTGAAAAAGTGAGAGGAGAAAGTGACAGTAGTTCTCCGAAAAAATCGAGGAGAAGTGAAAGACGGTATTCCCACCACAGTAGACGTATAGACTCCAATAACTATAAAGAGGGCCGTTAGAACTAAGGTCGAACACAAAGAAGGTCAGGTCGTAAAGAGTACTACATGAGACGTATCTTCAATTTATTCGTCCCACTGTTGTATGTCGGTACTGCATGAGGAAAAGGATAAACCTTGGTCAGACAACAAGGTACAGGTCAAGATTGACAACGAAGGACTGGACGTATGTCTAAAAGTTCTCCGTCCAATCCATCAGACCATAAGGGTAGAGAAAGTCTTAAAAGGTGTCAAATAACACTAGGTGTGTCAGTTTCCGAAACCGTATCAGTTATTTCGTCTGTATCTACAAAAAGACCTTGAGAGAACGAAAAAGGTACTAGGACGTCTACAACTGTTAAACTAGAGACCAAGGAGACGGAAAAGATTTTGTTTGAACTTGTAGTCCTTCAAGTACCAAGTGCATAACGACTTCGGACCGAACCTCTTAAAACTCGTAATGAAATGATCGTACACTCTACTCACGTTAACACGTCATCAAACTCGTAAGAAACCGTAATAGAAAGAAACCCTAACCTTACTTTTGACTGGAAAAGGTCAGGACACCGGTGACGACTCAAAAGGTTTAACCGACCGTATAACTCACGTCATGAAACTGTCACAGTAGAAAGTCCTAAACTTTATCGAGTTGACCTTAAGGTAATGGAGGTGATAGAAACAGGTATCACTACGAAAGATTCCGGGTGAACTGAAGTGTAAGGTTCTACAGACCGAGATCTACTCACTAGTGTGGTAGCACTAATAGACCCAGTACTTCTAGAAAAAACATGTCAAGAAGACACATAAGAACGGTGGAGAAGAATTATGGAAGACGAAGACAATCCAGGTATAGCAAAGATAGGAAATAACTCGGGTATAAACGTACTTTACAAGGGAACCATAGAGATTAAGAGAACTTCTCTAGAGATCAGAAAGGGTAAGACAAGAAAAGGAGTTTATTAGAATTTCACGTTACTTTTCCCTCTCTGAAATAATCACTTTGATTCCTATTTATACTCTTGTCTCTTAAAGACTGTTCGGGTATAAAAGTATATACAAAAATTATTTTTCACGTATTAAANGAACACAAAGAAGGTCAGGTCGTAAAGAGTACTACATGAGACGTATCTTCAATTTATTCGTCCCACTGTTGTATGTCGGTACTGCATGAGGAAAAGGATAAACCTTGGTCAGACAACAAGGTACAGGTCAAGATTGACAACGAAGGACTGGACGTATGTCTAAAAGTTCTCCGTCCAATCTATCAGACCATAAGGGTAGAGAAAGTCTTAAAAGGTGTCAAATAACACTAGGTGTGTCAGTTTCCGAAACCGTATCAGTTATTTCGTCTTTATCTACAAAAAGACCTTGAGAGAACGAAAAAGGTACTAGGTCGCTACAATCGTCAAACTAGAGACCAAGGAGACGGAAAAGATTTTGGTCGAACTTGTAGTCTCTCAAGTACCGAGTTCATGACGACTTCGGACCGAACCTCTTAAAACTCGTAATGAAATGATCGTACACTCTACTCACGTTAACACGTCATCAAACTCGTAAGAAACCGTAATAGAAAGAAACCCTAACCTTACTTTTGACTGGAAAAGGTCAGGACACCGGTGACGACTCAAAAGGTTTAACCGACCGTATAACTCACGTCATGAAACTGTCACAGTAGAAAGTCCTAAACTTTATCGAGTTGACCTTAAGGTAATGGAGGTGATAGAAACAGGTATCACTACGAAAGATTCCGGGTGAACTAAAGTGTAAGGTCCTACAGACCGAGATCTACTCACTAGTGTGGTAGCACTAATAGACCCAGTACTTCTAGAAAAAACATGTCAAGAAGACACATAAGAACGGTGGAGAAGAATTATGGAAGACGAAGACAATCCAGGCATAGTAAAGATAGGAAATAACTCGGGTATAAACGTACTTTACAAGGGAACCATAGAGATTAAGAGAACTTCTCTAGAGATCAGAAAGGGTAAGACAAGAAAAGGAGTTTATTAGAATTTCACGTTATTTTTCCCTCTCTGAAATAATCACTTTGATTCGTATTTATACTCTTGTCTCTTAAAGACTGTTCGGGTATAAAAGTATATACAAAAATTATTTTTCACGTATTAAACAGGATTATTTACATGAAACCAAGAGTCCTATGATTCTAAACAAAACAACCTGACTTTACAGATTTAACGAATGAGATGAAACCAATAAAGTGTCCCCCTTCTGACTCCGAGTCTCCACGATTTTGAGACTAATTCAAGACAAAGAATCACTGTGTTAGTACCCACGTTGTTCTAAAAAGATTAAGAGTCAAGTCCGGAGGGAGAATGTAGTCACCAAAGACCTGTTACTAGACTTCTAAGGTTCACTATGTTTTTGTAAAAACCTCACTCTCTCCTGGGACTCATTTGTACCGAGGACCATACGGGGTGAAGAGAAGTGGGACCAAGAGTGAAAGTTGGTTCTTTAAATGGGACAAAAAAACAAGACATTTATACTACTGTTACATACTAAATTAGAAATTTCCCTTAAGACGATTCCACAAGATTTTGATCGCAGAAGGGGTACGGAAAAATAACCAACATTAAGGTTTTTATTCTTATAACTTAGTATATCACACACTCATTTGTTTTACTAAGTCTACTTCCGAGTTTATTTTTGTATAATTTTTGAATTTACGTTCATAATAAGAATTTTTTTTTTTTTTCGATCCCATATATTCCATTCTCCTTTCTCCCTTAGGTCTAGATGTTCTTTGGGATCTTCAGATCTCGACTTTTAACTAACACCAAAGACTTTTACCGTCACTTTTTACAGAAAATTTTTTAATATAAACCTCCTACTACTGGTTCCTGATGTCGAAACGATTTACAACGAAATAAAACTGAGTCAACACTATTGACCTCGATTAAGAGAGACCTAGTGATGGTACATATGTTGATAGATTAATGTCACAATGTAATTTTTAAAAAATTTTATAAATAGGTCCTAAATAGGATTTGAATTCGTTAGTATTAGACTTTCAGTAAGTCGGTTTATGAAAACTCTTTATTCTAAACGGACAGTTATAAGTACCGATCTTGGAATACTTGAAACCGGATAAGGGAAGCCACGAGGTTCAAGAGCGGAAACGAAAGGAGACGAAAGGGGTCAGGAAACGGAACATACTCACCGATTCTAAATTTCTACCGGGGAGTCTATACCCCGACGACGGGGAACAAAGACCACTCGACACCGGACAAACTAAAAAGAAACCAAGGACTACGTCTCTTGAGAGGGTCCCGTAAGACACTGGACGGTCTAAGAACGAAAGACGACTTAGACGAACACGTCTCCAACCTAGTACAGTTCAGGAACACAATGGACCGACGGAGGTTTGAAGAACGAGTCATAGAGAACTTGAACAAATAAATCTTTTAGTAAAGTCGAGTTCGTTTTTTTAAAACACCATATACGTTCTCCTTAGAAGTACCTCCACTACCAACCTAAGGACGGAACCGTTCCTTTACATACACCCACGACGACGACCCGTAGTCTCGGTCCGGTAAGATAAAACAAGAAAGACTCTGACAGTAAGACGGGAAACAAGACTTGACCACGGATTATATAAGACTCCAAAAGGAGTGTACTTTACTCCCGAAGTCGTAGTCACTACCTGGGACACGAGAAGTTCGAAAACACATAAAGTGAGGGGACAGAGACTGAGACGGACACTAGAATAAGTAAATTGAGGGTCAACAGAGGGGACTTTACAAATTAAGTACGTTGAGTACTGGGATTGGATAAAGACGTCGGAGTAGTGGGTTACGTGACCGGTGTGAGTTAATTTTCGACTAGTGATTAGGATGACCCAGAACTGTATTAACACGTCGGAACTCATGAGTTAGGGAAGGAGTTTATGGGACGTGGGCCGGGGTGACCTGTCTGAAGATGTACTGACGGTTCTCGGACAAGTTTACAAAGAGGGAAACCCTTCGAAACGACTTAGGGAACCCGTCATGGGTAAGTGGAAAGTTTTTTAATAAAATAACTTCATATTAACTAAATGTTATAACAATGGAAAACGATATATCGTTTAACTAAGTCAAAATACATATATAAGAAAAAGTACAAGAAAAGGTAATACTAAATAGTGTCCTATAACTTATATAAAGAGAGACGACATGTCATCCTGCAATGAGAAACAAGTAAGATATATCATTAAACGTAGACGATTAGGATTTGAGGATTGGGTAACAAGGGGGTAACAGGGGAGGGGAACCGTTGGTGTTTAGACAAGAGATACAGACACTCAGACAAAGACAACGTATCCATTCATGTAAACGTATAACATCTAAGATATATATTTGTTACAGTATACCATGAACAGAAAGACTGAAATAAAGGATACTATTAAAGATTAAGGTGGGTATGACGACGTTCACTATAATAAATTAAGCAAAATTACCGATTCATAATAAAATGACATATATACAAAGTCTAACTCCGATAAAGGTACAGAACCGATAACACTTATCACGACGTTACTCACATCCCCCCGTATGTAGAAAAACTTAATACCAAAACAGAACTATATACGGGTCCTCACCCTAACGACCTAGTATACCGTTGATAAGATGTAAAATATACCTAGAAGGTATGACAGAAGTTATTGTCGACATGGTTAAATGTAAAGGTGGTTGTCATATGCTCTCAGGGGAAAAAAGGTATGGAAAGGGTCGGAAACAAAAAACACTTAAAAAATCACTACCGGTAAGACGGGTCACACTCCACTGTGGAGTGACATCAACACCAAACGTAAAGAGATTAGTACTCACTATAACTCATAGAAAAGTATACGGACAACCGGTAAACATACAAAAGAAACCTCCTTACAGATAATCGAGAAGACGGACAAAAGGTCAACCTAAAAACAACAACAACAACTCAACGTTCTCTATAAACATATAAAACCTTTACTTAGGACTCAGTCAACGTAGTAAACGTTTATATAAAAAGGTCAGGTATGCAACAGAAAGTAAAACAAATACCAAAGGAAACGATATTTTAGTAAGTGTAAAATTAGATAATATTACACCCTGTGTAAAAAAAAAACAAACAAGTAAGTAACAAAGTTGTTCAAAATAATTAGTAGATTATACACGGTTAGTGTGATTCCGGGACCACGTCTCACCATTTATTTCGTCTATATCGGAAGTCATCGATACTAATAGTGTCCCTGTTTTCTAAAAAAATACCTCGTCATACAAGGTATATCCTTGTACATAGTCTTCTTATTATATTAAACTTCCAAATACTTCCGGAGGAAATTCCGGTTTATAAATTCGACTCTCGGATTTGGGAACTACCTCCGTCCTAAACACATACGGGGACAAATAGAGGTATGTATCATGGACCAGTAGTAAACCGTTTTTGTACACCTTGTTTACTTACTGATTTACATGACATGTGATTGTCACCGTTAAACTCCTGGAGTAATATTAAATTTTAGACGGTTGAGTAAAATTGTCAAACTTCCAAAATATTGTACCTTTATTTTACACATACACAAATACACATATGAATACATAAGTCTTTCTTGAATTATTTATGTGTATGAATGGACGATGTACTAGAACTCTTATAAAAACTTGAGGGGGGGGGTTTTTTCGACAAAGAGGTTTTGATCCGATCAACTTTCTTGGATGTCGGGTACCTTGTACAAACCCAAACATCTCCTGTAAGACGAATTGGGTCTAGGAATAAAGTACCGACTTATTGACAGGGGGTCGAAGACCCCCTAGACGACTACTGGAAATCCGTCGTCGGGAGAGATAATTCACAGGAACCGACTTCTCTCCACAGACCTAGGTTCGAATGAGGGGAACCCTTCGGTCCCAAATCTTTGGTTGAGGAACGGAATTGAATCCTGGTACTGTTCCCTGGCAGACTCTCGGTCTCGAAGAGTGTGTCAACTGCCTCCGAAAATACGAATTGTGTTAACCAACCGACGGATCTAGGAACGAAACGGGTTGGGACGAAGGAAAAGAAGGTGGTATCTACTGTGAGTTTGTCGTAAGGGGTTAGTTGGAGAACGTGTGACCCGAGACATAGTCTCAGTTGAACAGTCTCTGTGACTGACCTTTGTCCTAAGTCTCCCCGAGTTATTTTTCGCAGAGAAAGGGGACGTACTAAGACTCGTTTGGGGGTTTTCTCTTGTTTTGGTATTCTGACCTTTGCTTTTATAGGTAATAGTGACTATTTCGACTATAACCTTTTACACCGTCTATTTGCACATGATACGACGAAGTAGGACTTATTATCTAAATCTGGGTAAATGGAGAGATTTTCGTCATCCTACCTCTTTTGTCTAGGGTGTCTCTGTTTCGAATACTTATATACCCCACCCACCCGTTTCTCTCCTCCTCCTCCCCGTCCCGATGTGTACGGATCCAAGACGTAAAGAGAACGGGGAATTTCTCTGGAACGTTCCGAGGAATGGCTCTTCTGACTCCGACGTCTTTCTCCGGACTTGTCGAGGGATCCTCCCGAGAGACGTGACTACCCTTATGGTCCTCATCCGTCTTCAAGGGGTGAAGAGAAGAGGATGACGTGTTTGTATCTCGAGTTGAAGACCAAAGTCCTCATCCTCTCCAGTCTCAAGACCGAACATACCCTCCAGGAGTGATGTCCCATCGACTACAGGAAAACTGTGGACGGAGACAACATCTACATAAGTTTTCTTTACGACCTTAATGGAAGACATGAGAATCCTTACCTTTTGTGTCTTTGTTTCTCTTAAAAGTCACGGATTCAGGTTTCGAGGTCCCACTTAAGGAAACGAAGAATTATCTTGACGAGGACACAAGTAAAACTATCCTTGACAAAAGTGACCTCCTCTTGACTGTGTATATCTCAGTGTTTTCAGTGTTATTTAAGAATAAAATATATATATATATATATATATATATATATGTGTCACCTTTATATATATCCCTCTTCTTCTTTTTAACCGAAGATAAAAAAGAGGATCTATATCTAAATAATACTTTTGTTATTTTCATTTCCTGTGAAATTCTCTTTTGTTGACACAAAGTGGTTTTAAAATAGTGTCGTAAAAGTGAGATAAAACAGGTATTTATAATGATAAAAACGTACGGGAACTAAACCTAGTAAAAGACAAAACGACGAACCAGAAACATTACTAGTGAAAATTACGATGTAATTATAAGATCGAACAATTAAATGATATTAAATAAATTGATAAGGAAAAGGATGACCTATAAATTTTACAAATATTTAACACGTTACTATCTATATGGACGAAACTTTTAAGTCAAGTCAAGTTAAGTCAGTGAGTCAGTACAGACTGAGAAACGTCGGGGTACTTGACGTCGTACGGTACGAAGGAACAGGTAATGATTGAGGTTCTTGAACGAGTCTGAGCACAGGTAGTTCAACCACTACGGTAGGTTGATAGAGTAGGAGAAAAAGGGGGAAGAGGAGAACGGAAGTTATAAAGGGTCGTAGTCCCAGAAAAGGATCCTCAGTCAAGAAGTATAGTCCACCGGTTCCATAACCTCGAAGCGAAGTCGTAGTCAGGAAGGTTACTTATAAGTCCTGACTAAAGGAAATCCTACCTGCCCAACCTAGAGGAAAGTCAGGTTCCCTGAGGGTTCTCCGAAGAGGTTGTGGTGTTAAGTTTTCGTATTTAAGAAGTCGCGATTCGAAAGAAATACCAGGTTGAGAGTGTAGGTACGTATTGATGACCTTTTTGGAATCGAAACTGATATACCCGGAGACAGCCATTTCATTACAGAGACGAAATATTAGACGACAGTTCCAAACAGTATCGAAAAGAAGGTTCTCGTTATCAGAGAATTAAAGTACCGACGTCAGTGGCAGATGTCGAAACTTCTTTCGTCCGTAATTATATTACGATGTTCATTAATTTTGTACTCAGTTAAGGATAACAAGAAATGTCCACACTTCCAGACTTTATGTAGATTTGAGAATCCTCAACTCAAAACTCGACATGAATCTTCTGTCCTCTTAGGGTCATCGTGAACGAATAATGGTGTAAATCTATAGAGATATGATACGAACACCCATTCTTACACTTGGGAAATTACCGTCATTGGTGTGTCACATTGAAATATAGACCTTGTAAACTACCTCCTAGTTGACACGTCATCCGTAAGTTCTTTACCATGTCATTGTAGTAAATTAATCTTTTTACTCACAGTCCTCACCCCCACTACTGTCTGTTTAGATCTACCAGACCTCCGTGTAAAAGAAGGAGGAAATCCACTAAATCGTCTCACGACCGAGTCGAACAAGTTTCTTTTCAGGAAACTAACTACAGTCATCAGGACGGTCCGTCTCGACAAAGGTCAATGGAGGGTCTTACCTTTGGAACTGGTAACCAGGTGCACGAGAAAGTGTCACAAAGACTCGGACCTCAATAGAAAGAATCTCTAGAGTGAATCCCTTCGATCCACAAGAGATCGAGGAGTATTCAGTATATATTAATAATTTTAATCATAGTTCTGAACCGACACCACAAACACGTTCCTCCCTGTTTATCTGGTTACCTTGACTCATTTCTTAAGGTGCATATGGGTGTTAATATCCCGGTGGATTAGGTGTTGTTCCCGTGATGTCGTTAAGCCTTCACCTTTCTAGTAGAAAAGTTACTACGTTACTCTATAGATATACTTTTTTTTTAAAAAAAACTCTACCTATCTGAATTTATTCTTTCCTTCTGTCGTTTCAAGGATCTTCTTTTGTGTCCTTCCAGAGTGTTAGAGTCCTATCCGTCACTATAGAATTTCTCCTGTGCTTTTCGTCATTGGTATTTTTACTTTCCACCTATTTAACCTCAAGTTATTTCAAATTTTGAATTAAATTAGTTTTTGTAGTAACTGTCACTTTTACGTTCAGTGTCTCTTCTTTAGTTGTTCTGTACATGAGGTGATCTTGAATATAAGTACTATATTTAAGGATGTATAAGTTAATTTTAGTTCCATGTTTGTTGGGTTACTTCTAGACCCGTTTTCTGATGTTATCCGTATAGTGTTTAATTTTATAGTTTGTCCCAATATTTTTTAGTCCGTTATAGTAGACCTTTTACGTTTGGTTTTGGTATTCTACGGTAATGGATAATGGTCACAATGTCGATTTGTCTGACTACTATAGTTCACAACTATTTCTATGCCACATCGACCTTGTAAGTATAAAAATTGTCCCTACACCACATCTCCAATTTCGCAGACGGACCTTACACCCTCTGGACCCAACCTAGGGACCCAACCCTTCTAGGGGACCTCTTCCTTTACCGTTGGGTGAGGTCATAAGAACGGACCTCTTAGGGTACCTACCTCCTCGAACCACCCGATGTCAGATGCCCAGCGTTTCTCAACCTGTGCTGACTCGTTGAAATGAGTGAGTGAGTTCAACCATGTTGGTAAGTCCTTTTAAGAACCGTTAGATATAACTCCGATTCATATACTGAGATGTTAAGATAAGGATCAATTTACGACTTTCTGATGTGACATTATATCATGTAAAAGATATTCATTATAGGATGGGAAAAGTAACGTCGAGACATTTAGTAGCAGTAGTTTTGTCTTTTGTCAGGGTTTCAGATAGTTGTTACTTTACCTATTTATTTAACATAGTATAAGTATATTCTCCTATGATGACTTATTATTTTTTATAAGAGACAACCATGGACGTAGTTTTCTTATTCATTGTGTCCATTCTACAACTCACTTTCTTCGGTCTATGTTTTATTACGTATAACACATGGTAAATATATTTCAAGTCTTGTCCGTTTGAATCGGTAACAACTGTTTAATCTTAGCACTATATAGAGATCCCCACCTTTCCCTTCCCGTGCTCCCTCCGAAACCACTACGACCTTTATAAGATATAAGAGTAGAACCACCACTAATGTACTACATATTCATTTGTAACTAACTGGTTAATAAATTCTAAAAACCAGAAATAACATTTATGTAATATGGAGTTGTTGTCATTGTTTTTAACATCAAAAGAATTAGAGTATAATATTTAAAAGTGAGTATACGTTATAGTTTCTGGTTTTGAAGGACGGAAGAGGATTAAGGGTGAATCTCTATAGAGTGGGTAATATCGTCGATATACGAGTCCCCGTCATTGCACTAATTCCTTTTGGTTACACCCCGAATCATTTCTTGGACTGACATCGACATCACTTTATTATCAGGTCTGGTCTAATAAGTACAACAGGGTTAAGGATCATTTAGGTCTCCCATCCCACAATGTCACTTGTATTAAAATGAATCACAGACTGAGAATGAGTGGGTAGGAGTCGGAGAAAAGTGAGGTAGTAACCTTGACCCCCAGAGAATGGAGGTGGTCTAACGACGATGTAGATTGAATCGGGGTATAGGTACTTAAGTTAGATATCGAGGTGGCTACTTAATAAGCCATCGAAAACGTGTCAGAAAGAAGATCGGAGGTAGATACCATTATTACAACATAAGAGAAGAAAATTGTAACAAATTGGTAGACAATTGGGTCGCAAGACGGGTTCCCCTAATCACCCTTCTTTACTAAACTTCCGAAACGAATTCACGAAATGTCAACCCCTATCAGGTAATTAACAACTAAAACAAATATAAGTCGTAAGACGAAGATAGACACCAAAATTACTGCACTCCCACAGGTCCCGAAGACGACCTGGGTCGACATATTTAGTTTATTTATTTATTTATTTGTTTATTTATTTACTTCATTTAGAGGGGACTTTATTTATCTATTATGTCGAAAGAGTTGGAAGAAAAGGGTTGTTACAAACATTTACACGGGACTCCGAATACACACTCCCTACATAGACTTCAAATTTATTTATTTATTATTCGGAGGGACCGTCCGATGTCAGGTACCCCAACCTGTACTGACTCACTGACTCGTGCTAGTACTCGATTTCTACGTTAGTTTATTGACAGGAGTGGAAAGTAACAGTGTATCTGTGATACCCTTCTAAACCTTTTAACAATAAGTGGAGTAATGTGAGCAGGGAAGTAAAGTCTAACTAGACCCCAACGGTAACGAAGACAGTCAAAGAAATCTTCCATTTTGTCTTCGTTTTGGTTTATTTCGTCGTTTTGCATTTTCCTTTAGTTTAGAGTGACCTCATCATGGTGGATACCCCGTTACCTCTTAAGAATTCTTGACTGAAAGAAGAGATTGTTCCTTTACCAACTGTAGACGACACCAAGTTTACGTCCGACAACTTACCCATGTCTCGGACAGGACCGGCTCTCGTCTCACTCTCATTTATACTGTCAAGAGAGCAGCCCTGCCTCCGAAATGTACACGAAAACTCGACGACGGGAACACACACTTTTGTGTGGGTCGATCGGAAGAAGGTACTTGAGTGTAGGGTCGTACTCTTCGTTTTACTCCGTTCGACCTGGGACTGGACCGGTGTCGACCGGGACTCTGGACGTTCGCTCTTTATTTACAGACAACAACATTCTGTGACTCTAAACCCCAACTTAAGAGGACACCGTTGTCGGTGGATGCTGTTCCGGGTGCCGAAGACGTGTAAAAGTCTCTATCTTGGTTTTTTACCAGAACGACTAACTACCGAATCTAAAGAACATAGAGGTGGTAGGGTGGACCTCTACCAGTGTGAGACAGAGATCCTAACCCTCTACTCGATTTAAAACTTTTCCCAAGATTGATATTCTTAACAAAAGGAATCCTGTTAACGACCTACAACCCCTCCGTTAAATCGTAACACACTTCTTAAACCCGAAACTTAGTCTACAGTCAAACTTATCACTAAGACGGTCAATGATCGACACACCGGAACCCGAAACTTGGGGTTAAAGGAATGTATTAACCTATCCTTATGATGATGTGTGAGAAGTATCCTAATTTACTCCACCATACATACGGACCGTGTATCATTCCCGAGGAATTTACCAATAATAAGCAGAAAGGAGTTTGGTGTATCAGATTAGGTAGAAGGGATCTCACTTGAAAGTTTATAAACCTGTGTAAAAAGTCGGCGAAAAGAACATGTCAACCAGGAAACTCGGAATCAAATCAATTAAAGTAGGTCTAGTTTAGACAAGCCCGACCTACACCGAATGACCGGGTCACCGATTTTTTAGATCGTTACCGATCTGAGAGTCTAGGATTAAGACGGTGAACTACATAAGTGATACTGAGAGTCAAAACAAAGTTGGTGTCTAAACTAGTCATACGACGGGTAAAGGAGTAGGATTAACAATTATTTATATGACGTCCACAAAGTAATCGGTCCGAGAACCTCAGAAAGTCTCAACATTCGAGTGTACATAAGTGTACTGTGAGTCTACAAATTTCTCTTACATTCAAGAAATAAAGGTTATTGACTAGATTAGAAGGAGCACTCGGAGGGTGGAGTCACACACCGTCCATTTTTATCGAAATAAAATTTAAAAGGTCACGTTTTATAGAGAAAAAACACACACTCAAAGTCACCAAAACAAAACTCGAGTCTAATCTCCCCCACTCACGAATCGGAAAGTCTAAACGAAAGGAGGGGGTAGAGAAGAAGTTCTACCGTGGACCCATCCAAGACACTGGACCACCCAAACCCCAACTGTCCGGGGTTATGACGACTGGAGTGTGACCAGGAACCTGACCAGAGGTGACACCACCACCAACCTCCACGGGTCAAGTCATTCATACGGGTCCCCATCAGACACCTCCACACCATCAAGACTAGGTGGGAGACAAAACAGGTGTGACTTCAAATACCTACTACCTCGAGCTACGACCAAGAAGAAGAAGACGTGTCAATTCTGGGATCGTACCTGGGTGGAGTGAGGTGGGGCCGGGACACCTAGATGATTCCAGAACGAGACGGAGGGACTGAAACCCCTGGGAGGGACTGAAAATCCCGGGGTCCAAGTGATCCATGGACAACAAGTTAGGGGTCGGTCTATAAGTCGGTTTAAGAACTATAAGAGATTCCCCTTGACTTCCTTGAAGACGAATCCTCGTACCTGAACTCGGTTTGACGAGTCCAAACTAAAGGTTGAGACGGTGAATAGTCGACTCATTCAAGTCTTTCAACGAATCGTATTACCCATGGGTTGATCCGAGTAAATTTTACGCTAATCCCTATTACGAATGGAAGATCCATCCCAGGAACACTCCCAATGTACTCAATTATGTACATTTAGCGAACCTCAACACTGACCATTCGTTCCTGTACTGAGTTTACCATAGATGGACATTACACTCTCTGGGACCAAGTTGGGGACCCAGTCCTTCTGGGGGACCTCTTCCAGTACCGATGGGTGAGGTCATAAGAAAGAACCTCTTAAGGTACCTGTCTTCTCAGACCACTCGATGTCAGGTACTCCAGTGTTCCTTAGTCTGTACTGACTTGTTGAAGTGAAAGTGAAAGTGTTCGTGTCTCTTGTACGAACCAATCACAATCGGTCATCTTTTGATCTTTTAGTGTACACCGTTCAATAAATTGGAGAGATACGGATTCATCAGGGTAGACATTTCATTTCTTGTACTATTATTGGGGTAGTGTCTAAAGAAGACTTTTAATTTATTGACTTATACATTTCCTTAATCTTGTATCAAACCATGTTTTATTCGGGAATAGTAATAACAATAACGTAACGACAAGGGTCCAGTCGGGACCCTTCGGTCCTCACGGTTTAGTCTAAGGGAGAGACGGTTCCGACGTCGGCAGGCCCACCGACCAACCCGATAGGGAATTCTTACCCTATTTTCGGGGAATAGACGATCTTAAGTCGAAAGGGAAGTTGGACGACAGTACAGCGAGAGGAGGGCGTGAAGTGGACGCCCGTGTGGAAAGGTACCGATCGAAGAAGAGAGACGGAGGACAAAGGGAAGATACGGTTGGTCTCCGTGTTCGCGTGGAGAGGTGAAAGAAAGACCTACCGTGGAGAGAATACATTTTGAGGTAATAGTTTAGTGAGTACAGACTAAGACAGACAATCAATTACCTTCGAAGTATGTTAATCCTAAGGAAAAAGATAGGTATCTTTACACTACGAGTTCAGATAAAGGTCGGACAACTGAGTTTATCTTTAGTCGTAACTTTACTACTGGGGAGTTTACCTATTTATGGTCATTAAGTTACTCACCTTAAGTGTTCTGTTCCCTCACATACCCTCTATCTTTATATATACTTTTATAAAAAATTTTATAGGACCATTCTGTCTGTTACTACAGGAAATTCCTAGGGAAACGGAGGAAGAAAGATCGACGACGTTCTAGTGGTCAACCCTTTACACGGGATCTCGTTGACTGGTCGCTCTCCCTATTTAAAATGTTAGTGTCTCGTAGACCCTAAGTCCTAAATAAAGGACGAAGATGTTATTTCCTTACCCTTTATCCCCAGAGGGACCACCGAGTCACTATTTCTCAGACAGACAGTCACGTCCTCTGTACCCAAACTTGGGATCAAAGCCTTCTGGAGTGTACGACACCCCTTTACTCTGGACACATCTGGTGTCGATAACTCCGACACGGGATCTCGGGTCCTGGGTATTGAAGACTCGGGTGTACGGTGTTGGTGACTTCAGACACACGGGAGCTCGGTCACGAGGCGTTGTTCTCTTCGGCGACGTCACTCTTCGGACCCGTGGTGTGACTTCTCATCGGGAGTGAGTGGTGTTGATCCCTTTTCGAGTATGTCGATACTTCTGGGTCGTGTTGGTTTGTATTTAACATACGTACATATATATATTAGCGTAACTTTTTCTTCACCTTTTCTATAACTCGTGGTTAAGTCACAGTCCGTGATACGAACCCCTAATGTATATATGTCAGTCAGTCTTACTAAGTAAGTTGGAGGCTACACCGGTTGTACCAGATATTCGAAGATCTTTGCGTCACCACTTTTTCTGTAGAAGAGTATCTTGATTGTTATCGAGATACACCCCCCTGATACTAATGAAACAAATATCGTGCTTTCTTACTTTCACAGTCTTTTCCATTCATTGAATCAACTACATCCCCTCAGTCAGATCGAGACTTCGAGTACGAGAAACGTCCTCCACATCGTCACTCGAATTACAAACGTCGTCCAACTGTTTCTGAGGTCTCTAAACACAAGACCTTACATTCCTGACTGTGAGACTTCGAATTACGTTATAATACGAACACAACTAAACACATAAAAGGAAAAAGAGTCCTCTCTCTTAGATATTGAAGGTAGTCTAAGAGTCCTTCGGGACGGTTACCGTCTCTACCAAAGGGAACTTTCACATACGCATGTACGATTCAGTGAAGTCAGTACAGTATGAGAAACGATGGGATATCTGACATCGGGTGGTACTAGGAGACAGGTACCCTAAGAGGTCCGTTCTTATGACCTCACCCAACGGTAAAAGGAAGAACTCCCCTAGAAGGGTTGAGTCCCTAGCTTGGGTGCAGAGAATGTAGAGGACGTAACCGTCCACCCAAGAAATGACGATCGAGGTGGACCCTTTGGGACTCACAAATGTCTATTGAAGTATACCGTAATTACCACGGAGTCAAGTCAAGTGAAGGCAACGAGTCAGCACAGACTGAGAAGCGCTGGGGTACCTGACGTCGTGTGGTCCGGAGGGACAGGTAGTGGTCGAGGGTCTCAAATGAGTTTGAGTACAGGTAACTCAGTCATTATGGTAGGTTGATAGAGTAAGAGACAGTAGGGGAAGAAGAGGACGAAAGTTAGAAAGGGTCGTAGTCCCAGAAAAGTTTACTCAGTCGAGAAGCGTAGTCCACCGGTTTTATAACCTCAAAGTCGAAGTTGTAGTCAGACAGGTTACTTATAAGTCCTGACTAGAAAAAATCCTACCTGACCAATCTAAAGGAACGTCAGGTTTCTTGAGAGTTCTCAGAAAAGGTTGTGGTGTCAAGTTTTAGTAGTTAAGAAACCACGAGTTGAAAGAAGTATCAGGTTGAGAGTGTAGGTAAGGACTGATGACCTTTTTGGTATCGGAACTGATCTACCCGGAAACAACCGTTTCAGTTCAGAGACGAAAAATTATACGATAGATCCAACCAATATTGAAAAGAAGGTTCCTCGTTCACAGAAAATTAAAGTACCGATGTCAGTGGTAGACGTCACTAAAACCTCAGATTCTTTTATTTCAGACTGTGAGAAAGGTGACAAAGGGGTAGACAGACGGTACTTCACTACCCTGGTCTATGGTACTAGAATCAAAAGACTTACGACTCGAAATTCTGTTGAAAAAGTGAGAGGAAAAAGTGAAAGTAGTTCTCCGAGAATTCAAGAAGAAGTGAAAGACGGTATTCCCACCATAGTATACGTATAGACTCCAATAACTAAAGAGGGTCGTTATAACTAAGGTCGAACACGAAGTAGGTCGAGTCGTAAAGAGTACTACATGAGACGTATATTCAATTTATTCGTCCCACTGTTATATGTCGGAAAAAGATAAACCTTGTTCAGACGACAAGGTCAAGATTGACAACGAAGGACTGGACGTATGTCCAAAGAGTTCTCCGTCCAGTCCACCAGACCATAAGGGTAGAGAAAGTCTTAAAAGGTGACAAACACCACAAGGTGTGTCAGTTTCCGAAACCGTATCAGTTATTTCGTCTTTATCTACAAAAAGACCTTGAGAGAACGAAAAAACTACTAGGTCACCTACAACTGTGAAACTAGAGACCAAGGAGACGGAAAAGATTTTGCTCGAACTTGTAGACCTTCCAGTGCCAAGTGCGGACCGAACAACTCATAAAACTCGCAATGAAATGATCGTACACTCTGAGCCTACCATTTATTAGGTGAACGTCACGGTCTCCGGACCAAAACTAGGGACACAACCGTTTTAGGGGACCTCCTCTAGTACCGTTGAGTGAGATCATAAGAACGGACCTCTTAGGGGTACCTACTTCCTCGGACCTCCCGATATCAGGTACCCCAACGTTTCTCAACCTGTGTCAACTCACTGATTCCTGGCGTGTCGTAACGAGATTTGACATAAAAGAGTCCAGGTGGTCTCCCGTGTCAAGATTCGTCCCCTCTTACGAACCACCAGTACTTTTATGTGTCTTCCACCTCTCTTTCACCGAAATCTTTGATAACGAGTGTATTTCATGACTCAGAAAATATATCAGTTTGAGATTGGTATTCTTCCCACCCTGACGGTGGACAGAAGGTCTACGGTGGACGAAGTCACGAGTCACATCGGACTAGGGGAACGTGTTCTTTTAACTAGACGTCGTTGTCACTTACCACTTTTGTTATTGTTACACTAAGTAAAGAGCAGAATAAGTTCGACTGAGACCGGAGGTAGGATCGTTGATGTACTACATGTACCTACTCTGGGTCACCTTTTTTCTCTGTGATGCATACCCCGCTTTCTGGTCCGTGTTAACCGATGACCAAGGAGGACAACGGTTGTCGACGGATGAGTCGTAGACTTTCACTAACTGGTGTGACAGGATTTATAATAAGACAGACACGACCCGGAGTCCCCGATTAGTCCCTTCATCCCCTCGTTATTAAAGATAAAACTCCACCCCTCCGGTACAGACCTTTGAATGTCTACCTTTCTCTTTTTGTGTTGACTAATGCATAGGACTCCAGAGGACCTACTATGGAACATCACTGTAATAATAATAATAAGAAATATAGAACAACAAGGAAAGAAGAGTCGTATCCCGATTTACAGACACCTATTAAGAGTATGTAGGGGTAGACTGAATGCTGAAACAGTTAGTATAAGAACTTAGGTTTTATAACAGAGTGAACTCCACGATTTACATAATCAGACCTCTCCATTGAAACTTTTTACCTTAATAACACCACAAGAAATTCGGGAAGATTTATATCTCTTGGTGGTGTTGTTTTGGTAGAGAAAATAGGAACCTTTATCCTAAATTGGTTCGATTACAAATAGCGTCGTATTCTAGACCTTTGTTAATCGTTACACTGTATATAAACGTAAAAACTACTGTAAACGTTACATTTACTATCTTATTACCTTCCAAAACCCTCTCTGTAAGTAAGGGGAGGCACGGGGCACATGGAGAAGGATGTCTCCTGTGCCTAAATTCCTTTCGTCGAGGGGTTTGTCTTATCTATTAGCTCCACTCTCACAATCAAATTAAAGTCCAACCACGTAAAGAGAAAATAACCTACTCCATCCTTTCGTATCTTATTTACAGTGGGTTTACTGTCTACAATTTACAAAAACGGCTCCCACAAACTCGTGAACAGTCGTCACCTCTCCACAGAAACCTCCACACAAGTACAGAACCCATAGACACCGACAGAAGTCACACAGAAACGTCCGTTGAGACACCACAGGTCCACCACCCCCCTATCGAGAACCACCCACAAATCCTCTTATAAAACGATCCTAAAAGAGACGTAGAGACCACCACCATCAAATACATACACGCAAGGAAAAGGTACTCGTGTACTCACCTACAAATATTCTTTACTTTTGTATTTTAGCATTGGATAATATTAATCTCTGTCGAAACGTCCAGTAACTGATCGTGAAGGTTTTATCTTTAGAGAACATACAACCCTTTCTCTCTCTGAGCTCACCTTATTTATAGAGGTTCCACTCCGGACCGGTCACTTACCTATAAGCTATTCGTGGGTGACCTGTGACCTGTGTCAAGAACTGGTCGCCTCTGTCACTACTCACTTCGTCGGCCAGGAGACCTTCCAAAGATCATGTCCCTTCCTCTGTCAGTAAGTTGTTGTTATGGTAAATAAACTAATACATACATTTCACGGTGTGTCCCTTGCCTGTCATAAGAGTCCGTCGTACATTGTCCTCTAGGTTAAACTTGTCACCCTAATCCCTCCCGAACGTTCTCTGTTACTGTTTAACTCTTTAAAGATCAACGGGTTGCACTACCATCACAAGTCACGGGGGAGTCTCGGATGTCCTCTCACCACCAGTCACGGTGGACGGGGTGGAGTGTACTATAACCCCTAATTACGGGGGGAGTTGTGGAGGAAGACGTACAGTCTATGGAGGGAGGGATGAGTGGGAGTTTCGACCGAATAAAATCAGTAGATTTCCTCTTGAGTACACGGAATGTACGTACAATTAAGTGAAGTCATACGTACTTCGCTGAGACGTTCCGATACCTGACATCGGGTGGTCCGAAGAGACAGGTACCCCTAAGAGTCCGTTCTTATGACCTCACCCAACGGGAAAAGAAGAGGTTTCCTAGAAGGTCTGGGTCCCTAACTTGGGTGTAGAGAATACAGAGGACTTAACCGTCCGTTCAAGAAATGGTGATCGCGGTGGACCCTTCGGGTCTCCATCCAGCTTACTGTCTCGTTTGTTCGATTTTAAACAGTTACATCTTCGACTAAAGGACAAATACGTAGTTAGTTTTGATTCACTTTATCCCCAAGGACCACAACACGGTAAGAATTGACAAGAGGAGAGTCGTCGTTGAACTGGGTCCAAGGGAGGTATGACTCGGAAGTGAGAGGAATCTCCAGAGGTGAAAGGAAGTTCCGTCTTCTGTCTCTTTCTCTTACTTCGTACTAGAAGTCATGCGAAATGTCAGAACCGGAACCTTTCCTCACGTAGAGACAACGAGTATAGGGAAACCGACCTTAAGTCAATACACGGGGTAGATTGAAGTCCCCTGTCACTTTTATGTCAGGTGGAGAGACGGTTCTTCGTCAAATTTGCTGACGTACCGTCAGAAGGGATCACCAAATCTCCAATTTCGGAGACGAACGTTACACCCTCTGGATCCAAGATAGGGACCCAGACCTTCTGGAGGACCTCTTCCCTTACCGTTGGATGAGAGAGAATGGACCTCTTAGGGTACCTGCCTCCTCGGACCACCCGATGGTAGGTACCCCAGAGTTTCTCAGTCTGTGCTGACTCGGTGAAGCGAAGTGAAGCGAAGCGAACCGTCAGAAGTGTGATACCGACCTCTCAGTCCATGGGTGAAAAATCGTCTCTTTCACTCACTTACTATGTCCTTTAGTGTCTATCTACTAAAACTACGTAACTTGAGACTTGACTAACGATATGGTAATATCTACCATAGAATTGAAAGTCCCCTGAAAAGAAAACAGGACGTAAAACATCTGTAATTTTAGAAACTTCCCCTTTCTCTTTTAGTAAACACACGGTCTTGACACTATGTAGACACTTAGGTGAACCCCTTTTTAGGTGATACTTAAATCCAAGATATCATCATGTCATAAATATCATAAAGATATTCTATTATGATAATATTGTAAATAATCATGTCATCGATATCGTAAGATTTATATATATTTTTAATCATAAAAGTGATCAATACAACAATCAGGATAATAGTTAGATGTAGGGTGGGTGAAGAGAGAAATAGTCTTAATAACCGTATGTGTGACTGGAAAAGAGATACGAAGACAAATTTTCGTAAAGTTTCATTATAACTTTACTACCTATTGATACTTCGAGTCTTCTTTCTATGAAATAAGATTATTCGTTGTCTCAAAGGTAAGTGAGTCGATAATCCACCGTGTCATAAACATCAAATAACGAATTTTACTATTATGTTGGTAATTCTCTCTTTTGTTCAAAGGTGATCAAAATGGACCTTTTGTCCAAAGTAAGAAATTCTTAGTCGAATGACAAAGGAACCGTTTGGAAGGGACTGGATGAACCCAGTTCAACTAGTAAGGGAAGAAACACTCGTACAAAAATGACCTTGTGTAGTTTAACGGTATTACAAAACACATACGGACAAAAGTGTTATTCATACACTTCGCAGGCACTGGTGTCTCCACAACAATAAGTAGTAAATTATATAACTTAAGGAGAAAATTCCTTAATAAGGGGAAAGTTCACAGACCATATCATCCTTGAGTCTTTTATAAACTACTTACTTATATACCGGACTACCTACTTTGTCTTGTGAAATGTACAGTGAAATTAACCTTTTTTATTCGTACAGGGTTTACAAGTCAGGACATAGGTAGGAAAGGGATAAGGGGGAACAAAACCCATGTCTGGACCTTACACTTCTAGGTACCAAAGGACTCGGTCGACCATCCGGACGTAGGGACCGGGTGGAGTGGACACGTTTGTTTGTATGAATGTCGTCGAGACAAACACAAATGTGACGGGGTAGACCGTTTGACACAAGACTCTCCGAGCCGAAGTGATCCATCCTATGTTGTCGTTTCTTTTAACGTCTTTGGCACCGGAGAGAAGACCTCGGAAATTAAAGTTGCACCGTACACTTCAGAACGGTCTAAACCTACTGAAGACGATATTTTACTCATTGGGGTCGTACGCTACTGATACCCTTACATTGCCAAATCACATTTTGAACCGTATTTCATCCGTAAACTAGTTGAGTCCGGTAAGAAGAAGACTACGACAGTGGCGACGAACAAAATAATAAAATGGTGTCCGAAAGACGGTCGTAGGAATAGACCGGTCGAGTGGGACTAAGTCTCTTACCCCTCTTACTTCAGGTAAAGAAGGAAACACCATTTGAAACACTCACAATCAATAACTGGCGTCATTGATGATAACACCAGTAGATGACGCAGTAGTAGAGGATGTCACTTTATGAGCGTTGTTGTTCGACTTTTAGAGTTGCAAGACGATTAGCAGCCAACCCAGAGGGTTTAATTGTAAGACTTTGTTCTTCTACCGGAAAGTTTCAAGGTGTTTTACCAACAGAGACCTATCAGACGCTAACACAACTTTATATCTTTAAGATCGCTCTTGGTTTCAATTATTTTAACACACTGTGCACGTCGAGATACTGCTTACCGCTGACTATCAGGTTATGACAAAATAAGAGAGATTATATGACAAAGAGACGTTTCCGGTTCTTTAATTTCTTGTCAAAATAAGAGGGGAAGGTCGGACACGTCCCATTAATACATAATAATTATTACGTCGTCGTGTTTACTATAATTTACTTGATGTAAACAATTACGTCTAGAATAGATTGACGAAAAAGGTAGTCACCTGACAAAGAGTAGTCCCCCATGATTAATCGACATTATACATCTTTCTACCCTGTCTTTAGGTTAGTCTATTTACCCTAGATAAACCTCTCTAGGTCCTTCCTCCTTCTTTCCGTAAGTACTAAGACACTCTTAATAATGTTCATCTTTTCTACTTTTAAAGACGACAAAGTTGAAGTAAATGTAAAACACCGGTGTCTTCAATTTTACGTCATGGTGACTCAACGGGTCCGACGTTTCTGGACGTGTATTAAAATAAATAGTACTGACATTGTCACAACAGAAAACGTCATTATTTTCACGTATACCGAGATATTTTTAGGGTTTACCAAATGTACCGGGAACGTTTGTAATTTGGATTACATAATCCCATTTTTGACTACAAGAGGTCGAAAGGGAATTATTACACCCGACTGAACGTCCTTCGTGAGTCCGAGATTAAAAAAAAAAAAATAAAATTCATTTCCTAGTGGACTTCAAGAGTCTATCATATACGAGCTATTTGGGGTCCGACGGGTATTTGTATGTATGGTCTAAGAGTGGGAAGTATTTAGAGGATCCTTTCAGGGATACAACTTCTCAACTATTCAGTCTATGAAAAATTAAAGGGTAGTTGATTCAATCTACCTATCCACCGGATTAAGGTTTGAAATTTCGTTAGGACGAACGAGTGGGCTCGGTCCAGATGGAGTGGTCCCAGTCCTACATTTCGTTGGGATGAACGAGTGGACTGGGTCCAGATAGAGAGGTTACAGTCCTACGCAGTCACTAGATAAATGTTTACTTGACGGAATCATTGGACTGTTGTGTAAGTAGTGGTAAGAACCCCTTGACACCAGAGAACTCCGGTGGAACTTACTCGACCGTCTCTGAGTCTCCTTCCTGTCTATAAGAGTGAACTTTTGTCTACATTTCACTTAATAAAGTAAAGTCAATCGAGTCAAGGAGTTTACATCTCTTCCCGAACGGTGTGTGATGAGTTTTTTTTTTTTTTTTTTTTTTTCCCGAACGATTCTAATCCGACTAGTGACTTCGATTAAAAATCTTTTTTGGGACAAAAACGGACGGACAAACCTTGGTCACTATGGACAAACTAGGAAAGACTGAAGATTCGGTCATCCGTGAGGTCATAACTGAACGAACACAATCTTATAATATAAAGACCCTTGTTGGTAGAGTGGTCCTTTCGTAGGACCAAATTTGGTGTCACACGTGTAAATTACGGACTTTGAGAATCCTGTCATCGTAATATGAATTTGGAACCTTCTAAACTTAAACAAAATACTCAGGAGTCACGAAGAGTTAACTTTTGTAAGTAAAAGAGTCAAGAAGTACCAAGATGTTTTGTCGGACCGTTACAAAACTTCGTAAACTAGAGTATGAAATTGACGGAAATTTTCCACTACAGTAGTAATTAACCTTGTCCTAACCCTACCCGTGTTTTCTAAAATGATCGACTCTGGGGTGACTAGTGACCTTGTCTCACTCTACGTCGGACCAGTCTATCTTACTCTGGACTACAGAGTCGGTAGACGTTTATAAGTTGTGGAAGAACCGTTTCATTAGTGTTTTTACGTCCTCTGTAGTAATATTATATTTTAGTAGGTCCGTAGTTCCCTTTATATAAACATATGGAGTACTGTTTTCAACTCACCTTCGAGTCCTCATGATAAATGTAAATATATATGAATATAGTACATTAATTTCGGTTGTCTATTTGTGTAGTTATACAATTTTGTCTACATTTTTATATATCTATCTGTATAACGTGACTTTGGAACTATAACGTAGGTTTACTTTAGGACATAAGGTTTATACGGGGCATCCTCAAAACGAGTTCCGATACGAATCCATATGAGTTTTTAAGGGCTATCGCTCAGTGGTCCCTTTTGTACAAGAAAATGTCTATTAACGATGACCGTCGGTCTCTGGATCTCTTAAACTACACGTCATTACACTGGACTGATACATAATTTGAAAAAACTTCCTGTACACATTTCATTAAAAATACAGAGAGTGTGTGGAACAAAAAAAAAAAAAAGGTGAACGTTCGTGTAAAAAATTTTGTTGAACGGACAAAAATTATATAGTAAGTCCAAAATATAATTATCAAATTAACACGTTTTATACCATGACAAAAGGAGTAATTTTTTTTTTTTTCTTTCGTCAGACCTCTGTTCCTTTTTAGGGTAGACTCAACATTCCTTATATATTTGTTTCGTTTCAATATAATAAATAACCGTTACTTGAAGTAAATTTTTCACTCTTCATTATCAACGACAAGTATTTGTTCTCTTTAATCTCTACTTGACTAAAGAACTTCTAACCCTTCGTAGAGACGACGATAAATTCCGTTATTAGTAACGGAATCGAAAAGTAATTTAGATCCCTGCAAATCCTCTACCAAGGACTCCATAAAATTTATATAACGAAGTCTTCGATATTAATTATTGAACTTTTTTAATATTTAACCGTTCCTGTGTGTACACGTTACTATGTTAAGTTACTTGTTCATAGTAGCGATGATTAATGAAGCCAAGATAAAAAAGACGCAATAATACGACAGGAGTAAAATAACAAGTTATAATTATACATTTGGAATTAATTCGTATTACAGTCTTCCAAGGTCCTTATAACGACTTCTAAAGTGTTCCATCAAGTTTTCGAACAAACCTTTCTGAGGAACCTAGTTGATCTCTCACATTAGACATTTATTAAACGAAAACACAACTCTCCATGTACTTAATAATGCCCGATTGTGACTTTTAATCGAAAATTCTATTTTTTAGGTCTCTCCCTTTTTACTCGAGTTTAGTCGTACATCATGTTTTTAGTCCACACCCTTGTCCGACGTTTTCGCCCCTTACAGTGTAGTCAAAGCAATTACTGTCCGCCGTCAAGCATCTAAATGTACGAACATAAGACCACGGTCCTTCTACTTGTAGGTTTTACTGTTGAATAGTCCTTTTACTATATAAAGATCAAAGGTAATTCTAGTAATTTTCGGTGTAAGGAAGAAGTCTATACGTTTACCCAAGAGATATCTTTAGGTACTTGTTCCCATTTTAAACGGGACACAAGTGATTTTCAACGTTTCTTTCATGAAAATCTTTTACGATCTATGAACTACCTAATACATCCAGTGTAGAAACATGGGAACATAGAACACAAAATCAATAAAATCCCAGTCAATCATAGTTACGTTTCTTTTTATTCCACTTTGATTCCGTGTATCAAAACAGTGAATAATTATGGACCATTTTTTACACCACCCTATTTTAGTTCTACTTTCGTTTTGAATCTCTCTAACAGGGAGTCAAAGTTCCACCGGAAATTTCACATCGTCTATCTTGGTCCTACCTCTATAGTAGCACTTAATAGAGATAGTATCGTTACTCTCACGTCGGGTCTCAAGTTTCGGTCGGAATCGTCGGTAGTACGGACACAACCAATTAGAAAAGAAGTACAAGTAATGGACACACTGGAACATATTAAATTGGAGAGGTACGGAGTCAAAGGGGTAGACATTGTACTCGTATTTAAAACAAAGACGAAGTTTCTTAAGAACAGTTATAATATACTCTAGAGTATACATTTCATAAATGATCATGGACCATTATATATTTCATGAATTATTTACGGGTGATAATTATAAAAAGTTTAGGACCTCTTATAGAATACCCTCGAGTGTTTATGTACTAAACACGGTTACCCCAAAGTAATGGACCGTCCCTTCGGTAACAAAGGAAAGTCAATTTGAAACAATGTTTTTAGTGAGAGTTTTTTGTATATTTTGTACTACTTTTACATTAATATAGTATGAGGAAAGAAGGAAAATTGTGAATTTTGAACCAGATAATTTCAAGATATTTACTTAAATTAAACGGTCAATAAAAAAAGTAATCCTCATATAAGAGGAGCTCCCGTCCTTCCCGTGATAAAGTATTCAAGAATATGTACGACCCTCGTGGAGTATTTACAATTTGAGTAAAGTTTTGTCTGACTCGAATAACCTATTTATCTGTCACAGGCTTCCTTTTTTGGTTTTATAAACTAATTCTTTTTCGGTCACATATTTTTACCGGAATAAATGTCTCCGATTCAAGTAATTTTTATTGTACAGATTCAAAATGTTTTTGACAAAGGTACAGTGCAGAACTTCTCTTTGATTTATTATTCCTATCTGAAGTCAAAACCACAAAATTTTAAAGAAAGATCTCACAGTCTTTTTGTTTTTAGAGTTCACAGTAAGGAGTTGGTTCAAGATCTTCTCGTTATGGGTTATCTTTGTCTTATCCTGGTACATTAAAATTCAGAGATAAACGACGTGACTTTTTACATTAATTAAAATTCTTCGTGTAAGATAAATTGGGTTGCCTTAGTTTATAAAAGTGAAGTGAACATTACTTTACATTTTTTTTTAGTCACTCTATCAAGTGTAGGTAGAGAAGGGTATGTATCTGAAGTGTCAGCCCGCACTCAAAACACTAATGTCGTGTTGAGTCGAACCTGGTCGACGTAAAGTTCACGAAGTATCGAAGTGTTCCGTTCACCGATGGTCTAACATACTGTGTTAGGATATTGTTCTCTACACCCGAGGTGAAACTCTTTCACAAGACTCACCGTGCTACCACAAAGAATCGGAACTATACTCAAGAAGAAGTTCAGAAATGAATTTTTCTCTAAAAATGGTCCCGGAAATCGAAAGTCACAGTAACCACAACCTGTGCAGTGGTAAAGACAGACGATTAAAAAGAAATTTCACACATGTCTCATGAGATCACGGAAAACTACAGAACGTCGGTCCAAACAAGAGAATCTTGTTTACCTTTAGTCGAAACCTTAAGGACACAGACTTCTTTTGAGCAGAGCTGTCGACGACCCTGTCTAAGTTCGTGTGTGTTCCACTCTCTTTCGGTGGACCCTAGAAAAAAAATTATGATGCTCCCCCTTATTCCTCCACCTCCTTAAGGAAGAAGGTCACAGTCTACTCTGTTTGTCCACCGTGCTCCTTCCTTGTTTATTTCCTACTTCCCTTCTCGTCATCCAATTCCGGAGTCCGTCTCGTTTATGTTCTAAGTAGACGACGTCCAAGTTCGGACTCCGTCCTATTATCTCGACTGACACCGTCTTTCCTTTAGTCTGGACAGTTGTCACGCCGAGTAGGTACTTGCACATGTCCATGTTCTCTTATCCTCACACAAGAGGTCGAAGGGTCCAGTCGGAGTGGCAGGTGTCTTCGACGTGGCGGAGTGTCTCTTCGGGACCTGGGGAGGTGTTGGGTAGTCTACTGTGGATGTTTGTGCTACAACCCTGTCCCCGAATGTTTCTAAAGATACCAAATTTATAAAGAAAAGAGTGAAACGTGTGGTTTCCCTATATCCGTCGGCTGGGGGTTTCCTTCGTTTACGTGGCATTGACCTTTTTTTAAACTTCTCTTTATTTTTACAAAGATTTTTATAAAGAGACGTTCCCCGGGATGTATAGTTACTCCTTTTTGGTTATTGGAGGGAGAAGGTGTGTTTATTTAGTAGTGTCTCGGTCGGGGTTACGGAATGCTTTACTTTGGACTGTGATTTTTTTATGTTTAGGGATTCTTTTTTTTTCCTTTATACACGTTTTGGATGGTATCAAGTCCCTCTTTTCATGTAAAAAGAAAAAGAAGGTCATGAATTACAGAAGGTGTAGGCATGTGTGAGCTCCCTATAACTTTGTATTTGACGTTTCTAGGAACGTAGATCGATGGAAAACCACTGCTTTTTCGGGGCCACACTTGTCGAGGACTCACCATTCCGAAACGGAAGGGGGTCCTTTAGGCTGTAGTACCCGAAACTTTACGGGAGCGGTTCAAAGTTCCGGTTTGTCAAGAAGTTTTCAGGTCTCTATTTTCATATGAACCATATTGTAAATCTCTTTCGTGAACGAAAGTATTCATTTCTCCCTCACCATAACTCAAAACCTTACTGAGGTTTTTAGAGAGTGCCTTAATCAATATAAAAGTGACTATAAAGAGTTTTTTTTTTTTCTTTTTCCGACTGATCGACTGAGGACATGGGAGGTGAGACAGGGAGACAGGGGACAAGACTCAGGAATTGGAACATTCTCATCGGAGACTCCTCCACGAAGTCAAATTGAGGAATCGGGTTCTCCTCCCAAAGTCAGAATCTTCGGAAGGACATCGACGACTGTTTACGTTTGTGTCGGAACGTTCTCTTCCCCGGAGACAGAAAGGTAACGTTCTTGACTTACCCGTCACCCGGTGGAAACGAGTCTTCGGTTAGTCTCGTCTTCCCTCTTTCGAACTTACCTTTCGGGAACCAGTCACGGAGGTCACTCCTCCCCGGTTCTTTAGTGACTGTAGGTATGGGGAGTGTAGGTACAGACGATGAGTGGTCGGACGAAACAAAAGATTTCAGAAGAAAGAATCCCAGTATTGCCACAAACAGAGAGTATGAGAAAGGAACTTTAGGATTATAAAATCTCGGTCGACTATAGAAATCCTAGTTAGAAAGGTAAAAAATTCATTCTTTTAACTCCAGGTCACCTTCGGGGAGTTGACCATATTTTAGTGGTGTGGTAATAATAGTGTTTGTCCTTGGTCTAGTGTCCTTGGCCACAAAGGGGACTGGGGAGTATCGTGTATCTGTCCGAAGGTTCATAGCTTGAAAGTCAACACCCTCAATACAGTTTTTCTTTCTTCCTCTAATCTACCTTCGGTCTTTCTGGGATCCTTCTACCTTCTCACCGGACCCTTCTATACGTGTGGGATCAGAATCCTTGGACACTGATACAATGGAATACACCGTTCAATCGATGACGATCAACGAGTAAACACAGACTGAGAAACACTGGGGTTCCTGGTATCGGACGGTCCGAGGAGACAGACACTCCAAGAGGTCTGTTGTTATGACCTCACCCATCGGTAAGAGAAGTTTCCTAGAAGGGCTGGGTCCCTAGTTTGGACTCTTAGGAAGTAACGTCCATCTAAGAAATGGCAGGCTCGGTCGGGGAATTACATCGTTTTCCGGAACGTTTATACTAATTCCAATTCCTGGAACTCTACTTTAATAGGGTCTAATATATCCTCCTGAGTCAAACTAGTACATTTGGTACTGTTTGTCTTGTAGATGTCTGACATGTCTTGGTCTCTTTTCCGTCGTCCAACCTCTCTACACTGAAACGACCGAAACTTCTACCTCCTTCCTTAGTCGGAGATCTTCTACCTTTTCCATTCCTTTCTTTAAGAGGGGATCTCGGATCTCTTTCCTGTGTCGGACGAGTGTAGAACTAAAATCGGGTCTCTGGACCCAGACTAAAGACAAAATGTCCGACATTCTATTAACTAAACATAACAAAACTTGGTGGTTTAGGCACCATAATGTCATCGTCGTCTTTTACGTACGTCTGGAAGAGTATCGTTTGTAGAAGCGAGTCGCAGGAACAAAGTCGTCGAGATCGAAAACCGGTAGATCGGTCTAGTCACCAATAAGTACGACGCCGTTCCCCACCCTCGACCGTGTGGACAACTTCCTACTTCCTACCTTCTTCCTTTGTTTCTACCAGTGACGTCCTTGGGATGGTGAGGACTCCGACCATCTTGTGTCCCTTCCTTCCCCAACCTCAATGGTCTTCGATCCTCAAACCTTCTCCCCGGGACCCGTCCACTCTGAGTTTAGACCTCCTGTCCCTCAATAGGACTCGGTACTCCGTCGACCAGGACCCCGGAGGTTACTTTCCAGACCTCGGACCCTCTTCGGACGACACCCCACCACCCCGGGACGATCCCACTGTGACTACCCTTCTCGTTCGTTCCTTTCTTTCTCAGGAAGAGACGGAGAGTAGACGGTCAGAGAGACAACCCGACGAGTCCGACGGTATTTCGTTCACCTTTCGGAATGTTGTCCACAAACAAAGGAGTGTCAAGACCACAGACCTTCTTGTCCAGTTCCACAGTCGGCTAAACCGAAGAGGACTCCTCTTCGAAGAAGAAGGAACCTAATGTCTACTAACAGAAGAGGGACTCAGGAGAACCCCGAAAGGGAGACACGTAGAACGACCTCACGCCACGGTAAAGGATGAGGTCTCTTAGAAGGACTAGGTCCCTAACTTGGGTCCAGAGACCACAGAGGACGTAACCGTCCAGTCTAAGAAATGGTAACACGATGGATCCTTCGGAGACTTTTTCCGAGATTCATTGGGATCTGGAATCTTAGGGTGTCCCTTATTTGTTGTCGATAGTCAGCTCCTGGACCCTGAGGAAAGGTTTCCAGTAGTGATGACGAAAATACACTGGATTCCTAACTTCCCGTCTTGTGTTCGGTTAGACCCCTCCCTTATGGTTTCACAAGAACAGAATCTCTAGACTACTTGTTTTCCGCAAAGGTTTTCATGAATTATGTCGTGCTTCCTTAGTTGGAGGGAACCAATTAAATAAGGTTCGTTTCTCTTTTAGAGTCGTGGTACAATCACAACATTAGAAAATTCAGTCAAACGGAAAGAACTTGGCCTCGATTAAACATGTCAAACCTAACAGGACGTTCAAGAGAAACAGTAGTCGCTGAATTTTTATAACGATGACCCGTTTTCTTTAGTTACTAGAGATGTAACGTCCGACTCATTAATGTATTATTACTAAACGTAATTACTTTTCTGTTCAACAAGGTCTATGTCTGCACGGTCACGGGTGTCAAGGGGCGTTGTAGATTCGCCTTACGACTCCAGCCTCTTTAAAGTCGCAGTCAACACTCTTTTTTACTGACCAATTTTTTCAGAAAGGATTAGTTGTAGTGAATTAGCGAGAAATTACTGACTGAGTAGTAAAAGGAGGTTCATTTTCATTTAAATTTAAAGTTTTATTTCGTTTAAAATGAATATAGACACCACGCCTTCGTCTACAAAGAGACTGTACACGGGTGTTCGACAACCGACACTGGAACGTCCCATTTCGTCAAAACTTTTAATCGAAAACAGAGGGTTAGACCCCCTTTTGTTACGACGTCACTTCTAAATTATTTTTCAGTATCGAAGAGTGTCTTCGAATAAAGTCGTTTCATTTGATAATTAATTTTATTGTTTACAGTCGACAAAGTCTCCGACTGTCAATTGTGTTCCGTCGTAAACGAATGGAACTGTATGTCCTACGTACCCTGTGGCCGTCCTAGGTATTAAGTAAGATCGATACCGAGAGAGGACGGGATTATATCACTATTGTCTCACTATTTAATCGACGACAAGTCGTCAAAGTAAATCGTTTTCATGAACCCCTAAACTCCTTTTGGGTGGATCTCTCCTAGAAAACCGTCCGACTTCCTTATGTACGAGCTTGTCGAACTCCCTTTCAAAGTACCTTAAGGACCTTTTGAACTCATGGTTCTTTTTGTCCACCCTTTTTACATTTTCATCCACTCTCTTTCTTATTCTCTGTACCGTACGGTCTCGTCACGTAATGTTAGACGAAAGACGGTTTCACCCCTTCTTTAATAATTCGTCTCCTTTCCGGTACAGTGGGGGTTCTCTGATCCTGTTTCTCTCCAATCTGCCTTTCGTTGTTCCCAGTCTAAAGTCTCTGTCTCCCCCTGCCTCCTCCGTCTCTTTCCTTTGACTGTTTGGAATAAGTGGCAGAGATTTCAGTTACTAAACTTTCTTCAAAACCTCTTGTACTCCTCGTCATATTGTAGACCCCTCTGACCGAGTCTCGATAAGAAAATTGTACTACTGTATCCACTCTTATTATTCATATTTTTCGATGTAACTGAGATACTCCGCATAACTACCCCTTCAGACAAAATCACAGAAAGATAATTCTGTCAAGTCAGTATATAGATAGTATTGTAGTTCCTCCCTTCTTTCCGGGAACCTCAGTCCCGTGGGACTTTTTATACGTATTATTTTCGGGTTTCTCCACTCTACACTTTTTCCTTTCAACTGAATCCTCTTGACAGACCCATATCGTCTCATCGTCCCACCACTCACACCACACCTATACAGTCCAACACAATTTCCTTTTCGTGAAATGGTAGCTCTATCTCGGTGAATTCCTTTACGTCTGGGTAAGACACCCAAGACACTGTTTATTTTTATCAAGACACTGTAGAAAGTCACAATATCTTCCGTCTCGTTCTCGCACGTAGGATGTCAAGTCCACAAGGTACGAAGTATCTTTTCTTTTTTATTACATCCTTGGTTAATTTAATCCTCGACCGATATACTCCATTCGTCAATAAGTAAAAGAGAAATCGTTTTGGGTACTACCAGGACACTCCCAGGAGGGCGGGGTCTAAAGACTCTGATAAAATCATACAAAAATGTCATAGTCTTAGATGTAAAATTTTGAATAACAGTAAAGACCCCGAAGGGACCATCGAGTCGACCATTCCTTAGACGGACGTTACCTCCTCTGGGGCAAAGTTAAGGACCCAACCCTTCTAGGAAACCTCTTCCCTATCCGATGGGTGAGGTCATAAGAACCCAAAGGGTCTACCGAATCTGTCATTTCTTAGACGGACGTTACGACCTCTGGACCCAAGCTAGTGACCCAACCTTTCTAGGGGACCTCCTGTCGTACCGGTGTGTGAGGTCATAAACACGGACCTCTTAGGGTACCTGTCTCCTTGGAGGACCGGATGTCAGTTACTCCAGAGTTTCTCAGTCTGTGTTCACTCACCGATTCTTGTCGTATAACAGTAAAGATGACCTCAGTTTGGAATCACGTAATAATTCGTACTATGTCAAGTGACCTGATTTTGCTTGGTTATGATTAATCTTAGGTCTCTTTGGGAACACGTGGTATGGACAAGGGGTAATAGGAAAGAAATAACAACCGAACCGCTGAAGTCGAGTCTATGTCCAATATCCACTTTCCACAAATCGTAAGTATTTTTACTTCTTGTAGTCTCCGTATATTTGTTCAGAATACCAATATACCCGAAGTTAGTTCGATTTCGGACGGGGTTTAATTACTGTTTTAGTTATACATTTCGTCTTCCTAGTACTCGGTCAAACCTACTTTAGGATAGACTTTAGAAATAATTTTTATGTTTCGTTTGGCTCAGGAAAGTTCACTAGACACAACCGTTGGAAGTTCGGTCTATAAAGGACAATCTCCGTCTTAAGAATCCATGATCCATTACGACGAAAGCATTTATACTATCTTACTCCCGGGGACTCCCAATCACTCCCTTCGTGAAAGAGGAAGTCCCCACGGACTAGGTCCATGGTCAGTACACGTCCGAGACGTCCCGATGGACGAAGGGCTCCCAAGGGGATCAGAACTGTAGTTGAAAACGTAGGTCACACTTACACCACACTCGAAGCACGTATAGAAGGTTTCCTAGGACAGTTGAGTGTAGGGTCACATTCTTTGGGGAAGTGACGTACCGAGAGTAAAAGAGTGAAAGTACCACGCTTTTGGGTATCCTAAAAATTCCGTTCGACCCAGACCCGTCACAATAATGTTTGAGGGACTCGTGGTCTCTCTTAGCGTAAGGGTGTGATCAAATGACTTTCGTTGGATTTAGTTCCCGTCGGTCGTAATATACTAAAGACGAAAGAGGAAAAATAAAAGGGACGTTTACGAGACACTGTGATTCAACAGGGTAAACTACCCGTTAAACGAAGACACGATACGACGGTAATCGTGAACAGAGGTTGCGCGCCGAGGAGGGAGTTCCCCGAAAAGGTGGTCTCAAGTTTAGATACCGTCTCAAGACCGACGTGAGGTTCAAGTTACGAGGACATTCTATACGTTTTTCTTTTTTTTTTCAACCTTACGGTAACTTTTTCATCCTGTACCAATAGAAACATGACTCAAATAAATCCCTACTTTTGACTTAAGACAGTGACGACGTCAAACGTCTACGAAATGAAGACACATGAACAGCTCCTTAATTACACTAAATTATCGGTGTTGTTATTTATATCGGAACTGTTCCACTAATAGGGTATTCTGATTTTAGTACTATATCGTATTTAGTTATGGTCGGGATTCATACAGAGACTTGGCCCATATATAAAGATATAAGTGACACTCTACAACTTGATTAAAACCTTAATCTTCGACATACTTTACGTTTTCGATAAAAAGAGTCACTTTTTAATGTCTTATACACACTACTAGTGAGTCTTATATATAACGAGTATTTTACTCATCTTACTTTTTCTTATCCACTTTCATCCGTTTGAAACTTTCATCAAGTTCATATTTGGAGACGAGGACTCCCGTACGAAGAGAGATGAAGTCTGGTTGGGTCGAGTCGGTTCTGGGAGACTGACAAGAAAAAGACGGTGTGAACACCTGGTAGTCGGGTAGGTTCTCTGGGAAGAACACGCTTAACCGGGAAAGTCGGACACGATGATTCAGTTCAGTTAACTAAGAGGACGGACTCTCTCGAGACGGATCACGTTTCCGGAGAATCTCAGAGACACCGACCTCAACTCAGTATGTCTTTCTCTCCCAATAACTAGTTCTCTTTAGTCCGAATCGAACGTACCCCTTCGAAGGGTCCCTCCGTGTTCGTGAACTAAAACTTTCAGTTATAATTGGTGAGAGAATCGACAGACGATTGATTCCATTAGGACAGACTCGACCGAAAAGACCTTCGGACTGAGACAAGTACAGTTGGTGAGAAGGGAGGTCCCTTGAAGGAACCTCCGTTTAACGAGGAATAGGGAGTTGTGGGCTGGACGAGTCTGTGTGTAGGAGGAGGGGGTGTCGGGTGACTTGTAGTGCCCGTCTATGATCTGGGGAAGGCTGGAGGTCTCCTCGAGAACGAATCAGTTCTCCCGGGATTTTTTATGATAAATTTTGGAATTATATACTTCACGGAAGAGAGTCTCAAAGGGTGACGGTCTATTCACGGCGGAATTGACGTAAAAACACTTCATCGACGTCACCGTGAACTATCGACTAATACAATTAGGAAATCCCTATAAACTCTTTTTATAGACGTCTAAGAAGGATATCCTCTCATTAGTTCTAACTAAGTCCATAGTTGGTGGGCTGTCCGGAAGATTGAATGTACAAGAGTCATATGGTGTATAACATAAAAATGAAAAGTTATAACATGTAAAAAAAAGGAAAAGTGAGGGGGGAGGGCGTCACGTGTGTTTCTAAAGGAATCAGTGTTTCCTAATTTATTAAGTGGATACTTCTTAGGAAAATTTCATAGTCACGGACAGAACTTTTAACGAAGGGGACGAACGAAAAGGAAAAAAAGGTTTGTCTTGTTTCCTTTCACAATTAGAAAACTATTAACTGAGATAAAAATGACCTTAAAGAGAACACTAATAAATTATGTAGACGTCAGTTAAAGTTTGTCACAGACAAAAGTCGTAGATAGGAGATTGGTCTCTGTTCAACAGGTTCGTCCCCCCGACCCAACCTTTGTTTTGGGATTGTCATTACTTACGTCGGGTTTCGTATGACAAACTTTTACTTAAACCGTAATGAATAAATCTGTTCTGTGTTTACATGAACGTCGAGATAAATGGTGTGTCTCGAGAATGTCTCTCAGACAGACGTTTCCCTGTCTTTTGAAGGATGAGACTGCCCGTATAGTCATCCCTAAAATAAACACAGAAGGACATTTACGTCCGCTCGAGTCGATAACTACTGAAATTAAGATGTCCGTGGTCACCAAACATAAATCGGACTCTTTATTGTAATCCGTTCAAATAGACTACTCGGCCCCCTTCAAAGGGGACGCACCCTACCTGTCGCCCATGTCACACTGATCGGACGAGGAAGACCTTGGAGAAAGGGCAGAGTGGAGGTAAGGGGTGGACCGACGGTGTTCGGAGGACAGAAAAGTGTTTTCGTCTCTTAAGTTGTCTACATGTGGTGAAGGAAGTAATAAATCCGACTACGACGCGATAGCTAAATCAGTCGCGATAGCTCCAACACTTTTAGACATAATTGTGTTCCCAATGTACCTTTTTATAAATAAATTACGAAAACAAATGACAAGGGGGACGAAGACTGGGACCCTTTGTGGGTCCCTGTCCTCGCCGGGGTCAGCCCGAGACAGACCGGGGAAGGGCCCAATTAGTTCAAAGTGTGCAGGGGGCAAGACCGTCCACGTCGTGGTCTAGAGGGGAAACAGGGAGAGACCTACTTTCACACTCCGAGGCAGTTCAGGAGGTCCGTGGTCTTGTCAAACGAAAGGACGACCTCCACTTTGACTGAGACCCTCTTCCGTGTCGACCCCGAAAATAGAGGGGAAGTCATTCATGGGCCACCGACGCGAGAAAGTGAAACGTACTTTCTGGCTCCAACCTCGGCACTGAAAACCGAGGAATCGTGCAGCGAGCATTCCCATCCCCACTTTTCCTGGGCCCCCGCGCCAAGCGTCACCTCCTTAATTCGACCCTCGCCTCGGCCGAAAAAGCCATCCTCCACCGGACGCGAGGGCTATCTCCGGCGCGACCCCGACGACGTCGTAGACGCCGGTTGCTGCTTTGCACGACACGTCCTCACTTTCGCGACCGCGTCGTCACTCTCGACGCCTTTGAGAACCCCTCCACCACCTTTCCTGTCTAGACACTGTCCTCGAACTTCTCGCGTCTGTTAGCGCTCGCGCAACCGCTCCCGTACCGGGGGACCTGTCGAGGCACTACTGGGGCTCTCCGCGTAGAGAGGGAAGAAAGGGTGACAAGAGTTCCGTCGGCCGACTGGGAACGAGAGGTCCCCGACCGGACGACGCTTCAGTCATCACCAAGAGCCACCTTGACTTCAGTCGTCTAGGTAATCCGACTGATTACCACTACCTTCCGAGGCACCGGTAACCCAATTCCACTGTAAATATAAACCTGTGGGACACTAATGACCGTCCGCGGGGCCAACGAACCCTTTACAAGACCCTCGACCCCGACGCCTCACGGAGGGACCCTGCCACCGTCCCCACTGTCCGCTCGGTGCTGTCCCCTACTCGGGTCCACCGTCGGAGAGGCCACCTCTGGTACGGCTCGCCGTCGGCGGGCGCCCGCGGACCGTCGCCTTCCGGTACAGGATTCCACAAGACGGCTGTAGGTGGTCTCGTCGACCGCGGACCACCTTCCGTCTACCACAACCTAGGGGGTTCACAGTGACAGATCGTTCTACGGTACAGGTGACTAATTTTTATTAATTTGTAAGGAAGGAGGTCACTTCCTCTTACCGTGCCGTGCGGTCCGTCCCTCCAACTGTTACCGTAATGCGTCGTTCTGCACCGTCGTCGTCACTCACGGACCCCATCGTCCACGCGGACCGAACCTCTTCCACCTCACCCTCACCCCGCGGACCAAATCGTCACTGTCGTCCTTCTCAAATCACTCCTACGTATACGTACTCCCTCCGTACTTGTCTAGTATAACCTACCGAAAGATGACGAGTCGGATCAAATACCTCTTGTAAAAGGTGAACGACTTGTTTTTCTTGTGTAAAATACATATACTGGATTAGTTATACGTGATTAGACGACCATATACAGAGTTACGATCCACGACACCTGTCTTATATAATTATCTACGGTGACAGGTACAGGAGTAGTAGACACACACACACACACAATCAGTGAGTCAGTACAGACTGAGAAACGTTGGGACACCTGACATCGGGAGGTCCGAGGAGACAGGTACCTTAAAAGGTCCGTTCTTGTGACCTAACCCATCTATAAGGGAAGAGGTCCCCTAGAAGGGCTGGGTCTCTATCTTGGACCCAAAGGACGTAACGTCCGTCTAAGAAATTGTAGACTCGGTGGTCCCTTCGGGGAGAGTAACAGAAACACGACACGACTTGAACCAGCGGGTCAGCACAGACTGAGAAACGTTGGGGTACCTGATATCGGACGGTCCGAAGAGACAAGTACCCCTAAGAAGTCCGTCCTTATGACCTCACCCAACGGTACGGGAGGAGGTCCTCTAGAAGGGTTGGGTCCCTAGTTTGAGTCCAGAGACCGTAAAGTCCATCTGAGTAATAGGAATGAAACCAACTTGACTGGTTGAAAAAGGGAGGTATGTACATATACGAAAAGAAGAAAAAGAAGAAGAAGACGTCATAACTCAGGACTTTTCTCAGACTGTTTTCCCAAGTTGTATGACTGTAAAGAGTCTACATGACAGTACAAATTCCTGAGTCAACATAATAGTACTTACCCTGGTAAAAGGTTTAGATGGGTCTGAGTACTTATAGTGATAGGACAGGGGAAGGGGTATGGGGAAAGAGTAGGAGTAAGTTAGGGGAAAAGAAAGGGTTTGTTAAAGGACCTACAACAGTCCTTAGAGACTTTTCCGTCCGGTGAAATGACACAAAGACAATTGACAGAACTTAAACATGTTACGATTACACAAAAGGATTCAAAGATTCTGTATACTTTCTAAAATTACACCTAACTTATTTAAACTAAAGTCCGTTTCACTTTACAAGATCAGAGGACAATTGAGATTTTTTCTTAAAAGAAGAAGGAGAATAAACACAAACTTTAGTAGTCATAAATAAACTATTTATAGCTGACATGTTCAAGATGTACAGTGAGGTAACACTCTCATCCCAACATTCTTGTTATATGATACATGTACTTTTTTTCTCATTTAAGAACATTTAGTCATAGTGAGTGACTTTCCCTTCTGACTCTCCAAAACCTAACTTCCCCACTAGTATTATACTATTATAATGAATTCCTTCACTCCATTTACGACCAAGAACCTTAAACCCCAACGTGTGTATCAACACCACTCCTTATCTCGCAAAGGGTTCTTGCCTCCTTTCTAAAGTTGTTTCCGTAATTTTGTACATACTCACTTGTTGTTTCATACCGAACCGATCACCTCTCTCGGATGTAAAAATTTTCCTTTCTCTCATGAAGGGACTAGTAATGGGTTTATTCCTGTTGACGAATGGGTTATGCTATAAGAAATATCACTAGAGACATCTAACTCACTGTCTGTGACCTTATAACTGTGAGTCTTAAGATGACACCTCCTGAGACATAAAGCCGAAAAAGTCGTGGGTAAGACTTGTCACTGGAGTAAACCAAGAATTTAGTGTCTCCAAACCTTTTGCTTTTGAATTGTTAAGGTGTTTAGGAAACATAGATCCTGAAATGTGTACTAGATTGAAGACGACTGAACTACGGGAGAACACTCTGAACGTTCACCTCTACTTGAAGTACTCAGTCGTTGTGGTCTCCACTCTGAACTAGTAGTTCATTTAAGTCACTGTCTCCGCGGACCAGGAAATCCCTTCGGTCCCACCTTAAAGACCCCGGAACCACGACTCGTCAACGGTCGTTACCAGAAAGATGTCTGGTCTCACTGACCTGTAAAAAGGTCCAACGATACAAGGACTCCCACTTAGAAGATTCGGACCAAAAGACCAAGATGAACTCTAAAACATTCAACAGATTATGGAAACTGATATTGTAAAAAGTTGGAATTTAATTCATCTACAAAAACGGGTATTTATTCTTGTGACCAATAATATCAAGAGAAGACTCATAAGGAAGATACACCACGGTCCATTCACTTCTTTAGAATTTCTATGTATACCCACTAGTAGAACGAAACCTATGTCGACTGGTCTAGTTCCTTCTCATGGACTGGGTTTCCCCGTTCAACCAACCAACTGATCATTGGATTCTTTCTTTTACTTCAACGAGTCAGTACAGGCTGAGAAACGTTGAGGTGCCTGACATCGGATGATACGAGGGGGCAGGTACCCTAAAAAAAGTCCGTTCTCATAACCTCACACAACGGTAAAGGAAGAGGTCTCGTAGAAGGACTGGGTCCCTAGCTTGGGCCCAGAGGACGTAACATCCGTCTGTGAAAATGACAGACTCGGTGGTACCTTCGGGTCATTGGATTCTCCGCTGGAATTTCTCTGAAAAAGGTTTGTCCTGGTTAATGTATGAGTTGGTTATGTTAGGAGAAACAGTTCTCAAAGTTGACGTTTATTATTTTTCAGTCAACTGATTTTTTTTATACTTTCTGAATGTCTTTTTACTCCGTCTGTCATTCAAGTGTACATCACTCTTCGACTTTCGTATCTGTCCTATATCACTAGTACCAATTATCGTCGTCCTAATCATTTTCTGATAATTCTCAAAATTCCAATCCAGTTCTACCATGGACGACCTAGGTCGAAGGGAAAAATCTACTAAGACGGAGTAGGTGTCGAAGGTCGAAGTCTTACGTCCCGACCACCTAAGAAACAAGTTTCTCTCGGTACCTTAATCTGGTTCCTCGGGTAGACGTCCGATCGTCCATTAAGTACCTTAGTGACCACACTTACAGAGTCGGGGTATTGGTCACATTATGATCGGTTTGGTTAGTCTGGTCAAATAAAAGTTCACCCAACCGTTCAGACATTACTCTGCTCTTATCTTATCTGTACTTCCTTTTCGTCTATAAGTGTCCTTTCTCTTGCTCAGTCACTTTGACTGAGGATTCATCCGAGTGAAACCCGACCGTAAAAAGAGGGTCAGGTGTATGTCGAGATCCTATCTGTCACGGGAAACTCGGGGAAACGACTTCCACTACATTCCTCGGAGAAGAAGGTTCTCTAAAGGTTCTTGTACTGGTGTCGGACTTAAGTTGGACCTCTCTAATGGGTTGAACGTCTTGTTGTGACCCATGACTCATTGATAGGTCAGGGGTCTAATCGCACCGAGTAGTTTCGGTCGCAGTAATGCGGAAGAGAAGACTGGGGGGCGCACAAGTGTAAAACAAAAACGAGAACAAAAGCAAAAACAAAAAACTCTGGTCCGATGGGTTGACTCTAAGAACGAGACAATATTGTTTTTATGGACTCCAAGACTAGGGTAGAGTGCGTGTCGCGAATTCGATGGAACTCGTAAACAAAGAACACAAGATTACTCGGGGTAAATGTCTCCTGTAAGTTGAATTTTTTGTTTTGTTTTTTTCAGTAAGAAGACAGAACGAGGGAACCTTTAAAGTCTTCCTCCTTCTTGTTCCCGTTTGTAGGAACTGAACCTAAATCTTTTCAAACTTTACTGAACTAAAGTCAAAAAAATTGAAACTTTATACCCACTTATTGGGAACCTTCATCTTACAACGGGTTGATTATACATCCGGTGATAATTCAGTGGGAAATTTACATCATAAACTAATGGTGCGGATGACTTATTCTCAAGAGTTGATTTTAATAGTGGTTATCTTTGGTGTGATCGTCTAGAGTTGTGTTCTCACCATTATATGGGAATTTAATTTGATAAAACCGGAAAAACTTTCAGTCTGGTAAAAATCATTCACGAAAGACTTTGGAGTAATAATAATACTGATCGTGATTAAATACGGATATATTACGTAAGACGGAAGAACACGAGACTTTTAATATAAAGTCTTAGTAAAATGGGTGGACCTCTCTTCGTATCGTCGATAAGGTATCGTGAGTACAGATACAGAGTCTGAACCGTTACTTGTCTCCTTTTCCGGTATTTATACGGTGAATGTTGTCTCTCCACCTTGTAAGAAAGTTTTCCCTCAAACCGAAACTGTCCACCCAGGTCGATAAACCCTCCTAACATAAAGAAGTAGGAGTGGATAGTAAGTAGAGTCGGAACAACCCACGTCTTTTTGTGGGTGTTTACTAAAAGTTGTAACCGACTTATAATCTTAGAGGACTCCTTGAATTTTTTGTAGATATCCAAAGTGAGGTCGGTTGTCCTCAACATAGACGTCCATTCCGGACCCAAATTCATAAAATTCGAAATGTCTACTGAGGTTACCTGTCGATATAAACTCTGTATGAGTGACTTTTAGTCAAACTTTCAACTAAAAGTTTAAAACCAACGGTAAAAGTAGTGACCCCTTCTCAGATGAGGATAAATGACTTAGGTTTACCAGGACTACGTGTTCTTTCAAATGTTAAGTGTCTGAATATGTATTGATTAAACCAATAAAAACAGGGTTCCAAGACAGGAGATGTAAGGGGTTATAAGACGAGGTCAGGACCGTTATCGATGGTAATAGTCAAGTCAAGTCGACAAATCAGTACGGGTCGAGAAACGCTGGGGTTGCTGACGTCGTTCCGTCCGAAGGGACAGGTAGTGGTTGAGGACTTCGGATGAGTTCGAGTACACGTAGCGTAGTCACTACGATAGGTTGGTAGAGTAGGAGACAGTAGGGGAAGAGGAGGGCAGAAGTTAGAAAGGGTCGTAGTCCCAGAAGTTTACTCAACCAAGAAGTGTAGTCCACCGGTTTCATAACATCAAAGTCGAAGTTGTAGTCAGGAAGGTTACTTGCGAGTCCTGACTAGAGGAAATCCTACCTGACCAACCTAGAGGAACGTCGGGTTCCCTGAGAGTTCTCAGAAGAAGTCGTGGTGTCAAGTTTTCGTAGTTAAGAAACGAGTCGAAAGAAATATCAGGTTGAGAGTGTAGGTATGTACTGATGACCTTTTTGGTATCGATGGTAATATATAGGACCAATTTTACGTTATTACAATTGACCTCACTATTATATAGTTTAGACGGTAGTACTTTTACGAGAGGTGTCTCTTGTCCTCCCCTGTTTCCTACCTATATGAAGTGTCTAGTATTCTCTTAAACTTACGAAACGAGGACAGAAGTATCTAAGGATTGTGTAGGTCGTTAGTGACAGGTGGTGTTAGTTTGTGACTCAGTACCAAGAAAATGAGGACCGTTTTTTAATTTCACAATAAATAATTCCCAGGTGAGGTTATGACCCTGTAACGATCATAAAAGAGGAGGATGAGAATGATATCGGAGAACACTACACATATTAATAAAAACCCTGGGTCTACTCTTAGACTAAAAGTCTCCTTCGTTCGTGAACAGACTCCCGGAGATTGATCACTTACTGACTAACTTCTAATCTGGAGTTCGGGAATCTAGTTCCGACGAGACAACTGAAGGTACAATAGAATATAGACCGTCTACAAAACTTGTCTCTTCCTTAGACCCAAGTTTAGAAACTCCTCGACAGTACGTCTCCTTCGTCTAGGTGAGACGTAACGACGTCTCTTACCTTGTACTGAGTCATTCATCTTCAAGTTCTCTCAGTGTAAAGTGGAATTATTTAATACATGACACGACACGAATCAATTCAGGCTGAGAAACACTGGGGTACGTGACGTCAGGTGGACCGACAAGACAGATACCCCTAAGAGGTCCGTCCTTATGATATCACCCAAAGGTACGGTAGAAGGTCCTCTAGAAGGGTTGGATCTGTAGCTTAGCCTTAGAGGACGTAACGTCCGTCTAAGAAATGGTCGACTCGATGGTCCCTTCGGGTTACTATCGACAAAGAACTTGTGAAACACCAGTCGTGACTAGAAAGTTACAAATTCGATCAAGTAGAGTAGAGTAGTAGGATTGTGGGACACCACTGTCTCCATGATAATAATTGGGCTAAAAATCCAGTCGTTTGCAGAGGTGTACACGTGTGTGACCCCGTCCGTCCTAGTAAGACACTCGTCTCCTTGTCCGTCTCGTCCTTTTAAGTACCTCCCTAGATCCCCGTATCTTACGAACGGACGAGAGGAGAGGGTAGAACTTCAGACAAACATTGTAGAACGGTGTGAGTCCCGAAAGGTCTAAAAGGGTACTCGCACGTGGTTTTACATCCCCTCATTTCCTTACTGGGAGTCACCAACACAGTCCATTCTTAAAAAGGTTTTGGGTCATAAAGTAAGTTTTCAAGAATACTTCGAAAAGTATATATTATATGGGTGTAAACAAAAAAACACTTTTCTTACATTAAAAGATAAAAACTTATTTTTGGCACCCAGTTGTAGATACAGCACAAATGAAACACCAACCAGACGGAGACTGTCGATGTCGAACTGAACCTCGATCGTAGCAAAGACAGATTCTATGGTACAGAACGACACATAGGAATATTTTGCACTTCGAAGACCTGTTCCATTACCTCATTCGGGAATTGTGGAATTGGATTAAGATGAAAATAAAAGATTTTATTAAAAACATAAATGGTTTTATAACAGATGTCTAGTAATTTTCATAAGTTATGATTCTTTCAAGAAATCGGGGAGAGACGGTACCCAAAAGGATTCTATCGGGATAACCAAGATGATTTAATTTTCGAGACCTTTGATAGGGGGACTTTGATTCCACCGATGTGTAGGACCTGTCGGGACTAAATATAGAATAGTGAACACATTTAATAATTATAATAAAATAAGGTTTTACAGAACTAAACTTACAGTTTAAAGCACCTGTGACACACATGGGTTCCGACGGTGAAGACTACGATAGGCACAAACAAAAGATCGTCATCGGAGGTACAAAAATTTTAAATACCAAGACAGGAGTAAAGAACTATGACATAGATTAAATCTGTAAAGGGTAACTGAAGGACGATGGTACTAATTCATAAATCGAGTGTGTGTCGGGGTAGAGAAAAGGAGTGAAGGAAACTTATTCATGTAACGAGAAATCAAGGAAACGACTAATGGAGACATTGAGATAAAGAACAGGGTAATTAATATCTAGTAAAGGGAACTGAAAAATCAAATATTTCTACAATCACGGAAGTGTTGAAAGAAATGGACGGAAAAGAGAAAGTGAGTTTAGGAAGAGAAAATGTAACAATTTCAACTATTGTTAATATAAGGCAGATATTGATTTTACTTAAAACACAAATTTACTACCCTACTGAGACAACTTTTCGTCAACGTAAACACGATAATGCTGGTACACAAATAAGGGGCGATTCATTCCGTCGTCACGAGACGCTAAGTAAGGAAATCAGGATTATGACTGTGACTTGATCTTTTGATAATACTAAAAAAAAAAAATGTTTGGTTTTGACTCCGTGTCTTTCCGACAGAACGGGTTCCGGTGTGTCAATAATTATTATCAGTTTCAACTAATGTCGTCGACCAAGGTCTCAGTCACAAGTACACAGTCGACAAACCCGATGACAAGTTACCGGTTCTACAGAAAGTCAAGTCAAGTCAAGTAAAGTCAGTGAGTCAGCACAGGTTGAGAAACGCTGGGGTACTTAACGTCGTGCGGTCCAGTGGGACAGGTAGTGGTTGAGGGTCTCAAGTGGGTTTGAGTACGGGTAACTCAGCCACTACGGTAGACCGGTAGAGTAGGAGACAGTAGGGGAAGAGGAGGACGGGGGTCAGGGAGGGTCGTAGTCTCAAAAAAGGTTGCTCAGTTGAGAAGCGTACTCCACCGGTTTCATAACCTCAAAGTCGAAATCGTAGTCAGGAAGGTTTCTTGTGGGTCCTGACTAGAGGAAGTCTTACCTGACCAACCTAGGGGATCCCTGAGAGTTCTCGGAAGAGGTTGTGGTGTCAAGTTTTCGTGATTAAGAGGTCGTGAGTCGAAAGAAGTGTCAGGTTGAGAGTGTAGGTATGTGCTGGTGACCTTTTTGGTATCGAAACTGGTCTGTCTGGAAACAATTGTTTCATTGCAGAGACGAAAACTTATACGACAGATCCAACCAGTATTGAAAAGAAGGTTCCTCATTCGCAGAAAGTTAAAGTACCGACGTTAGTGGTAGACGTCACTAAAACCTCGGGGGGGTTTTATTTCAGACTGGGACAAAGGTGACAAAGGGGTAGATAAAGGGTACTTCATTACCCTGGTCTACGGTACTAGAAGTAAAATACTTACAACTCGAAATTCTGTTGAAAAAGTGAGAGAAGAAAGTGAAAGTAGTTCTCCGAAAAATCAAGGAGAAGTGAAAGACGGTATTCCCACCACAGTAGACGTATAGACTCAAATAACTATAAAGAGGACCGTTAGAACTGAGGTCGAACATGAAATGAGGAGTGAAAAGGAGATTTAGGTTATAACAACTACTTTTCAGTCTACAGTCGGACTAACCACGAAGAAATAGTTACATGAAAGAGGAGACTAGAGGTGAGGTCAGGATACCAACGAATCCTATCAGAGAAATAACAATCATAAGACTTTAAAATGTTATGTAACACATTCTTACCCAGAGAAACATTAAGTGTAACCAGTAATAGTGATTCAGGAAATTTGACTTTCTAAGTATAAAGATTGAGACTCTTTTCGAAAGATGAAAAAAAGTAACTTTTAAAGAACGGGAGAAGAAAGAGAACATAGAGAAAGACCTTAAGAATAATTAAACGTATAATTTACATGGTACTTAGAATGTAGAGAATATAAAATAGTATAACAGAGGAACCAAAAAGTAAATAAAATTGAGGTCTTTATGAGTGATCCGTGAAATATAAAAGTGGGTCTTTTATCTTATTGCGTCTTTTATCTCTTCATCCGTTTATTCATCAGACTAAAGTCTTTTTACAGTGATATATCTCTTTTATTTCGTCACAAACCCCTGTGAACAGAAAGACAAAGTAGTTAATTCTAAAGGAATAGGTAATAAGATACCTGACAAAATAAAACTATTAGTCGAATAGGAGTATGAAAAAAGTTTGTATAGATAAAAACACATATTTACATTACATAAGAACTTATAGTACGACCGTTTAGAGATTCCTATTTTTGATTCCATATTACTTTGGAGATAAATTAAGGTTTAATAGAGACGAACGAGAAAAATAAAAGAAGATAAGAATAATACAACAAGAAAGAGACAGTATAAAGACCGTAAAGAGTTTATAGAACCGAAAGGTAAGTATAAATTCTTATTCCGAAGTCTCTCCGACGGACCTCTGACACAGACACACCAGTCTCTAACAGTTAACCGGTCGGTAGACTCCCTCCTTCGGACTCACGGTCCAACTGGTTCTTAAGATACACCCCGTGATTCCGAAAAGTTTAATGAACAAGTTAAATTAATCTCTTATAGGGAGGTCAAAATAATATACCAAAACGTAGTAAAACCCACTCCTCCACTCAAGTCCCACCAAAGGAAGGTTTAATTGAGGGTAAGAGGTGGGAAGAAGAAGGAGGACGGGGGAGGGGGGTGGGGTGCTATTATAGGTGGAGACACGTAGTTCGGAGTCTTCCTAAACCGACCTGTCAAACCGACGGAGAAACGACATGGAGGTGTAGTTCCTTAATGCCGAAGGAGGTGAAACAAAGTTTCAAAAGTCGAAGGTTCTGTAAACTTTTAGAGAGTAGAATACCGGAGGGTGAAAACAATAAAAAGGGAACTGGTATTCACATAAACCCTACAGTCATCGACATCCTGTTTTCATATAGACGAGTCGAACGGTAGTTTAAGAGTATTTATAAAAATCTTCTACCATCAGGTTCCCACCCGAAATATTCATGTCTTTGTACTGTCTTAATAGGACCCTCTCCTCGAAACTACCTTTTCTCTCTCTTTCAGTCTTCACTTCTTTCTGACAGGGACTCTTCCCGTTCGACCAAAGTTTCCTCGAGTACTAAGGGTTCCCCGGTTAATGATACTTGACTGAACACCGGGGGTGAGGTTTAGTATACAAATTCGGGACTAGGGGTCACGGTAACTTAGACCTCTGTCCCAAAGTCCCTCATTAATTTCAATTTAATCCAGTATAGTCATCCTGGGATTAGACTATCCTGACACTGGAATATACTTCTTCTGTTTTTCTAAAAAGTGACGTAGTATACTCTTATGTCTCTCTTCCACTGGTAGACATTCGGTCCCTCGTATGAGAGTGGTCTCAGACATATCCGACCGTGGAACTAGAACCTAAAGAGTGAGAGGTCATACTATTTTTTATTTAACAGACGACAAATTCCGTGTGTCGGATACGATAAAACAATACCGTCGAACTTAACTGTTTATATGGTTGTAATCATGTCCAAGTCCCTCTTTCGTGTGTTCCTCAACGACTGTACAAACGACACGTGGTACCTTGAGAATTTTGTAACTTCAACTCGGTCATCTGGACGACTTGTTTCAAGATCGAGACGATAATTGACCTCACCGAAGTCAGTTGGTGAAATGGGTTACTCGATACCAAAAGAGTAGAGATCTCACCTTAATTATTAAGGCTAAGGCACTCAGAACCACACTCATAATTTAGGTAATATAAAACGGTAGTAGTAAATAACATGGATCAATAAATAAGTGTCAGTAAAAGGTACTGACTAGGAATGAATTGGAACCGTTAACTCAGACATTTGATCTTTTCCGTCTATTCATGATTGTCTGTACCGGTCGCACCACGAACCGTAAGTCATCTACAAGTGATTTAAGTTGACATTTCAGATACACATTGGTCCACTAATATTTAGTGTACCGAGAGACTAACACCATAGGGGGATCCCTCCGAGTACCTCTGGAACCTTCGACGATAAGAGTCCTTCCGAAGTTCAAGGACGACGACAAAACGGGAACCGGTCAGACTCCATCGTCACGAAGGGACCACCGAATCGTCATGTCTTAGACGGACGTTACGTCCTCTACGTCCAAGTTCGGGACCCACACCTTCTATGGGACCTCTTCTTTTACTGTTGGATTAGGTCAGAAGAAGGTACCCTTTAGGGTACCTGTCTCCTCGAACTACCCGATGTCAGGTGTCCCAGTGCTTTCTCAGTCTGTACTAATTTGTTGTCAGACTTTGTTGTGGCGACCCAATGGTGACGATACACAGGATTGAGTCGGAAGACGTAAAGACCCTGAGGGAGAGAGATAGATTATAAATCAAAAATTTAGTTGTAAAAAACCGATTGTAAATACAGACAGAAAGATCTGACTCTAGAAGAGTTTCTGTACTGATATAGACTTAATAAAAAAGGATCGTAAATTGGATAATGGACAATTTGTCCTCCGGAAGTTGTTTATAAATAAAGTACCCCCTCCCCCAAATAGACCCTCTGTAGTCCTGAAGACTGAAGAGAGTGAAAGAGAAATCTTAACAAACTCCAAGAGGCCACAGTAGGTAGAAAGACGTATACAGATCCTGTTACCCAGAGTAAAGATCAATGTCACTGAACTTACTCTAGTCTGACACACTGAGGTCCCGGTACAACGACGGTAAAAGTTGAAATATAAACTTCACTTAATACCGTGTTCCCCCCTAAGACTACTCTACAACTTCTTCGACGTACACAGTACACACCGTCGCAGGTCAGGGTGACTGTATCTACTACAACTTGTGTTGAAGAAACACTGACTGGAAATTAGACTCAGACCTCCACTTTCGGTACAACTGCGATACGAAACAGTCGGAAAGAGGGTCTCCTGTTGGACTAGATGACTATGTCAAAAGGTGAAACTTAGATTGTGTATTAGACAGTAACAAGAGAGTTCTTTCACTTTTGACATCATTAAAGTGAAGAGACGAAGATTGTCGTTATCACCCACAATCACGATTCACCATGTACTACAATCAAAGAATCCATTAATCTGGTGTCATGAGACACCTCAGACGTCACACCAAATCTTGAATGGTCAAACAGCCACCATAAATACCAAAATCCTATAATATCTATTGACATTATTTAATTTGAGGAAAAGTAAACATAACGAAATAAGTAGTTTGTATATCATTCTTGACAAAAACCGTCCAGTTCACATTCGGAGACTGAAAGAGTATGAGTTTGGAAATCGATGACTACAAGGGTTCGATAATTTGACTTTTTTATCTTGTTATTCAGATTCGATTCAGATTATAATCGAAGGTCCATCAAACGATGTATCATTATAATTGTATTACACGTATTTATTTACATACATATTCATATATGTTTTTATGTAAATACATACACGAGTAAATGAGACGTTGGAGTCTGTGACATCACGCGGTCCTAGGAGACAGGTACCCTAATAGGTTCGTTCTTATGACCTCACCCAACGGTAAAGAATAAGGTTATATACGTACGTGTACAACGATTATGACTACAGAGTGTCTTCACGTACCATAAAAAAAATACTTATCTTATTAAATCGTGAGTTTTTTTTAGAATAGAAGTTATTGAAACTTTCCATAAGTCGTATTCGTACAGTAAAGGTGTACTGATTTTACAAAGCCTCATCTATTTATTTAACAAGTTCTGTTGTTGTGGTGATTGACCGTCTCCCTATCTATCTACTGATTTCGTCAGAAGAAAAATGAATTCTAGTAACGGGAGTTCCTCAAATCCCAACTCTATAATAAAGTCCGTACGACACGTATGTGGTTCGTCACTTTGTGACGGGTCGTCGTACACAGATACGTGGTAACGTTTTTCTTACGTTGTAAAAGTTTCTATTCCGCTTCATCGTGACCGACCTCTTCACCTTCTCGAAGTAAAACGTCTCGAAATTACCCCGACTCCTTTATTTAAACCTATTTAGACCACTCTTCTCTTTTTCTTTACACGTCAGATTTTATAGTCCACCTTTTGATACTTCAAATAATACATTAATCGTCGTTATGTAATTTCCATACACACATCCATTCATCGAACGACGCTATTCGTTAAAGAAACATTGTCAAACTTCTTTCCTTATCTCATTCTTCTAAGACCTCTAAAACACAAAATAACATAACCTCTCATCACCTGTTATAAGACGACCAATTAAGAATTTGTAAAGATAGTAGGGAAATAGGTGTCGACCCTGGTAAACCCCGGACGAGACAGATAACTTGAAACTGATCGAAGTCACTTTCCGACACAGAGTCTAGAGATGAGAAACTCACATAGGTAAGGACCCGGCACTTGGCCTCGTTCGGACAGACACGGACTTTATACCGACACGGTACCTGAAACAGAGTCTCAGAACTTCTCGACGAGGCTTGTAGGTCCGATTAAATGATCGACTATCTAAGATTTAGATAGTCATGGCTGTTTGTTCTGTTCCTGTGTTCGAACTTGTGCACCGACCATCCAGAACTAATTTTACTTAGGATCGTCCTAGAAAAATTTTAAATTATAACGTTCTAAAGGAGTTATAATGAAGTCAGTCGAATTAAAAGAAAAAAGAGGAATTTCTATTGTTAGATTATAAGAGTTTGTGACTCCCGTAAACACAATGCGAGTAAACGACTACTTGTCAGACTCGGATATAAATTCGTCAGAGAGAGAATCAAAAAGGACACTCTAAACCAACCGTCCCTAGTAGACATTGTATACCTCTACACCACTCTTCCCACGAGTTCAGTCCTTGACGTCACAGTGACAGGACCCACTATTCACGACTTGAACTGAGTACATTCCGGACAGACCCCTGGAATCTTTTTCTTTACTGTAAACCAAATGTATACCTTCCTACCACATTGGACACCTCGTCAATCTCCCGGTGACTACCCATGAAGGACCCCGTTGTCACAATAGTCTACCTAAATATCTCGAGTGAAACCTAACACCCTTACTACCTCACTTTGTCTTACTCCTTCCCCGGATCTCGACCTCTTGTTAAGTCCCGATATAATCCAAGAGGTTCCTTTGTCTTGGTTATCTATACACGCACACACACGTATACACACACACGCACACACACACACGTGTACACACACCTCCCATCCGGTCGTTCGACCTCTAAGTCTCTTCTCAACTACAACGTCGAATTTAGGTTTGCGTCAGACCTCCGTTTCAAGGAAGAAAGACCCCGTGGAGTTAGAAAATAGAGAATTCTGGAAGTTGACTAAAATATTTCAGGTGACTGTGATACCTTCAATAAAACAAATAGTTCTGTATGACTATCTACCACTGACTTCGGTACTTTAATTTTCTGCGTACGAGGAACCTTCTTTTCGATACTGTTTGGATCTGTCGTCTAATTTTTCGTCTCTGTAATGAAACGTCTGTTTCCAGACAGATCAGTTTCGATACCAAAAAGGTCATCAGTACACACCTATACTCTCAACCTGGTATTTCTTTCAACTTGTGGTTTCTTAACTACGAAAATTTGACACCACAACCTCTTCTGAGAACTTTTAGGGAATCTGACGTCCCTATAGTTTGATCAGTTAGGATTTCCTTTAGGTAGGACTTATAAGTAACCTTCTTGTCTACGACTTCGACTTCGAGGTTATGAAACTGGTAGACTACCTTTATTGTCTGAGTAACGTTTCTGGGACTACGACCCTTTCTAACTTCCGTCCTCCTCTTCCCCTACTGTCTCCTACTCTACCAACTTACCGTAGTGACTGAACTACCTGCACTCAAACTCGTTCGAGGCCCTCAACCACTACCTGTCCCTTCGGATCACACGACGTCAGGTACCCCAGTGTTTCTCAACCTGTACTGTCTCACTGACGTGACTTGACTTAACTATCTTTACAATCATAGTAGATTTTTCATGGAAGTGACGTTGTGGGTCTGACCAGAAGTCAGGTTGTCGACCGATGGTATCGAAACGGTGTAGCTGTGTTTTTTAATTAGTAATGTTTTCTGTTGCTTTAAAATAGGAAGTCCACTCTCCACTCTCTTCTCTTTCTTACTATCATCTTAAACTAACCCACCTGAGTGACTCGTTAACCTACGTGTCAGACTTGTAGACCCCGTACCTATGGATCCTGTTTGTACCAGGACGGTTAAATAAGTATCGACACCAGGTCGTGAGGATGAGGGAAGGAAGACTCAAGTGAAAAAGATAGTAAATAACCCATTGTTATACGGTCTACCGAGTACCATTTCTTAGACGGACGTTACGTCCTCTGGACCCAAGCTAGGGACCCAACCCTTCTAGGGGACCTCTTCCCGTACTGTTGGGTGAGGTCATAAGAACGGACCTTTTAGGGTACTTCTCTCCTCGGACCGTCCGATACCAGGTACCACAACGTTTCTCAACCCGTACTGAATCGTTGATTTGCTACGGTCCATGGGACGATCCTTGACTCCTATATTTCCTACTACCTTGTGTAACAAATGGACTCTACCAGAGAGTTAGATCAGTAACGAGACGTGACGTCGAAACGTCCGTTCTGACTCTCGGTGAAGTATGTAAAATCAGGTAATAAGTGCAGTGAGTCCGTAAAGAACCTTCACTCCCGTCCATACGTACCGTTTTTTTTTTTTTTTTTTTTTCGTTTCGATTTCGTTTATGTTAAGGAGTTGACACTAATTCAACGAGACCCAGGTACAAAGACCACTCCCACCTCGGTCCAAACACTAAGAGTTCGGTCAACCAGCATTCGAAGACACAGGATATCTTTTCGGCTCCCCCCACAGACAGGACGGAAACGGAGAAGTACGAGTTACGTGTCTGAAGGAGCGAACTTGTTCACAATACTACGTCCTAAGATATGTAAAGGACTTTTTTGTTGACTTAGAGACGTTTGAGAAAACAGGACCAGGGGTTCTCTGAACGTCTTCAACGGTATCTTACTATTCTTCTCCTCACTCCTTTTTTTTTCGAAGAAACTTCTTTCTATATGAAATTTCGTAAATCATTTTACAATATACCCTAAGGTGTAGACCAAAACGGTGTAAATAGTACGGTTATTTTGTACGTGGACAAGCAAAAAGTAGTGTTCGGTATAAAGAGTAGTCAGAACAAACTGGAACAGTATTCTGTAAAGGGAAAATCGTGAGTGAACCTAAAAACAAGACTCACCTTCAACCTTCACTAACGTTTCCTTCCGTTAAAAAAAAAACCTGTAAAACACACACTAGGTAAATAGAGGAATACCTTATACCCCTTCATAACCTCTCCTCGTGATCTCTTATTCTTTATAAAGATATTTACTGTCCTGAGGTCAAAGTAAAATCCAGACAGAATCACTAAAATCGATTTGTTATACAATACTAATACACCCACAAACCTAAACCTCTGAACCCTACGAAACCTTTCCCTGTCTCTCATTGTCCTTTTGGTAAAGAATATAAGGATCCATGACCGAAGAAAGATAAGACAGTGGGTAAAATAATACCCTTAAAGTTTGTACATCCTTTCATGTCTCTTCTCATATTTCGCGAAGTACATGGACGGTAGACCGAAGTTGATAGTAATTATTTACTGTGCGAACAAAGTAGAGATGGAGGAAGGGGGTTTGAGGAAACCTAATAAAACTTAGTCTAAGATCTACGTAGTAAAGTAGACTTTTGTGGAGTTATACATATAGGGACTTTCCATGTATGAGTAAAATAGTACACTGATACTATGGTAGTTGTATGGATTTTGTGTTAGAGAATAATAGTGATCGATAAGTCAGTCATGATTTTAAATGAATTAATATAGTAAACAAGTTTAGTCTTAGGTTTGATCCAGGTCTGTTGTGTATATTAACTATAAAGAAATCATTGAAATTTAGATTGGAGAATGAAAGTCAAATGTACAACTTTACTACCCTAGCAAACAGAGTATTTACTTTCACTTTCAACGAGTCAACACAAGCTGAGAAACACTGGGGGTACCTGATATACCAGGTACCTTGAGAGGTCCGGTCTTATGACCTCACCCATCTGTAAGGGAAGAGGTCCCCTAGAAGGGTTGGGTCCCTAACTTGAGTCCATAGGACGTAACGTCCTATGACAGACTCGGTGGTCCCTTCGGGTTCTTATGACCTTACCCATCGGATAGGGAAGAGGTCCCTTAGAATGACTAGGTCCTTAACCTGGCCCTAGAGGACGTAACGAGTCCAGTAAATGGTCGACTCGATGGTCCCTTCTGGTAAAAGATGGTATCTCGATGAGTATAATAACTACACGACAAACTTAGGATATTACAGTGTATTGTATAAAGAGACAATATATGGGTGTTGAATATAAGGACATTTAGACCTTAAACTAAGTTTTATTAGGTTTCCTCTAAACCCAATCAAAAAAAACCGTCCTTGCGAAATATCCCCTTACAAGATAACGTAGTACAGTCCTCTGTGTATGACAGGTGAACGGACAAAAACTCACTACAATTCTAACTAGTTACCTAAATCTATAACAACCTGACCAGGTAATAACAGTTTAAGGGGTAAGTCGATATCTCCTAGTAATGAATCTAGATCGAAAATAAAAGTAATTTCTAACGTTTTACTAATAAGAGATAGTAAGGAAGAAACCAGTCACTCTCTAAAAACCAACTAAGGTTTCAGAAAAAAAAAAAAAAAAAAAAAAATGTTTTGGGGAATTGTATTTTATTCCCCGAAGTGGTCACCGAATCTATCATTACTTAGACGGACATTACACCCTGAGGGTCCATACTAGGTACCCACCCCTTCTAGGGGACTTCATCCTTTACCGTTGGGTAAGGTCATAAGAACGGACCTCTTAAGGTACCTGTTGTTCTCGGACCGTTAGGGAACCCCAACGTTTCTTAATCTGTACTGACTTACTGATTGTGAAAGTCAAAAGTTTCCCAATTCATAAACATTTTCTACCTTCAAATAAATTGTAACAGTGTACTCTCTCTTTAAGTTGTCGTGAGTATGAAAGGATTTTTTTACCAAACTGAATGGTCCTGAATTTCCCTTTAAGATTATCTACTTGAAAAGTGAGGTGTCTATTTCGTTTCCCCTTTTTTTTTCCTTTAATTTACGGTGATTATACTCATTTCTGACTTGTTATTTGATTCAGTGTAACGGTTCTTTTGGTCAGTTAATCGTCAAGTTTTACAGATGGGACATTGAACTTAAGTTCCGTAATTTTGTTTAAGCTTTTGATAGAAATGACGAAAAAACCACACAGACAAATACAGACATGTTTGCCAAATACAGACCTATTGAGATTTTGTTTCCGTGTAAAATAATACCAAAATTTTTTAAACTCCCGACTTTATGTACATGAATTCATCATCTTAAATGCTATATATAGTAAGTACAAAAGACACACTAAAACTATTAACATGGAGTATCTGTGGATTATAGAATCTTCCTAAAGGATTCCAGACAAGAGGACTCGAAAATATCAAAGGAAACTTACACCGTCGGTAAATGTTCTAGACAGACAACGAAAGACGAATTTCTTTCACTTTCACTTTCGCTTCATTCGGTTTTGAAGAGACTTACGAGGGGAAAAATGGACGTCGAATAGTCTACACTCCACCCTGTCACGAAATTCAGTGACAAATGGCGTAATCCGTGACCAACCACGAAGGTTCCACCGGGATCACAATTTTTAAACGGAAGGTTACGTTCTCTACATTCTCTGTATCCAAACTAGGGACGTAGTCCTTCTAGAGGACCTCTTCCCTTACCGATGGGTGAAGTCATAAGAACGGATCTCTTAAGGTACCTCGCTCCTTAGACCATCCGATGACAGGTGTCCCAGTGTCTCAACCTGTACTGACTTCACTGAATAATTAAAGGGGTATAGACTCACCAACCCTCTCCACCCCCTACGTGTGTCTATTGAAAAGTATTTATAGTCATCTGAGAGTGAGAACGATCTATAAAAGTGGTTTCGATTCAAAATTTTAATCATCTCTTGGTATAAACCCTTTATAACAATATTAGTAAAACCTCTGTTCCTTTGACTCTGAGTCTCGTAGTAGACACGTTCACGTTTGTCGATTGTTCCTTTTCTCGGTCGAGACTTGGGTGTGTAGACACGTTAAATCTCTACAACCGAAAAGGGGAGACAGTAAATAGACGGACGATAGGTACAGGTTTTCCCCCTGTTATTTGTTTGGTAGAGTCAAAAGTCTTTTACATGTCACAGTTAACAAATCATATCTAAAATATGACTGACCTACAGTGGTATACGAAGAAAAAGAAACGTTTCTTGTGTGACAGGTCCTCTATCCCAGAGAGTCTTCCACGTGTCACCGGCCCAACAGGAGAGTAACCTTCATAATGTCTTCCATCTTAACATATTTCATTAGACCATACCACGATCCGTTTTTCCTTAAGACTTTCGGGACCGAGTTCGTCTTTCAGTTATGTAATTCTCGGTCTTTAGTGGTTCCTCGTTACACGAACCTTTGAGTTATGTCATTATTCATTGAGTCATGACACAGGCCCTTTCTAGGGAATAACAAGTGGTTTTTTACAATTACGTGACGGGAAGTCACAGTCAGTCAGGACGTAAAATTTTATATGTGTATTTTGTTTAGTTACTCTCCTAAAAAGGGAGGAACTTCAAACGGGGTGTCAGAACTACTATAATTGTTCCGTTTTTGAGATACCCTGATAAATTGTTGGGACCTACGAAAATAACATTTTACCTATAACTCGTGTAAGTCTTACACGTAAAAACACTCTCCAAATATCAGTGTATGTACAATGATTTTAAATGTTCTTATTTTTCTTACTTTAGAACAGTAAACGTCACTGTACCTACCGGAAACTCCCATAAGACGGTTCACTTTATTCAGTCTGTTTCTTTCTATGGTATACTAGAGTTGAATTTACACCTTAGATTTTGTTTGTTTTTTTAAAGTATGTATGTGGTTTGTCTAACCTCCAACGGACTCCACCCCACATCCGCACATCTGTTTTACCCACCTCCACTAGTTGTACATGTTTGAAGGTCAATATTTCATTCCTTCAAGGGACCATCGAGTCTACCATTTCTTAGACGGACGTTACAAACACACACAATCCGACTAAGAAATGGTGATCACGGTGGATCCTTCGGTGAAAGTGAAAGTACTCATAGATAACATTTCGTACCGATGATATTAATTATTATGACATAATATATACACTTTCAACGATTCTCTCATTCTTCTGAAGAGTAGTGTGTGTGTGTCTTCTTAGTCATTGACACATACTACTGTCTACAATTGATCTTAATAACACCACTAGTAAAACGTTATATATGTTTATGACTTAATAATAATAATAAGAAAATTGAAATGTTATGACATAACCAAAACGGTATGTAGTTGTACTTAAGTGGTACCCACATGTATTCAAGGGTGAGGACTTGGGGGGAGGGTGGAGGGAGGGGTATGGTAGGGAGACCCAATAGGGTCACGTGGTCGGGGTTCGTAAGACATAGGATGTAGCTTGGATCTGACCACTAAGTAAAGAATATACTATAATATGTACAAAGTTACGGTAAGAGGGTTTAGTAGGGTGGGAGAGGGAGATGGTGACTTTGACTATATTACTATATACAGTTAATATGGAGTTGTTTTTAATTTAATTTTATCTGATAAAGAGAGATATGTTTTATCAAGTAGACAATAGGTCAGTAACACGATCACCACTAACACTTACATAGGTTACATTATCTGTAGGACGTAAAATTTCGGAAAATACCTGTCCGTGGTTGGATGAAATTAGTTCTGAGAACTATCAGAATAAAAAATACCTTACGGATACTATACGATCCAAGAATTCAGTTAATCAAAGGAACAAAACCTAATATATAATGTCCATCCTCCCCGTTTTAGTGTAAATCTTAGTTTACGATATGGGTGGTCTCTGTGAGTCTCCCGAGTTTATTTGGAACACTCGTGGTCCTGGGTCTCTGGGGTGTCTCCATCGGTCTTGGCACAAACTCACAGAGGACCCCTCCATACCAAGCCGTCACTGGACGACGTCCCCGTCCCCAAGACCTACGTCGTCTGGACCCATACCGTATTCGAGAGAACCTCCTCCAACGGTAATTGGGGTGGTGTCTCGACGGTCTTGGATTTGTCGTGACCCCTTTGTCTGAGAACCTCCCGTGTTTGTTTTGGAACACACGTGGTCCTGGGTCCTCTTTGCTCGTGAGTGACTTATCTGACTACGTCTGAACGGGTACTTACAGGTCCTCAGAGGCCGTCTCCGCACCCAGTCTCCACTGGACAACGTCCAAACCCCGGTAACTCACGTCGTCACGGACGTACCCTGGAAATCTTCCTCCAACGGTAATAGAAGTAATGGAGGTGGTATCAAACCGGAGTCCAGTTTGTTATCCCTCCCTTGTGTGGTGACGGGTAGTTGTCTTTTAACTTGATTTCTAAATAACTCGTACCGAGGTGGGTAGTCTTGTTCTGGGTCAAAGGGGAAATCAGTCAGAGAGAGTAATCCTTCGAAGGTATTAGGAGAATAGGAATAGGTAGTCTCCCGTCTGTCTTACTTTTGGTGTTAGTGTTTTCGATTGGTTAGACTAGTGTACCTAGTGTCCGAACACATTGAGTTACTTTGATACTCGGTACGGTACTTCCCGGTGGGTTCCGTCTACCCAGTACCATCTCTCAAACTTGTTTTACACCAGGTGACCTCTCCCCTTACCGTTTGGTGAAGTCGTAAGAACGGGACTCTTGGGTTCCTTGTCATACTTTTCCGTTTTTCTATCCTGTGAGGGGTCCAGTCATCCACGGGTTATGCTGTGACTTCTTCTCACCTGTGTATTGAGGTCTTTCTTACTTCTCTATCTAGGTTTCGTTTTTATTGTGGGTCAACACCTACAATGACCTTCATTGTAATACCTTCATTTCAGGTTACGACATTTCTCGCTATAACGTATCCTTGGACCTTACAATCCAGGTACTTAGTTCCGTTTGACCTTCACCGGTTTTTCCTCTACCGTTCTCACTTGTAGCTGTATAATTCTTAGTCGTTTGATTTTACCTGACCTTACCCACTTAAATCGAGTCTACTGTTAATATAGATGATGATGACACCCGTTTTTAGGGAATCTTCTTTACCTCGTCGGTAGTATCAGTTGTTCTCAGGCTTTACGTTATGAACCTAAGTCAGAGTCTTTACTGTCTTACTCGAGACAAGGAAAGGTTCCGTTTGGTAAGTCATCGTGTCATTAGGTTCAGATACGGGACTGGTCAATACGACTTCTTCAACTTCAACTTACCAAGATACTTCCGGATGTTCTGGAAGATCTTGATTATGGCGGTTTTCTACAGGAAAAGTAATATTCCCTGACCTTACGTTTTCATCCTTCAGTTCTCTATGGACCTCATTGTCCGTTTAAACCGGAACCTCGTGTCTTACTTCGTCCCGTTTCCGATTGTCTCAAAACGGTTCTGTTGTGTGACCAATTTTATTTAAATTTTGTGTGTGTGTGTGTGTGTGTGTGTGTGTCCAGTATCGTTTGTGGGAGAAGGTTGTTGTGTTCTCTTCTGAGATGTGTACCTGTAGTGGTCTACCAGTTGTGGCTTCAGTCTAACTAATATAAGAAACGTCGGCAGTAAAGACTCTGACTTAGGTTCATAACGTAAAGCCTGAGAACAACTGATACTACCGACGAGGTAAAGAAGATTCCCTAAAAACGGGTGTCAGTCGTTTTTATTCTAGTTCTCGACTGACACCGAGTCTAGTACTTGAGAAATAACGGTTTAAGTCTGAATTTGACTTCTTTCGTCCCTTTCGGTGATCTGGTAAGTCCACACTGGACTGAGTTTAGGGAATACTAATATGTCACCTTATCTCTTTATCTAACTTCCATAATCTAGACTATCTGTGTCACGGACTTCTTGATACCTGCCTCCAAACACTGTAACATACCCTCCGTCACTAGTTCTGGTAGAGGTTCTTTTTATTCACGTATTTCCGTTTTACCAACAGACTCCTCCGGAATGTTTATCGACTCTTTTCTCTTCCATTTCTATTTCCCCTTTCCTTTCTATATGGGTAAACTTACGTCTCAAGGTTCTTATCGTTCTTCTGTATTCTTTCGAAAGGAGTCACTAGTTACACTTCTTTATCTCCTTTTGCTATCTTATCCTTTCTGATCTTTAGAGAAGTTCTTTTAATCTCTATGGTTCCCTTATAAAGTACGTTTCTACCCGTGTTATTTCCTGTCTTTACCATACCTGAATTGTCTTCGTCTTCTATAATTCTTCTCCACCGTTCTTATGTGTCTTCTTAACACGGTTTTTTCTAGAAATACTGGGTCTATTGATGTTACCATACTAATGAGTGGATCTCGATCTGTAGGACCTTACGTTTCAGTTCACCCGACATCCTTCGTAGTGATACTTGTTTCGATCACCTCCACTACCTTAAGTTCATCTCGATAAAGTTTAGGATTTTCTACTACGACACCTTCACGACGTGAGTTATACGGTCGGTTAAACCTTTTGAGTCGTCACCGGTGTCCTGACCTTTTGCAGTCAAAAGTAAGGTTAGGGTTTCTTTCCGTTACGATTTCTTAGGAGTTTGATGGTGAGTTAAAGTGTGGAGAATGTACGATCGTTTCATTACGAATTTTACGAGGTTCGGTCCGAGGTTGTCATGTACTTGACACTTGAAGGTCTACAAGGTAGACCTAAATCTTCTGTGTCTCCTTGTTCCCTAGTTTTAACGGTTACAGGGAACCTAGTAGTTTTGTCCTTCTCAAGGTCTTTTTATGGATGAAGACGAAATAATTGATACGATTTCGGAAACTGACACACCTAGTGGTGTTTGACACCTTTTAAGAATTTCTCTACCCTTATGGTCTGGTGGACTGGACGGAGGACTCTTTAGACATACGTCCAGTTTTTCGTTATCAATCTTAACCTGTACCCCGTTGTCTGACCAAGGTTTGGTCCTTTCCTCATGCAGTTCCGACATATAGCAGTGGGACTAATAAATTGAATATACGTCTAATATAGTACACTTTACGTTCCGACCTACTTCACGTTCGACCTTAGTTATAACGACCCTCTTTATAGTTATTGGAGTCTATACGTCTACTGTGGTAGGAATACCGTCTTTCACTTCTTCTTGATTTCTCGGAGCACTACTTTCACTTTCTTCTCTCACTTTTTAACCGAATTTTGAGTTGTAAGTCTTTGGATTTTAGTACCGTAGACCAGGGTAGTGAAGTACCGTTTATCTACCCCTTTGTTGTCTTTGTCTCTCTGAAATGAAAGAACCCGAGGTTTTAGTGACGACTACAACTGCCGTCGGTACTTTAATTCTGCGAATGAGAAACCTTCTTTTCGATACTGGTCGGATCTATCGTATAATTTTTCGTCTCTGTAATAAAACAATTGTTTCCAGGTAGATCACTTTCGATACCAAAAAGACCATCAGTACATACCTACACTCTCAACCTGTTATTTCTTTCGACTCGTGCTTTCTTGACTACGAAACTTGACGTCACAATCTCTTCTGAGAACTCTCAGGGAACCTGACGGTGTTTAAGGTTGATCAAATAGGATTTCCTTTAGTCAGGACTTACAAGTAACCTTTCTGACCACGACTTCGACTTAGAGGTTATGAAACCACTGGACTACCCTTCTTGACTGAGTAACCTTTTCTGGGACTACGACCCTTTCTAACTACCACGCTCCTCTTCCCCTGCCGTCTCCTACTCTGTCAACTCACCGAGGTGGCTGAACAACCTGTATTCAAACTCATTCGAGACCCTCAACAACTCCCTGTCCCTTCGGACCGCAAGACATCAGGTACCCCAACGTTTCTCGACCTGTGCTGACTCGTTGACTTGACTTGACTAATGTTCAGTTCTGTCTATTCAATCGTCAACTAACAATATAACACATTATTAACTGTAAAAGATTTGTATATTGTTTCAGTAGTTTACATCGGACCCGAGACCCACTCCTCCCCTAAGACTCTTCCGAACATTTTCTTTCACTGGAATTCGACTCCCTTCCTATTAAACCTGAATCTGATCTCACGTCTCCAATCTTCCGCCTCTTACCTTCCTCCGTACACACAAGTCCTCTTTCACTTACCATAGACCCTTCCGGATATCTGATCTCTCCCGTACTCCATAACCTGTTTGAGCTGTCAGTCTTTACACCCTCACTCCTATTGCCCTTTGAATCTCCTGACCACTTTCGACTCCGATCTCTTTAGTCCTTCTCGGACCTTCGGTACAAGTCTATTGACCTGAACTCGGACCTCTGTTAACTTCCCTTCACTCCATCTTCCTTTTTACCAAGTCAAACACAAAATATTAACCGAGGACCTTCTTAGTAGTAGTAGTGTATCAGTAGTGTATCAACGAGGCAGTACAGGTCAAGAAACGTTGGGGTGCCTGATATCGGAGGACTCGAGGAGACAGGTACCCTAAGAGATCCGTTCTTATGACCTCACCCAACGGTAGAGGAAGAGGTCCCCTAGAAGGTCTGAGTCCCTAACTTAGGTGTAGAAAATGTAAAGTCCGTTTAAGAAATGGTAGACTCGGTGGTCCCCTTCTTACTTACCCTCCTTTATCTTGGTGGACCCTCCGAAACGTCGTTAGGTCCACTCTCTACTACCACCGGAGTGAACCTCCTGTCAGTCACCGTTTCTATTACCTGTCTCTACCTTCCTAAACTATCAACTATCCTGTACCACTAGTAAACCTACTCCCACCACTCTCTCCTATCTTAGGTCCTACTACGGATCAAAGACCGAACCCGTCTATTTCTAATATCCTACTCCTTGTGACCGAACGTTCTCTTCTACTACTCGAGTAAAGACCAACACAACCCAATTTGTATCATCCTTTACTTAGAAGTAAAAGACGACAAAACGTCTCTCACTCTACGTAACATCTGTTCGTATCTGTTTGAGAGTCGAATTACAGATACACCCACGTTACCGTAAGTTATTAGTATTTTTCGACTCAAAGAAGACGATCATGAGGAAATATCACTGTTGGCTATAAATGGCCCGGGAATCTTAAGTACCTCTTATATAAACCTGTCAGGGACACTATTAGATACACCGATTTTTAATATTTTTGTTTTATGACCCAACCTTTACCACTCGTTTCAGTAGAGAAAGTGTTGATGACAGGGTAGGGGACGAGGGAGTGGTCAAAGAAAAAAAAGATCTCTTCTAGTTCGGAACCAACCCTTTCTGGACCTCGACATGAGTCCATTAACACTGAATGAGAGATCGTGTCCTCTCCGACACCCTCAAGGGACTACTGACATTGACAACCGAAATGAAATAATTCCAAATTAAGTGTGTAAATTTCGTATGTTAAGTTATCCGAAATAATATAAGTGTCTCTACCCATTGTTAATGATGACATTTAAAATTTCGTAAAAGTAATGGAGTTCTTCTTTAGGAAATGAGAAACACTAGGGTACCTGACATCGGACAGTCTGAGAAGACAGGTACCTTAAGAGGTCCGTTCTTATGTCCTCACCCGACGGTAAAGGATGAGGTCCCCTAGAAGGGGTGGGTCCCTAACTTGGGTCCAGAGAGTGTAACGTCCACCTAAGTAATGACGGACTCGTTGGTCCTTTCAGGTAAGAAATCGATAATGAAGGAATTGGGGCGAGGGGAGGTCCAGATTCGTTGGTGCTTAGATAAAAGACAGAGATATTTAAAGAGATAATACCTTAAGTATACTTACTTTAGAATACGATATATCAGAAAACACTACCCGAAGAAAGTGACTCACACTACGAAAATTCCAAGTAGATACAATATCGTATATAGTCATCGAACACGGGAAAAATACCGACTTATTATAAGACAGTATACCTATACAGAAAAAAACAAAGAGACAAACAGACGACTATTTGTTAACCCAACAAAAGTGGGAAACCGATAATACTTATTACGACAACATTTGTAGACAAATACGTCACTATCGAAACAGAAGTCGACAGACGGACGTCCGGATCTTGTTTCTTCCTAATTGAAAAAACGGTGACTACAGTTGAGTCTCTCCTAGAGATTCCTGTCACTATCAGTCACCGAAGGTCCATCGGAGATCATAGGATCCGCGTTAGCATTTCATCCTTGTAAATGAGAACCAATGGCCAAATACCTACATCCACGGGAAAATAACGAGGGAGGGAGAAAGGAAGTTTCGAAATCTGTGATTTCAGAACTAAGGAAAGTTCCTGACGAGAAATCCAACGACTTTAAAGATGAGGAAGTCGGAGAAGATTAGGTTCGACAGTAAAATTTATACGGTTTTATCGACTATTTAAGTGTATCTCCATACGCGAGTCAACATCAGTGGAGTAACGTCGGGGTACCTGACATCGGGTAGTCCGAGGTGACAGGTACCCTAAGAGGTCCGTTCTTATGACCTCACTCTTCGGTAAGGGAAGAGGTCCCCTAGAAGAGTAGACCCCTAACTTGGACCCAGAGCACGTAACGACCGTCTAAGAAATGTTAGACTCGGTGGTCCCTTCAGATACCTCTATACTTACTTCGAAGTTTGTGTTACCAAGGAAACGAGAAAGTTTCTCCCCTTAACCACGGGTTTTAGAATTCTTCCCTCTAAAGAAATTTTAAACTCATACGTTTCTAAGATCTGACGAAGGTCTTTAAGGAATGGGAGATTGAGGGTTCGGAGGAAGAAGAACCAGAAACGTCAATTCAGACTCTGAATTTAGTACTCCTTAGTGAACTATTTACGGATTCATTTAAGATGTTCTTTTCATTTGTGTACTTAGTCTTACATTTTAGAAATGATAAAGTTTATTAATTATGTTATTTCAGTCCTGTTATTTTTTAGTACACAAACATACGAATGGTAGTATTTTCAATACTAAATGGAAGGATCCTCTATAGAATAAATCTTTACGGGTACTCGTTTTTAGACTAATCGAAACGGACTTACACTTCCCTCTGCAAACATCTTAAGAAATTTCATACTAGACACATGGTTGACATATTTATTATTGAGACACACGGTTAAGGTCCCCGGAGTAAGGTCGATGACCTCGTTTCTGAGAACCTCTATACTGGGTCCTTAGACAGGAAACTAGTTTTGAGGGACCTACTAAGAATGTGTATAAATACGTAACTTTTCTTTTTTTACTTTCACTTCAGTGAGTCAGTACAGACTGAGAAACACTGTGGTACCTGACATCGGATGGTCCGAGGAGACAGGTACCCTAAAAGGTCTGTTCCCATGACTTCACCCAACGGTAAAGAAAAATGTCCCCTAGAAGGGTTGGGTCCCTAGTTTGGGCCCAGAGGACGTAACGACCGTCTTCGAAACGGTAGACTCGGTGGTCCCTTCGGTAAGTACGTGATTCCGGTTCCAGTCTCGAAGTCAACAAACGTATAGACTGACAAAACGTTGGGGTACATGTCATCCGGGGTTCGAGAAGACAGGTACCCTAAAGGGTCCGTTCTTAAGACCCCACCCAACGGTAAAAGAAGAGGTCTAGAAGGCTACGTCCCTAGCTTGGTCGTATAGGACGTAACCGTCCACCTAGGAAATGGTGACTCGGTGGTCCCTTCGAGATCTATTCTTTCCCACTAGTATTTAAAAAGGTAGGTCTGAAACCTCTCATATTTCTTAATGATAATTATTAATACGATTCTTATGTTCATATTATTTGGACGACACAATGACTTATCACAAATCACAAATCATAGATCATATGGCGGTAAATCACAGGTCATCCTGAGTCTACACTAAGACTTAAACAGTAATTTCTCCGGTTTACAACATAGATCATCATGTATATCCACATGATGTTAGTCTTAGTATGGACAAATGGGGTCCATAGAGAAGAGGGTGGTAGACAAATATTAAATGTTTCTTGAAAGTCTATGAAATTTTGAACTATAAACATAATCGTTTGGACACCGACGATCTTCTTTAATGGTTTTTGAAAAACCGAATTTATTTACCTTTACCCTGAAGGGACTCAATAGGGCACCAACTCTTAGGAGGATGGTTACGTCCCCTGTACCCGAGTCAGGGACCAGACCCTCCTAAAGTTTGTGGTACCCCGGTGATTCGGGTATATGATGTTGAGGACTTCGGGTACGTGGGATCTCGGGTACAAGGTGTTGTTCTCGTATTAAGGGACCGGGTCGTTACTTCTGGGTCACATCGGTTTTTAATTTATTTATTTATATTTTTTAATTTTTGTTTTGTCTTTGTACCAGACAGTGTCGGACCTCGGTCTTCAAATTGTAATCACGGTGACTGGACTTTAGTTCCACAATCGTCCACACTTGAATTTCCAGTGTGAGGAAACTTCCGACGTCTCCTCTTAGGTAAGGAACGGAGAAGACCGAAGACTACTGATGGACGTAAAGAACCGAACACCGATGTAGTCAGATAAGGTATTACGGGGTGTAGAAATTCAAAGAGACAGGAGACAGAAATCTAGTGGGTCACAAGGCACACACACCGAGTAGAGAGAGACAGAATGAGAATATTTCTATATATTCATACACTGACGTAAGTCCCGGGTGCCTCTATTAGGTCCTTTCAGAGGTAGAGTTTTAGGAATTAAATCAGTGTAGACGTTTTTGGTAAAAGAGGTTTTTTCCATTATGAATGTCCGAGATCCTTGACCCTGGACTATAGACACCCCTGTGGTGTTATAACTCATTTAGAAACCGTCCCCCCACCATTCTCGTCTATACGTAGCAGTAGAAGTAAAGTGTCAGTTCCTTCAACTTTAAGTCTCTTAAATTCTATCCAGTACTCAGACAGGTCTTCGTCTGTTCCCTAATCTTTATGACTCGCTCACGGAGATTCGACACGACGAAGAAGTTCTCTCGGGTCTCCTACCTACCGCGCACCAGGTAGAGGAACGGAAACACACGTGACAACCTGTTTCACGACGTTTTAGTGTGGTGCTTTTCACTGAGAACCCCGATAGAACGACTACCTTTAAAATTGGACACATCTTGAAAGGACCATGGGATTCCTGATCATTTTTCGGACCACACCTTTAAACCTAGGTCGATACGGTAAAGCACTCAATACACTCGAACGTGCTCAAAGACACATAAAGACGAGGAGTCTAAGAAATACGAATGTTGTTCCTCTAACCCGGAATACGAATGTTGTTCCTCTAACACTTTTGTATCTATGGTACATAACTCAGGGGTGTTACACGATTCTTAGAGACACGACCCGATTCTTGAATCCAGATGTAATAAAGTACGAGAGGAGTGTTTGTTGTCTACTCTCCGAACATTCATACGGGTTACAAGACTCCTACAAATTCCTCTAACTCGTCAAACTGTTTTCGATGTGACATTCGTTCGACACACTGGTTTAGAATAGGTAGATAAACCGAGGTTTCAGGAAGGAACTGGAAGACAAGGGAACTAAGGGTAGTCCCTGGAGGAGTAGATGTGGTAACACTATACTACGACCGTACCGTGTCCCCAGACACCGTGTAGTACCGGTGTAGGACTGATTCGGTCAAAAGTGGTCTATTGGGAGAACAGAGACGATAAAAGATTCTTCGACCGACGACCGACCGTCGGTCTACGTCCTATCAGGAAATAAATCCTATCAAACACGTCAAGACTCCTTTCGGTCCTTAAGGGTCCCTTTTAAGGGAATACCCTTACAGTGTCCTTCGTCTTGACACACCTATTCACCGTTTATCACCAGACGAAAATGGCCAATTTGTCGAAAATGAATCATTCGTACACACACACAAAACCAAATATTTGGGATCCAAGAAACAGAGGGACTGAAAACTCCGTCGAAGTATCTTAGTAACGTATACTTCCGACCCTCTTCGGGACCTTTGTCCCATTAGAGTGGAGATGTAAAACGAAAACTTCTTTGTCTCCGTAATAATTTACTTTAAGTAAATAAGTCGTTTTATAAATTACTCTTGATTACAAAGTCTATGTCACGATTCACGGTCCTACGTCCTTACTTTCTTGCGTAGAGACAAGATCCTAGAGACGCGGATCACCCACCCCATCCGAGTATTTGTATGTTAATGTTATTTATACCATTTGTGACGTTAACACGACTTTTAAGATACCCTCGGTCTCTCTCAGTCGTCTCTGACGACAAAGTTGATCTTCGGTTCCTCCTTTTCTGTTTGGTTCGTTCCCTTTTGTCTGACACCCAGTTCACATATAAGTTTCCTCTTGCCACTCTTCAAACACCACCGACCTTGGACCCATCACACTCTCCTCCAGTGACTTCCTCACCCTCTGAGCGGGGTTCAGTCTATTGAAGACCGGACAACTCTAAGTTTGTAAAGTCAGGTACGGCATAACGTCCAAAATTACAACGAAAGGAAAGTGCCCCAGATAAAACGTATGGAACCAAAATGTCCCGGTCTGAACCGTAGGAAGTGGACCCTAACGAAAGGGTACGACGTCTTGAAGAGTCCCACCGGTTCTCCAGACGACAGGTGTACCGTCTCAAGACGCTACACATACTTAATCGGGTCCGAGACCATGGACTAAAAGAAGGACAGAGATCGGACGTCGTTTCAGGATTGGGTGGGGGTGGGGAGGGTCGTACCTCCGGAGTTCAATGTGGTCCTAGGACTTTCTTGGACCATGTGGACACATACGTATATTGACTTTTAAGGAAGACTTATCTAAGTAAACAAAAAACTAGGAAACAGAGTCAGGAGTCCACGGGAGGAAGAGGATCGTGTAGGGTGTGGACTGTGGCGATGGGGGACCCAGGTTTAGAGCACTCTTAAGGACCAGTGACAAAAAGTTGGGGGTTTCTTGTTGTCCTTTAAGACTTTAACCCCTGTCGACAAAAGGTGTCTTTTCTCATCTTCTTGCTAGATGACGACGAAGAGAGTTAAAGTTCTAATGAGGAAACGGGAAAATTAGGTCTAAGGTCCAAAAAGATATCTTAAGTAATTGGCGTTCAACCAAAGTACTAGGGGTACCACGGATACATATAGACTACATGAAAACGACCGACCTACTTGTCACACTACCTTTACCTCCACTTCTAGGTGGTGATGATCACCAAGGTACCATAAGGGAACAGGGAACTTTAACCACCCAAGACGGTTTAAGGAAAGGTAATTAATATTGTTATTATTGTTTGCGAAGAAAATCCCTGAGGAGAGACGGAAGTACGTCAAGAAAGAGAGGATGTAAGGGGAATCCTATAAAAGACGAACTACTCTATGTTACTATGTACAAGAAGGAGTGACAAAGAGAAGACCGACTTACACAAAAAACATGGATGTTACCAGGACGTCAAACTCAGAACTCACGGTTTTATTCTTAGAAATTTCTTCTTCCTTTCTTTTACGACTCCGAATTTAATACGTGATACCTCTGTAAAATAAAAGAAGGACACATAAATAACTGTCGGATGATATACGATGAGATTTTAAACTCCCACATTTCGATTTAGTCAAATACGGGTGTTCTTTCACTCAACTCACGTCTTCTGATGACTCATTTCTTTCTCCGTGTATCTTCCCTACGCGTAGGGATTTCCCGACCCTTTCACACTCCGTTCCTGGTGAATCGGACCAACGTCCCGCCCTCTTGTTTCTCCTACGCAAAGGTCTCTATGCGACTCAACGGAGAATTCCTTCTCTTAACTTACTCATAACTTGCCGTGTAACACCTTCACCCTCTTCCCCTTACCCCTCTCTACTGTGTTTCCCCCCATCTTATCTTCCCTTGTAGTAATGTTTCTGGACCTTCGGTCTCTGACCGCATATTCTCGTACACGTTTCCTGACACAATCCTCGCCTATTTTTAAAATTGACTATGGAAAAACATATAGTAATAAAGTGTTTACAACCAACTGATCTACCGACACCATCTATATATATGATGAGATATATCTGTTCCTCTCAGATCCGGTTTCTACAATTCAGAAAGAAGGTTCAGGAACGTCGGTAGATCATTCACTTCTTCAACCCTAAACTCAAGTGAGGAGACCGAAAACCAAGCCCAAGAAACGTCGATGGAGCATAGGAGAAATTCGTCAGAAAGAGTTCTCCTTCCAGGTCATCGAAATATTCTTAATTACTGCTGTCAGATCCTGAAACTTCTTTGGATACATTACACAAACCCACATACATTCTTTAGTTCCTTCTTTTTTTCACCGAGAGATATTCCGTAACCTACTCAATTTTTCTCTTTGGTTCCTATTTCTTCCAATTCGTTACTACTTCTTTTCCTCCTTTCATTAATCTCAAGTCACTCGATTTCTATGTTAAATTTCTGAAAAGTCCCTCCTTAGTTCCACCAATCTTACCTTCTCTAAACTAACGTTGCAAAGATTCCCGACTGTTTTCGAAATCCCATTTAGTTTCCTGACAATGGTTAAGTTATCTTAAAATATAGTAAGATCCTTTAACTCATTGTCAGGTAATCGACGTTTCGAGTCCTAGTTCTTCTTTCAATCTTCTGTCCCGTTCAAGACCTTCGGAGTATGTACATTCCCAAAACCGGATCGTTGTACAACTACGACCTTCCCAGAGTCTTTAGTAGAGGATACTACAAGAGTGAGACTCCAGTTCCTTTGGCTCCGGTCTTTCTATCATAATCAAGATGTACACTAACTCAGATGACGATTCGACCCTGAACTAATATGTGAAAGTTGTGAATTAAGTCACGAGAAACGTTATTACACTTAAATCTATTCACAAACGTTTAACCAACCTTTGAAGATATAGGAGTACAGTTCGTATCTTGTACCTTATATCCCTTACCCTGGACTTGATGTTTCTTGTTACCCTTCTCTTTCTCTTCACACTGGACCCTTTCGTTTGAGATCCTCCTCTACTGTAATATTGTCTTCTGACCCCGTAGTCCTTGTTACCTCACACCATTACTTTCCCCACTTCTTCGTGTCCGCCTTCTTTTCCCCGACTTTAGAACAATCATCTACATAGTCTTTCGAAGAAAGTAAAATACGTCCCATTCAGTAGTAAATACGAAAACAATTTTGAAAAAATAAAAAAAAAAAATTTCTAATTTCACACCTGTAAAGAGGTCCTTTCCGTTGTACCATATTACTCCTCCCACACCCGAAACTGGAGACAATCAGAACTGTATTAGGAGTGAACCTTAGACACAGTCCAAAGTCGACTCTTTCACACTTGACGGTGTAATTAACTGTCTCTATTAAATGAAATCTCTTCGACAATTCATAATACCTTGCTACCTCTTCTCGTTTTCCTTCTCCCTCCTTTGTGTTTCGACGTCCTTCGTCGATGTCCGGGAACCCGGACCCTTGTTTCCATTCTCGGACTACGAAATGTCGAATCTTCAAGCTTCCTCCCCGGGAAGGTCTGAAGTCTCCTTCTTTGACAGTTGACCACGGGACTTTTGTCCCCGAGTCTGGTACCTCCTCCCTTCCGGTGGACGCACCGAGACTATAACATTCGTCGCCAAAATTCTCCCTTGCATTTTTTGTCTGTCATCTTAATTAACGACGACAACCCTGGTTGATGACGGTCCCACTCTTCGTAACGACCCGACCACGACTACCCTTGTCGTCCTTTATCCTTCCGCAGACCCGGAAAAGGGAGGAGGTTAGAAGGTCTAAGTTCGGTCTCAGGGGATGACCTTCTTGTACTGCTTCTCGGCAGTCTTTACCTTTCTACGTCAAACACTTCAGAATCAAGGGTTTAAATTTATCGTCTCATATCTTCCCATCTAAACTCTGACTTTACCTAATCGAATTTTGGTTTTGTTAGAGAGTAATCGAAAGATCAGGGGTTGACATGTCCAAAGACTAGGATCTTTGACTGATGAGGAGGTAACTACAATATAGGGGAAAAACTAAGACTGGGAGAAAAGGACAAGGGAAAATACGGAAAATACCATTTTTGCGGAGTTTTACCGAAGTTATAAGATGAACGAATTGAGGACAAAAGAGAAATTCGTAAAGGTTAGTCCGAGAGTAGGGATTGTGGGGTATCCTTGGTTTAACAAAACGTAAGGTCCTCCGATAAGAAGGAGACCAGTACCAAGATTCAAAATGGATTTTCATACGAAAAATCTGCCTGAAAGAAGATTTTTGAGTAACGAGAGATTTCGGTAATTTTTGTTTGTTTGTGTTTTGACAATTCCGGTCTCATATTGAAGTGGTCTTTTTGGAGTACCTCTCTATAGTCCTATAGTAGATCTCCTCTGATGATCGAGGTCGAGACTGAAAAGTTCACCGAGTAAACTTCCCGACTAAACCCGGAGTCCCTTCATTTCTTTTTAGACTAGACGAAAAGTCTCTCTTTAATACCGACTACTTTGAACAGGAAGTAAGAGGAGTGAAGGAAATTATTATGAGTGGTAGAGGAGGAACAAGACGTTCAATAGTCACGTCAATTCCGATCTCTTTTAAGACTTATCGGTAAAACTAAAGTGTCTATTGATAACACCAAAGTCAGAGACCAGGTCTTTTTAGGGTGGTCTAAACTCCTCGAGACTTCGATGAAAATCAGGTGTTTATTATGATTAGACTCGAGACATAAGTACCCCTTTGTGTCCGTGGGACATTGACCTTGTTTCATATAAAATGACATTCATTTGTCAAATTTATACTCGAACATCTCCGACCTCTTCTAAAGAAAATTTTCTTTAGTATCAATTTATTTAGTATAGAATTTATGATCTCGTTTGGAGTGGATGTACATAAGAAATTTAGGATGAAATTTGGAGAAATTGGAGTCAGATATAGAAACTAAATCATAATATCGAGTCTATAAACAGAGTTTAGAAACCTGCGAATAGAACAAGAAGTAGTATCCATTTTACCCTATTCTTTAATCTAAATTACACTGTTAATAACATTCTAGTACTTATACCTTTCTTGAACTCATAGGTATCTACCTACTTACCTATTACTTTTTCTATGTTAGTTTATAGTAAGTCTGGTGTCTTTTCTTGTTTTAGAACGATAAACGTTATGGTACCTTCCTGAAACTCCCATAATACGATTCCCTTTGTACTGTTTCTTTACGGAATTTTTAATTGAATACATACCACGGATTAACTTTGAGTTGTAAGTCTTTTGATTCTAGTACTGTTGACCAGGGTAGTGAAGTACCGTTTATCTACCCCTTCGTTACCTTTGTCACTGTCTGAAAAAAACCTGAGGTTTTAGTGACGTCAACCACTGACGTCGGTACTTTAATTTTCTACGGACGAGGAACCTTCTTTTCAATACTAGTTGAATCTGTAGTATAAATTTTCGTCTCTATAATGAAACGGTTGTTTACAGGAAGATCAATTTCGAATACCAAAAAGGTCATCAGTACACACCTACCCACACTCTCAACCTAATATTTCTTTCGACTCACAGTTTCTTACCACGAAAACTTGACACCACAACTTCTGACAACTCTCAAGGAACCTGACGTTCCTCTAGGTTGGTCAGGTAGGATTTCCTTAAATCAGGGCTTATAAGTAACCTTCCTGACTACAACTTCGATTTTGAGGTTATAAAACCGGAGGACTACGTTTCTTGACTGAGTAAACTTTTCTGGGACTACGACCCTTTCCAACTTCCACACTCTTCCCCTACTGTCTCCTACTCTACCAACCTACCGTAGTGGCTGAGTTACCTGTACTCAAACTCATTTGAGACCCTCAACCACTATCTGTCCTTTCGGAGCGTACGACGTCAGGTTCCCCAAAGTTTCTCAACCTTTGTTCACTCTCTGACTTGACGTCACTACCTCAGATTTTTGGTTGGTTGGTTGTTGTTTTACTTGACAATCCATGTCTCTTCAAACTTTCACTTTCAGTGGGTCAACACAGACTGAGAAGGACTGGGTACCTGATATGTCCGGTACCTTAAGAGGTCCTGTCTTATGACCTCACCCATCAGTGAGGGAAGAGGTCCCCTAGAAGGGTTGTGTCCCTACTTGGGTCCAGAGAGTGTAACGTTCGTTTAAGAAATGGTCGACTCGGTGGTCCCTTCGGTTTCTTATGACCTCACCCATCGGATAGGGAAGAGGTTCCCTACAAGGACTGGGTCCTTAGTTTGTCCCTGGAGGACGTAACGTCGGCCTAAGAAATAGTCGACTCGATGGTCCCTTCGGGATCTCGTATCAAACCATCAATGGTCTCCTATCCCCAACCTCCTCCCATTTTTCCCACTTCTACCAGTTTATTATGTTTTAATGTCAATATTTTATTTTCTTCAGTATACCTATATTACATGTCTCACCACCGATATCAATTATTATGACTTGACTTATAAGTTTTCAACGATTTTCTCATTTCGAATTTTCGACAATAGTGTTCTTGTTTTTTAAGTTTGATACACGACACTACCTACAATTAAGCTGAATAATACCACTAGTAAAACGTCATATATGTTTTTAACTTAGTACAACATATGGACTTTGATTATATTTCAATATACAGTTAATACAGAGTTTTTTATTATAATACTTTCTTGGAGAGAGTAACTTCCGTGTACCATTTACTAACAAATAGAATCGACATTTCTACGGTGTTTACCTAAAGTCTTCAGAGACACCACGGAAACGAAGGTTTCTTAGAAGTTCTTCCGATGACCCGAAACCCACTCCCGGAGTCTACTGATTCCCGTCGGACCTGACGAATCGTAAAAGTCCCTCGAGGTCCGAGAAGTTCCTATCTATGATAATCCGAGTTCCACAGTGGACCGGGAAAGATAAAGAAAAGTTCCGTAATCCGTTCGAAGGTTTGACTAGAAGTGTGAAGTCATGTGACAGTCTGAAGATTTGTTTGGTCCGTACTAACTAATCCTTTTACCCCATTGATCTCGTCAAGACTACAGAAGTTCCTCCATTGACTGACGCCTTTCTCCGTTCCGACTTCTACTCTGTCACCTTGTCTTTCGTACGGACGTTCGAGTCAGTACACACTGAGACACTGAGGTACCTGACATCGGGTCCGAAGAGACAAGTGTCCTACGAGGTCCGTTCTTATGACCTCACCCAACGGTAAAGGAGGAGGTCCTCTAGAAGGACTGGGTCCTTAACTTAGCTCAGAGAACGTGACCGTCCGCTTAAGAAATGGACGATTCGGTGGTCCCTTCGGGTCTTGTCTTACTTGTCTACGTAAATATATAACTTACCCGATAGCTGTGTATCTTAAAATTTTTATCCTGACTTTAAGACCGAGTATTGACAATTCTTGTTACGGTTGTTCAATGATAATTCTACATATACCGTTGGTCGATGAAAATTCATGGGGTCTAATTTTTAAGGGGCTTCATTATGTCTTCTAAGTAGATGAAGTAGACAATTATCAAAACAGAGAGTTTGTGAAGAAAACATCAAGCTTCCGTCAATTGTGAAGGTTAGAAAGTTGTTCATATCTTCTTTATCAAATTAACTATACAATTAACGGTGGTGGGAGTAAACCCTTCTGTCTTTACACACTCAGAAAATTTTTTTCAAATCCTAACTGATACCAACAAAACTTTCAAGAGAACCCGTCAAAAGAAACTAACTCAAGGTGTCTATAAAAATTTGAACAGTGAAAACAAGTTCCTGGGTGTCACCGAGGGGTAACTAGGACTTTAGACTATGTTTGTAGAAGTGGATAATAGTCAGTGAGTCGGGTAGAAGGGTTAGATTAAAAGTAATATTGAGTTGGATTGTGAGACCGAACAGTTCCATTGAACGAAGAAGAGATTTTCGTTTAATGTTTTAATGTCTCAAAACCTTTTCTGGTAGAGTAAATGAGGGAAATAAAGTCTATTTCCGTCCGATTCTAACCGACTCAGTCTTCCGACCAATGATTCTCTGAAACTAAATCCGAATCCAGTGGAATGAAAGGTAAATCAATAGAAAGAACGTCTGACGACGAAAGACTAAGAGTAAAAGTGGAGACTCGGGGACTAGTCCGTACCGTGACGGGGTTTACGGTAGACGAAAGGAAAAATTTACGTACAGAAAGGTATTAAGGTCTTGTGACGAAGTTTTGAGATGAGGGGATCTTGGGAACCGGAAATTGGGGTCCGTCGAGAGTGAACGAAAGTAGAACATGGTTTTAGAAAAAAGTTTAGGGTGATCGGGAAGAAGGATACATGTGTGTACTTACTTAAGTTTCAGTTTAATTATACTGAAACCCAAATCAGATGAAAGATTATATAAATGCACGAAAAACCAAGGGATTCGAACTTGATGAACTATCTCAAAACAGGCAGTAAAGGGGAAGATCGGACCTCTACTTGTGTGACCAAGAAATGTGTCTGTCATCAAGTTATAGATAGCTGTTTTGTCGTCTTCACTTCATCGCTCCACGGAGTAGAACAAATGTAGAATAACGAAAATTTTATGTGTCTTAAGAGGGAGACTACTACCTCAAGTTTCGACGCGTAAAATCCGGTTTATGGACGATACAGTTAAGAAGAACCGGAACCTCGACACTATACTAACTTTCCATATCACATTCATTTAACAATGATTATTATCAATATCGTGACTGTAAACCCTTATTAAATGTAAAAATTTTTCTTTTTTAAGTCTCAACAATAGGTATGTCATAATAGGATTGGTGAATATAAAAACTTACCAATATGTTTCCACCTCGATACCGAAATCTAATCGGTGGGAGGGAATTCTATTGGAACGTAACGTGAAAACACATCACCGGAAGACAAGTAGGGAGACGAATCCGGGTACATGAAAGAGGAGATTCTCATGGACCGACAGTGGGGTCGGGTCTGATTCACAGGGAGGGGACACGGAGGTAGCAGGAGAAACACTATAGGGAAGATGTAACTTAACTTTGACAGACAAAGAGGAGGAACCTGATATTCGAAGAACCTCTGTCTTTGAGGTAACGTCTTATTCCAAGTTTGTACCGACAATTTCGGTTATCTTGTCTAACAAGACTCACTCAAACCGAACCATTCAATGTAAAACAATAGAAGTCTTCTAGAAGTGTTACCACAGAATGTGGTGTATGTTATTCTTCTTCGTCTACCTCCGTTTTTCTCAATAGTAAAAATTTCCTCTTTTTCAATTAAGTAGAGTTTGATACATAATGACTCACAAGTCAGCGAGTCAGTACAGACTGAGAAACGCTGGGGTACTTACCGTCGTGTGGTCCGGAGGGACAAGTAGTGGTAGAGGGTCTCAAGTGAGTCTGAGTGCAGGTAACTCTGTCACTACGGTAGGTCGGTAGAGTAGGAGCCAGCAGGGGAAGAGGAGGACGGGGGTTAGGGAGGGTCGTAGTCTCAGAAAAGGTTACTCAGTTGAGAAGTGTACTCCACCGGTTTCATGACCTGAAAGTCGAAATCGTAGTAAGGAAGATTTCTTTAGGGTCCCGACTAGAGGAAGTCTTACCTGACCAACCTAGAGGAACGTCAGGTTCCCTGAGAGTTCTCAGAAGAGGTTGTGGTGTGAAGTTTTCGTAGTTAAGAAGCCACGAGTCGGAAGAAGTGTAAGGTTGAGAGTATAGGTATGTGCTGATGACCTTTTTGGTATCGGAACTGATCTGCCTGGAATCAGTCGTTTCATTACAGAGACAAAAACTTATACAATAGATCCGACCAGTATTGAAAAGAAGGGTCCTCATTCGTAGAAAATTAAAGTACCGACGTCAGTGGTAAACGTCACTAAGACTTCGGGGGGTTTTTATTTCAGACTGTGACAAAGGTGACAAGGGGTAGACAAAGGATACTTCCCTACCCTGGCCTACGGTACTAGAAGCAAAAGACTTACAACTCGAAATCCGGTTGAAAAAGTGAGAGGAGAAAGTGAAAGTAGTTCTTCGAAAAATCAAGGAGAAGTGAAAGACGGTATTCCCACCACAGTAGACGTATAGACTCCACTAACTATAAAGAGGGTCGTTAGAACTAAGGTCGAACACAAAGAAGGTCAGGTCGCAAAGAGTACTACATGAGACGTATCTTCAATTTATTCGTACCACTGTTATATGTCGGAACTGCATGAGGAAAAGGATAAACCTTGGTCAGACAACAAGGTACAGGTCAAGATTGACAACGAAGGATTGGACGTATGTCTAAAGAGTTCTCCGTGCAGTCCACCAGACCATAAGGGTAGAGAAAGTCCTAAAAGGTGTCAAATAACACTAGGTGTGTCAGTTTCCGAAACCGTATCAGTTATTTCATCTTTATCTACAAAAAGACCTTGAGAGAACGAAAAAGGTACTAGGTCGCTACAATCGTCAAACTAGAGACCAAGGAGACGGAAAAGATTTCGGTCGAACTTGTAGTCTCTCAAGTACCGAGTTCATAACGACTTCGGACCGAACCTCTTAAAACTCGTAATGAAATGATCGTACACCCTACTCACGTTAACACGCCATCAAACTCGTAAGAAACCGTAACTGAAACAAACCTTAACCTTACTTTTGACTGGAAAAGGTCAGGACACCGGTGACGACTCAAAAGGTTTAACCGACAGTATAACTCACGTCGTGAAAGTGTCGTAGTAGAAAGTGCTAAACTTTGTCGAGTTGACCTTAACGTAGTGGAGGTGAATGACTCACAATGTCCGTCGAAAGTCTGATCTAACACCTCCGTAATCTAAAATACACGAGTCTCTATTTCCTTGTCACCAGTGACCATTATTCGTGTCCTAGGGGGGTCTTATAGACAACCAAGTATCAGTTAATACTTTCTATAAGATACCCGGTTCGTAACATGTTTCCATTGACTAGAATCGGAATATCTCTAAAGTCAAGAACACCCTACCGGTGTAGACTTGTCGGAAGTTTTTCTATACACTACCTTTGGAAATACTGAACACCTTTTGAAATGAGGTCCCGACCACTAATTGTCTAATCACAGTTGATTCACTGAAGTGAAAGTGAAAAGTAAAAGTACGTAACCTCTTCCTTTACCGTTGGGTGAGGTCACAAGAACGGATCTCTTAAGGTCTCTGCCCCCTCGGACCACCCGACGGCAGATACCCCAACGTGTCTCAGTCCGTGCTGACTTCGTTGAATCGTCGTCGTCGTCGTTTCTATATAAATTTCACTATATGTGACTCTGTAAAGGGACAAAACAGAAATGGATGGACAAGAATCAATATTTATTGTACTATTACCTCTCTATCCATATAACCACGGACCTAGTCTCAACCTAGAATACCACTTATTCTCGACGTTGATAGAAACACTAAAATTATTATTTGTTTTAAGTAATTATACTTATTTCAAGACATGTAGTCAGTGTTCCGAGTCACAGGATTTACCTCCGACGACGAATCAGTGAAGTCAACATAGGCCGAGAAACGTTGAGGTACCTGACATCGGGTGGTCCGAGGAGACAGGTACCTTGAGAGGTCCGTTCTCATGATCTCACTCAACGTACGGTAGGAGGTCCCCTAGAAGGGTTGGATCCCGAACTTGGGTGTAGAGGACGTAACGTCCGTCTAAGAAATGGTGACTCAGTGGTCCCTTCGGGACTCGGAATTACCGATATTACCGCCGATTTCGTTTTACCTGTTTTACACTAGGGGACCTCTTCCCTTCCCGTTTGGTGAAGTCACAAGAACGAAACTCTTGGGGTACTTCTCATACTTTTCCGTTTTCTGTCCTGTGACTTTCTACTTGAAGGGTCCAGCCATCACGGGTTATACGATGACCTCTAGTCACCTCTTTATTAAGGTCTTTCTTACTTCTCTGTCTCGGTTTCGTTTTTGTTGTGGTTCAACACCTACACTGGTCACTATCTTCGTTCCGGACTACGACATTTCTCGTTATAACGTGGCCTTGGACCTTACAATCCAGGTACTTAGTTCCGTTTAACTTTCACCAGTTTTTCCTTTACCGTTCTCATTCGTAGCTGTCAAATCCTTAGTCGATCGGTTTTACCTGACCTTACCCACTTATATTGAGTCTACTGGTAATATAGATGATGACACCCGTTCTTAGGGAATCTTCTTTACCTCGTCGGTAGTATCAGTTGTTTTCTTAGCTTTTACGTCATGAACCTACGTTAGAGTTTTTGCTGTCTTACTAGAGACAAACGAAGGTTCCGTTGGGTGACTTATAGTGCCATTAGGTTCAGATACGGGGCTGGTCATTGCGACTTCTTCTATTTCTACTTACCAAGATACTTCTGGATGTTTTGGATCCTGATTGTGGGGGTTTTTTACAGGAAAAGTAATATCCCCAGACCTTACGTTTTCATCCTTCAGTTCTTTGTGGACCCCATTGTCTGTTTAAACCGGAACTCACGTTTTACTTCGTCCCGTTTCCGATTATCTCAAAACGGTTCTCTTGTGTACCCAGTATCGTTTGTGAGAGAAGGTTGTTGTGTTCTCTTCTGAGATGTGTACCTGTAGTGGTCTACCAGTTGTGGCTTTAGTCTAACTAATATAAGAAACGTAAGTTTCCACCTCTTCGAGATATATCAGTCGTTTTTGTTCTGGTCCTCGACTGACACTGAGTCTAGTATTTGAGGAACAACGGTTTAAGTCTGAATTTAACTTCTTTCATCCCTTTTGGTGATCTAGTAAGTCCATACTGGATTTAGTTTAGGGAATACTAATATGTCACCTTCATTTTTATTTAACTTCCCTGATCTAGAGTATCTATTCTCACGGACTACTTGATACCTACATCTAATCACTGTGACATGTCCTCTGTCCCTAGTTCTGATAGGGGTTCTTTTTCTTTACGTTTTTTTCGTTTTACCGACAGACTCCTCCGGAATGTTTATCCATACTTTTCTTCTCTTCGTTTTTAGTTTCCTCTTTTCTTTTCTATATGGGTAAACTTTCGTCTCAAAGTTTCTTATCGTTCCTCTCTATTCTTTAGGAAGGAGTCACTAGTCACGTTTCTTTATCTCCTTTTGTTATCTTACCCTTTCTGACCTCTAGAGAAGGTCTTTTAATCTCTATGGTCCCTTTGTAAAGTACGTTTCTACCCGAGTTGTTTCCTGTCTTTACCATACCTGGGTTGTCTTCGTCTTCCATAATTCTTCTCCACCGTTCTTATGTGTCTTCTTGATATGTTTTTCCTAGAAGTACTGGGTCTATTGGTGTTACCACACTAGTAAGTGGATCTCGGTCTTTAGGACCTTACGTTTCAGTTCATCCGGAATCCTTCGTGGTGATGCCTGTTTCGATCACCTCCACTACCTTAAGGTCAACTCGATAAAGTTGACCTAGTAGGATTTCCTACTACGATACTTTCACGATATGAGTTATACGGTCGGTTAAACCTTTTGAGTCGTCACCGGTGTCCTGACCTTTTCCAGTCAAAAGTAAGGTTAGGGTTTCTTTCAGTTACGGTTTCTTACTAGTTTGATGGTGTGTTAACGTAAGTAGAGTGAGCAATCATTTCATTATGAGTTTTAAGAGGTTCGGTCCGAAGTTGTTATGTACTTGACACTTGAAAGTCTACAAGTTCTACCTAAATCTTTTCCATCTCCTTAGTCTCTAGTTTAACGGTTGTAGACAAGTCTCTTTTTCGTTCTCTCAAAGTCTTTTTCTAGATGGAGACCAAATAACTAATACGGTTTCGGAAACTGACACACCTAGTGATGTTTGACACCCTCTAAGAATTTGACTACCCTTATGGTCTGGTGGACTGCACGGAGAACTCTTTGGATATACGTCCAGTCCTTCGTTGTCTATCTTGACCTGTACCTTGTTGTCTGACCAAGGTTTATCCTTTTCCTCATGCAGTTCCGACATATAACAGTGGGACGAATAAATTGAAGATACGTCTCATGTAGTACTCTTTGCGACCTGACCTTCTTTGTGTTCGACCTTAGTTCTAACGACCCTCTTTATAGTTATTGGAGTCTATACGTCTACTGTGGTGGGAATACCGTCTTTCACTTCTCCTTGATTTTTCGGAGAACTACTTTCACTTTCTCCTCTCGCTTTTTCAACCGGATTTCGAGTTGTAAGTCTTTTGCTTCTAGTACCGTAGGTCAGGGTAGTGAGGTACCCTTTATCTACCCCTTTGTCACCTTTGTCACAGTCTCAATAAAAAACCCCGAGGTTTTAGTGACGTCTACCACTAACGTCGGTACTTTAATTTTCTGCGAATGAGGAACCTTCTTTTCAATACTGGTTGGATCTATCGTATAAGTTTTCGTCTTTGTAGTGAAACGGCTGATTCCAGGCAGATCAGTTCCGACACCAAAAAGGACACCAGTACATACCTACACTGTCAACCTGACACTTCTTCCGACTTGTGGCTTATTAACTACGAAAACTTCAGACCACAACCTCTTCTGAGAACTCTCAGGGAACCTGACGTTCCTCTAGGTTGGTCAGGTAAGACTTCCTCTAGTCGGGACCCTAAAGAAATCTTCCTTACTGCGATTTCGACTTTGAGGTCATGAAACAGGTGGAGTACGCTTTTCAACTGAGTAACCTTTTCTGAGACTACGACCCTCCCTAACCCCCGTCCTCCTCTTCCCCAACTGGTTCTTACTCTACCGACCTACCGTAGTGCCTGAGCTACCTGCACTCAGACTCACTTGAGGCCCTCTGCCACTACCTGTCCCTCCGGACCACACAACGCTAAGTACCCCAACGTTTCTCAACCTGTGCTGACTCATTGACTTGACTTGACTTGACTTGATTCCAGTACCTTAGGTAGTGAAGTGTCGTTTATCTACCCCTTTGTTACCATTGTCTCCGTCTGAAATAAAAAACTCGAGGTTTTAGTGACGTCTACCACTGACGTCGGTACTTTAATTTTCTACGAATGAGCAACCTACTTCAATACTGGTTTAATTTACGTATAATTTTTTCGTCTCTGTAACGAAACGGTTGTTTCCAGGTAGATCAGATCTGATACCAAAAAGGTCGTCAGTACATACCTATACTCTCAACCTGATATTTCTTTCGACTCACGGCTTCATAACTACGAAAATTTGACACAACAACCTCTTCTAAGAATTCTTAAGGAACCTGACGTTCCTCTAGGTCAGGTAGGATTTCCTTTACTCACTACGACTTCGACTTTGAGGTTATGAAACCGATGGACTACACTTCTTGACTGAGTGACCTTTTCTGGGACTGCGACCCTTTCTAACTTCCACCCTCCTTTTCCCCTACTGTCTCCTACTCTGTCAACCTAACGTAGTGGTTGAGTTACCTTTACTCAAACTCCTTTGAGACCCAAAACCACGATATGTCCTTTCGGACCGCACGACGTCAGGTACCCCAGCGTTTCTCAGCTTGTACTGACTCACTGGCTTGACTTGACTGACTTGACTACCGTTCTGTTTAAGCTTTAATTGTGTTCTTTCTTAACAGACATCAGTCTCGGTAAAAAGTCTTTACCTTGTTTGGTAAGATCCCCTATTACAAAACAGGAGTGACTTCGAAAATACATCCCCGACGTTTGGGGGTACCGACGTCTGACCTTCTCCCCGAGACCGTCGGGGTCACCAGGTACTAAGTTTCCACCACCTCCTTCTCCTAATACCACCGTACCCTTACGTATCCGGACCACAGTGTCGTCTCGACTTAAGGGTCAGCCGTCCTATTCGAATCCGAGTCTCGTGGTCTTCCGTTCCCTTTAGATTACGATCCTCTTTTATGGAGACTTTCGTAAACTATCCTTCATAAAGATTTTTCTGTAAAATTTTACTTAGGAGGACCCTTTTTAGCCTTGTAGTATCATGGAGTAATATGAAACGAATTATATAAATATAACTCACTGTATACCCGACAGTGGTATTAGAGAAATCTCCAATGATCTAAGAGACTTCTGGAAATAGAACAGGAGTAAACTTTTCTATTCAACACTGGGACCAAGACAGAAACTAAGTGACACAAGAAACCCGACGTCAAAAGAAAAATAAAATTCCCCCTCAAACTACTCCATTAGTGAGTCTCCGACCCTATCGGGTCCAACGAAGTAAAAAAGAGAAGGAAAGGTCAGTCGACCCGTTCCTCGGACCGTTCGGATTCTCCGGGAAGTAGAGACACTTGGGGTCGTCCAAACTCCGGACCTGACCTACGGAGGTCGGGCACCGTCCTTTCTCATCCGAGCGGACCCAAACGGTTTGGAGATCCGGTGTGATCTGTGAAGTCGACTATAATTTTTTATTTAGACCTCGACAAATTGTAAGGGTTCTACCAACACACGTACGTACACACACACACACACAGACACACACACACACACACGTGTTGTATCTTCATCTCTCGAAGTCGACCGGGTGCTGGACGGTAGAGGTTGGTCGACAACCGGAACACGGAGTGTTATGTGTGTGTCGGACAGAGGGAAGTATCGAGGACACTTTACATGATCCACTAAAATGGGTCCGTTGTTCTAAGGGTCGTGGACCCTCCTTGCATAAAACTGGGTCGTTGTCTGTTTATTCTAAAAAGTAGACCAACCCCTGAACCTCAGTACCACATACTTTGGTGTGACTCTAGAAAGAAAAAGTCTCTTAGTTACAGTCAAGTAAGGAATGGTCTTATTTTTTATTCTAAATAAATGGTTCTAAGGTGTATTTTATGTTTGTAAACATAAAAGACAAAATAGAGAGTCAGTAGTACGAGGAAAGTGTCTAAATGGCACTTTCAGTGTCTAAATGAGTTTCGTGCTACCTCTCCTTCCCTGTCGTCTTCCCATTTCACGGTGAAAGTCGACGTTCCTACAGTAGAATCCCTTTGTTCGTTGTAAAAGGCGTCCTGACAACAACGGTTCGAGAGTCAAATTTCACTAATTATTCTCCTACACCCTCCGCCCTCTTTCTCCACAGAAAGAGTCAGAGACGACATCACGGACGACAACAGAGATACTACAATCCTACCTGTGGATTACTCGACTCCAGGGACAACTAGTCGACCGGCGTCTGTCTGGCGTACCACAGAAGACAGTCCCTCTGAGTAACCGAAAATCGTCGGAGGTAAGGGTTCGCCGCGAAAATGAAGAGCCGAGAACGTTGCTACAGACTATCGATTGATTGGTGAAACGTCGAAAAATCAGCACAGGTGTAAAAGACAGAACGGGTGTAAAACCTTTACGTGACTCTCTTTACAATCGGAAACGACTTCCAGACTCGAGTTTGTTCCGAAGTCCTAAAAGGTTGACCCTGGTCTGGGACAGTTCGATTAAACGATCCCACGATAATCTTCTGAGTTTGATGTAGACTCGTCTATAAAAATCTAGAACTAACTTCTGAAAAAAGTAGAAATAAGTTCCCAGAACTAAGTTAATTTTTTATTTTTAGTTCTGTTACGAGGTGGACCGAGGACGAACCAATTTCGGACTGAATAACAATGAGATTTTATGATGTCGTGAATAAAGAATGAAAGAAACCAAAAGTTCGATAAGTCGTAGACTTATATTTTTAAGTGACAAGACGGGGGTCTATTGGAGACATATAAAACTTCTGAGTTTCCGTTGTATTAATCGAATATATGAAAATTGAGTTAACACATAGTTAAAAACAGTAAAACTTTTGTTACAGTGTCATTTAGACTTTACTATAATAGTCCTCAAACAATAAACATTAGGGTACGATATAAAGCCATTAATACGTTTAATTACTTCATTCTGTTAGAATAAATCTTCGTTAAGTGTACTATTTACCTTTGATTTTGGTGTTCTTGTATCAATTTGAGTTAAGAGAAAAAATGTTCGACACAGAATAGTATAATGACCTGACTTTGTATAAATCCGAAAGAAACAATTTACGACACAAACATTGTTCATTCTAGTAATAATTTTAATTCACAATTTCTCGTATAAGAAACGAGAAAGAAATACGTCGAAGTCTCATATTACACAAGGAGTTTAACGATGGTATAACAAAGTCTTTACGAATAGTTACACTTCACAATAAGTTAAAGTGCCTTAAGAGACAAGGGTAAGTTAACATTTGGTTTGTTCTTTTGTCTATGTACTAACGTCGAGAAAACTCATAATTGAAAGTTTTTCTACACGGAAAAGGGTTTTATGGTTTATTAAAAATTTTTTGATGGGAAGAGTAAGGTCACTCGAAGAAAGACACTGATCCTCTCCGTCATCATCAGTTTTGCTATGGTACTTTTAAGTACAAGTCTTGGTGGTCAGAAGAGAGCGGAGAACCTCTGAAAGAAGGGAGGGAGACGGAGGTAAGTCCTCAAAACACGACAGATGACGTAAAAAGGTTGATACTTTCGATCATGGATCCTTTCACACACACACACGGACACGTGCGCGAACGTGATTCAACGAAGTCAGTACAGGTTGAGACACGCTGGGATCCCTGACATCGGGAGGTCCGAGGAGACAGGTACCCTAAGATATATCAGTTCTTATGACCTCACCGAAAGGTACCAGTCCTAGAAGGACTGGATCCCTAGTTTGGACGTAGAGGATACAGAGGACGTAACCGTACACCCAAGAAATGGTGAATCACCGTAGACCCTTCCGGGTCCTTTCGTCGATCGTAGTAAGGGGTGACACTAAGGTATAGGTCCTAAGGTCCCGATAAAGTAAATTATACATCTCTTAATCTTTGAGCTGAGGCCCTCTCTAGGGTCGTCGGACTAATACGGTAGAACGAAAACCATGAAGTTACAGTCTTTCATCTCAAGTGAGAAAAGGACGGTAACGACTATTCAAGACTAAAGAAAAAGAAAAAAACACAACCATTTTGGACAAAGACAGATGAAAAATTAGTAACTGGAATTAAACGGGAGACCGTCATTATATCTGGTTTAACTCGATGGACAAGATGAACTGTCGAAAAGTTTATAGACTCCTCTCATTGGTACAGAAGCGAAACGGAAGAAAATCAGTCCAATTAGTAAAGGTCCAGAAAGTAAACAAGGAGTAAACTGTACCAAAGGTCTAAGACGGTTTGTAAAGGGGAAAGGTGGTGGGTAGAACTAGTGGTTGTCACTCGTTTAAGATTAAAGAGGTACGAGATTTTATACCATAGGTTCTGACTCGTACTGTAAGGTTCTAGGGGATTAACTGTCTCCCTGATGTACACTGAACATTAAACGATAGTTGTGAAAGGAATTACTCCAGAGGACCTGCGAGGCCAGAAGAAAACGAATTGGAAGAAATCTAGACAAACCGTAGTCCGTACCGTGACCTCTCTGTTATTACTTATTCTCGGTCAGGAACAGGTACTTCTCAGATATTGTCTCTAGGTCGGTGCATTTGTTTGTTAATTTTACTCTTTGCTTGTGTGTCACTATCCGGGCACTTCTTCCACGTCCTCGCTCTCCCGTGTGCCACTAACTGAGACCCACGGAAACGGCTCCTTCGTCATGACTCGTCTCGAAACTGACGACAGTTCGGTTCGGAAAGAAAGATTATCATCTAAGAGTTTACATTCACACGTAAAAGAGACCGTCGACAGCTTACTGTACGAAACAAGGAACAATTTCCTTAAAGTCCGGAAGGAGAGGTCTCTGACTTTAAAGTCGAGGTGGGAGACACATGCTGGTCGCGTCTGTGACGTGGACCTTAAGAGTTCCGTTGTTCGTGTTTAGACCATCGTCCATAGTAGAACAATGAATTTTCCAGGTCTTGAATATGTACGTCACTAGAAAAACGACCATAGTCGTAGGACAGACACTGACAAAATAAAGAAATTTCCTCCCATCGGTTCTAAGTTTAGGTGTCAATGTTGGTACAGGAATTCCCTCTATGTGTAGGTCTGTGGTGAAACCTTTTTTTACGTGTGCACGAAAATATCGTTCGTCTCACAGTAGTTTAAAACCGAACCAAAAAATGGGGTACTTAATCTACTGACAATTATAATTACTAAGAGACGAAAGAATAAATTCTACCTTTCTTCTCTATTTGTCTAGTGGATTGGAAGAAACTAGCACCAGGGAAGAACCTTTTATCCTTAAACAAGGTATGTACAGAACAGTATAACGAGGATGAATGACCGTCGAATAAGCAAGAAGGGTACTTTAAAGATCGGGGATTGTGTCACCAGGTAAAACAAGAGTCGGATATAGTATTGACAAGGAACTATTTCTGACTCACGTCCACGTCTCCCTCACAACTACTCTCTCTCTCAATTCTCCCATACCCACCACTCTTCCACCTCTCTCCAGAACTTTAATAGAATTCCTATTTATAACTCGGATTCTTCTGAAGACTTCTAACGTCGAGTCGAATAAACGGTCCCTCATCCTTTCTTATACGAATGACACGAATTGGTCCAGAACGGATACACTCCGTGGTACTTTCTTTTGTGTCCAACCGCCGGAAAGGGTACACTCCAAAGGAAATGGAAAACGTACATGAGGACGACTATTTCACACCTACTGGTAGACCTAGTTTGCGTCCCCCTATTTGTTTTTGTGAGTTCCTTTACGAAATAAATACACCGGTAAACGGAGACATTAATATCCGTATCTAGAAAGGAATGTGTCCCAACTTTATGTTGAAGTAGAAGACAACAATTAGAGACTCTCTAACCTCAAAATACCGAGATTCGAGATTCAGAAATCGAAGTCTCCACTGGAACTGTCACGGTTCAACAAAAATACTATTACGGGATTTAAATACGTTATAAAATATCAAATTACTTTGGAATTATGTATAATAGGGTTAACCTCAATTTATCTTTTCACAATAAAGATAAAATATCCACTCCTTTGACTCCGAGTCTCCCTTAAAATCAACGAGGTTCCAGTGTCCATCAAATTCAATACTTTAACCATTATCTACGGTCAGAAACTAAAGACCGATGTCTTGAAGAGAGGACTTACCGTCGGAGAAAACGTTATCTCCAATGTAAAAAAAGTCCAGGATTATGTCTAGGAAAATAGTCATTAGGAGTACTACCGGAAGATTCCCTCCAAGTTCACCTGGAATCGCAGTGATACTTGTTTCGATCACCTCCACTACCTTAAGGTCAACTCGATAAAGTTTAGGATTTTCTACTGTGACACTTTCACGACGTGAGTTATACGGTCGTTTAAACCTTTTGAGTCGTCACCGGTGTCCTGACCTTTTCCAGTCAAAGTAAGGTTAGGGTTTGTTTCCATTACGGTTTCTTACGAGTTTGGTGGTGTGTTAACGTGAGTAGAGTGTGCGATCATTTCATTACGAGTTTTAAGAGGTTCGGTCCGAAGTCGTTATGCACTTGGTACTTGAAGGACTACAAGTTCGACCAAAATCTTTTCCGTCTCCTTGGTCTCTAGTTTAACGGTTGTAGACGACCTAGTACCTTTTTCGTTCTCTCAAGGTCTTTTTGTAGATAAAGACGAAATAACTGATACGGTTTCAGAAACACACCTAGTGTTATTTGACACCTTTTAGGACTTTCTCTACCCTTATGGTCTGGTGAACTGGACGGAGAACTCTTTAGACATACGTACAGTCCTTCGTTGTCAATCTTGACCTGTACCTTGTTGTCTGACCAAGGTTTATCCTTTTCCTCATGTAGTTCCGACATATAACAGTAGGACGAATAAATTGAATATACCTCTCATGTAGTACTCTTTGCGACCCGACCTTCTTCGTGTTCGACCTTAGTTCTAACGGTCCTCTTTATAGTTATTGGAGTCTATACGTCTGCTGTGGTGGGAATGCCGTCTTTCACTTCTCCTTGATTTTTCGGAGAACTACTTTCACTTTCTCCTCTCACTTTTTCAACCGAAGTTCGAGTTGTAAGTCTTTTACTTCTAGTACCGTAGACCAGGGTAGTGAAGTACCCTTTATCTACCCCTTGTCACCTTTGTCACAGTCTGAAATAAAAACCCCCCCGAGGTTTTAGTGACGTCTACCACTGACGTCGGTACTTTGACTTTCTACGAATGAGGAACCTTCTTTTCAATACTGGTTGGATCTATCGTATAAGTTTTCGTCTCTGTAATGAAACGGTTGTTTCCAGACAGAACAGTTCCGATACCAAAAAGGTCACCAGTACATACCTACACTCTCAACCTGACACTTCTTTCGACTCGTGGCTTCTTACCTACGAAAACTTCACACCACAACCTCTTCTGAGAACTCTCAGGGAACCTGACGTTCCTCTAGGTTGGTCAGGTAAGACTTCCTCTAGTCGGGACCCACAAAAAACCTTCCTTACTACGATTTCGACTTCGAGGTCATGAAACAGGTGGAGTACGCTTCTCAACTGAGTAACCTTTTCTGAGACTACGACCCTCCCTAACCCCCGTCCTCCTCTTCCCTGCTGACTCCTACTCTACCGACCTACCGACCTACCGTAGTGCCTGAGCTACCTGCACTCAGACTCACTTGAGGCCCTCTACCACCACCTGTCCCTCCGGACCGCACAACACTAAGTATCCCAGTGTCTCAGTCTGTACTGACTCGTTGACTTGACTTAACTTGACTTCCCTCCAAACAACAGTAACAAGTCAATTCAGGTTGAAAAACTCTGGAGTACTTAAGATCGGACAGTCCGAGGAGACAGGTACCTTAAAGAGTCCGTTCTTATGACCTCACCCAACTGTAAAGGAAGAGGTCCCCTAGAAGGGTTGGGTCCCTAGTTTGAGTTCAGAGGTTGTAACGTCCACCTAAGAAATGTGACTTGGTGGACCCTTCTGAGATTCTCTCCAATCCGTATAACAAATGACACAAGAAAAAGTTAATTACCGATTTAATCTTCTCTTAATAAGAGTCAAGTTCTGGTTTATTTAGAAACGATAGGTACTATAAAAATAAAACGGAAAATTAGAGATTCCGAGAAATTATGATAGTAAGTACGTTGTATTGATGATTATGAATCTCTTCAAGAACAACGTTTCATATCAAGCCGTTAACACCGATAATAGTCAAAACTAATTTTCTTTCTCTACCAAGATTTATTCTTAACTGTGAGACACCAGAGACCCGTACCGGGACTCGATTTGCAACCGACCGTTTTATATTTCAGTGCAACAATTAAAGGAAGGCAAAGAAGTAGAAAGAAGAGATGTGAGAAGATAAAGATTATCGTTTGAGTCAGTGGTGATCGGCGGACACTGAACAGATGTGGAACTCTGTCAGTGAGTAATGGTCTGGTGAGACCGAAGAGGTGAAGCAAAGATCACACTCCGGTCAACGGGAGTGGTATATTTCGAGAGAAGAAGTACCCGAACAGTAGACACGTCAACATGTCCCGTATTAGAATTCTTCCCGGGGTTCGAATCAACTTACGAGGACGACAGTGGTTGAACTTTCAAAAACTCATTACCCGGAACGTAAAAGTAAAACAGAACCCGGGGTGTTCAGTACATCGAAACGAACCGAAAGATTACCTTGAGCGATGTCGTGTGTCTCCAAAGTGTAAGAACGAGGAAAGTGAATGAAGTCTTGATGTCTGGAGATCGGGTCTCTGATCTAGATCAGAAACTGATTTAAAGAAGATTTCCACTTTTCTAAAAGATTTTATGTACCTGAAGACGGTATAAAAGGAAAGATATTCTTATTCTTTTGGAGAATGACATGTTGAGTCCAGGAACAAAATGTCCTTTTACCAGATAATATGTCTATAAGAGAATAGTCTCTTACTTTCTCTATTTCTATCTCTACTCTCTCTCTCTCAACATTTATTAATGTTTTTTCAAAACTTCAGAACTCCAACTCTCGACTCCTCGGGTCCTTTGACCTTTTTTATTCTATATAATAAAATGGAACTCTTCCCTTTACAAGTGGTTAGTTCGTGGTATCATCTACTTTAAAATACACCAAGACTTAAAATTTAAGACACCTCCCCCGACGACTCTCACCTTTACTAATTCCCCTATTCTTTACACTTTGAAAAAAGTAACGGGTAAGAACGAGACGACCACCGGAGACGTATTGGGGAGACGTGACGAAAAAAGGAAAGGATAAAAAAGTAAAGAGTTAAGAATCGAAAAAAAGAGAGGAGGAAGGAAAGGGTAATACGTATAATAAAATAATTTAAATAACTGATATTTCCATACAGGAATCGAGAATTAAATTTTTCGTTAATTTTTAAAATACGTAAGGGTATGATAAACGAAAAAAAAGTTTCGTTTTGGACCCCTTATTTTTTAATTAAACTCATTATAACTTTTCATTATGAATTTTCTCAGTTAATGAACTTCTCAGGTACTAAAAGACATAAAGGAGAGATCTATTAATAGTTTTACAACTTTAGTAATCGTCTTATAAATTTTATTAGGAATTAATAAAAGGACAAACAGTCATCTTGGACTACTCAATAGTTCAGGAGGTTGAGTTTAAATAAATTACTCATATACCCATATAAAAAAGATGTAATCTGATAGAACAGTAATTATGTTAAGTTAATACCTTCATCACATTTTGGAATCCCAATCACGTGATAGATACAAAATATAGATAGGAAACTAAACTTTAAATTAAAAAGGAATAAAAATTTACCTGTGTTACTATCCGTGACCTTATTTTCCTACTATTCAGTACTGTGAGGAAGTCCTTCAAATGTCATTAACCCTCTCTATATGGTTGTTAATGTTATAACTACCTACCCTTTACCCCGGTGTCACATTATCGTCCTGAAAGTTTTCACACTCCAAACGGTTTCCGAATTCACTCTAGTCTCTGCTAAGAATTGGTCTTGTTGGTCATTTGAAAAGAGTCAAAGGTTTCAATGTTTTTTTTTTTTTTTTATGACAACTTAAGATTATCCTTATCTGAAAAGGAAAACGACCTTTAAACCTTCTATGAAACCCTCTCTCTACCTCCATCATATCAATCATATATTCTATCATATATATCATATATTCTATCATATATCAATCATATATTCTATGAAACCCTCTCTCTACCTCCATCATATCAATCAAGAGAGGAACTCTATCATTGTTTATAATCCTCGATCATACTTCCTTACTACGACTTCGACTTCCAGGTCACGAAACCGGTGGAGTACGCTTCTCAACTGTAACCTTTTCTGAGACTACGACCCTCCCTAACCCCCGTCCTCTTCTTCCCGTGCTATCTCCTACTCTACCGACCTACCGTAGTGACTGAGCTACCTGCACTCAGACTCACTTGAGGCCCTCAACTACTACCTGTCCCTCCGGACCGCACGACGCTAAGTACCCCAGCGTTTCTCAGCCTGTGCTGACTCGCTGACTTTACTTGACTTGACTCATACTAAACTCCATTTTATGGATTCGAGAGATACGGTAATAAGGGAATATACATTTTGTCTATATTCTTGTCATGGATATAGAGTACATCTCAATAAAAATTTTATTTCTCTTAAACGGACCGATCGTCTTATTTCACATCGTTTATAAGTGTAATAATAGAACTGTCAAAGTTTCCTTACAGGTGTAAATTTCCCTAAAAGAAGGATTCGTTAGTTCGGTATATGTCTAAGAGGAGAGTACATAGAAAATTTCCACTCACAGTCCGTCCGGTTAATATCCTGTCAAAGAATTAGTCACCGTAGCTAAAAGTGAAAGAGATGTATAGTAACGAGTAAACATAACTCCATACGGTCGTTTATGATTTTTTTTTTTTTTTTTTTTTCAGTTGATGGTGGGAACTAATGTCAGCCTCAGGACTTTTCTTCTGACCGTCATTACCACTACTGAGACCCGAAGGAGTCTTACCACGTGACCCGGTACTTTTGTCATAAACGTTTCCACACGTGCACTGATTTTTTCGTACCCGAAGTCTCGGATTTTCACGAGACGACAAAAGATCGAGACACTGAAAACCGTTCAGAGACCCGTCGAGACTCGTAGTCAACGGACAGAAATTGGTCTTTTATGTTAAATGTTTTTATTTTTTTATTTTTTTTATTCTTATGAAACAAAAGAAGTGTCGCAGTACACCAAATATACTTTACCATTCACCCTTCTACATACCTTTCGATCACATATTAAACCGTAAGTTTAAGATCAAAAAGAAAGGAAGAAACTAGTCCTGATTTGGACACATACTTATCATTTTACCACGAATGGGGAGAATACAATTCACAAACTAAGAAGGGGACGAATAAAGAGGTATTACCTATTAGAGTCAGTTACAAGACGACGGGACCGTCATGTAATCTTAGTGAAGTCCCTGAAAATTCTTTGTGTCCACACACCCGGGAAGAGGAACCCTAGGACTAAATGGACAAGAATCAAGTCGGGGTAACAACCGTTAATATCCAGTCCTCTTCCTTGTTTTCTACATAAACGTTTGGTAAATACTTTCTCCGTCTCGACCCTTTACCGACTTATGTGTCCTTAATTGTTAGTATAAGGCGGAATCAAAAGTTTTCGTCGAAAAGTCTTCGTACTCTATACTTACTTTGACCGAACCGTCACAACTCAAGGGGAAATGTCGGACCGGAACGAAGAGGTCAAAATGAAACGTGTCGACATGACTCTTTTAAGAAAAAAGATATATGGATTAAAGGTACCCACTTGAATTTCCTGGGAGATAATAGATGAACAAAAAGTACTTCAGAAGAGGTTAAAGAATAATGGGTAATAAACAAAACTAAATCTGAGAGAATCAGAGGGAGAGACGAAAGCGGAAGACCCGATGGAAGGACTTGGAAACACTTGAAGGACATCCGCCTTGAAGAGCCGTGCACCACCTAAGAGGGAAGAAACATGAGACAGGAGGAGAGGAATGTAGGTAGGTCTGTCAACATCTTTCTCACCACCTCCTCCGTGACCCGAAAGAGTCCTACCACTTGAACCGGTACTCTTGTAAAAGGTACCACACACCCACTGACTTTTTCGTAGCCAAAGTCTCGGATTTTAATAAGACGACGAAAAATCGACACACTAGAACCCGTTCAGTAATCCATAGAGACTCGTAGTCGAACGACAAAAACAACAAACCAACGATTCAACACGAGTTAAGAAAAGGTTAGGGTACCTGACATCGGGGGGGTCCGAGGAGACAGGTACCCTAAGAAACCCTTTCTTATAATCTCACCCAACGGTAAGGGAAGAGGTCCTCTAGAAGGACTGGGTCCCCAATTTGGACCCAGAGGACGTAACAACCACTTAAGAAATGGTGACTTGGTGGACCCTTCGGGTTAAGATTTACCCTTTATATTAAATACGGGAGAGAGGGTGTCTTTTGTATTTGTTTTTTATTCTTTTTTCCTTCTTATTAGACAAAAGAAGTATTCCAATACACTTAATGTACCTTGGTATTTTAAAAAGGACCTGGGTCCCCACTCGGTTCCAGTTCACATTTCTGTTATTTACTAAAAACATTCGGGGTCAAGACCATTAATAGAAGACAATATTTTTAGGTCCCCGGTAAAGTGATATTTCCTGTTCCAGAGGAGTACTATGTCTTGAAGTCTTTCACTCATCAGTCGTTAAATAAAGACCTGAACCTACGGGTCCTTTAGACTCTCGGGAAGAAGTTGGCTGTACTAAACAGTAGATCCTATTTCCCGTAAAAATACCGGGAACCTAAAGATAAGACTCTCCTACCGATATTGAAAATCCCCCTCGATCAAATACAGGTTTTTGTCTCCTTCACTCCCCTCTTTTTGTTTGACGGAAACCTTTCCTCTTCTCAACGAAGATCGGTTTTCCATTAAGTATGAGTAACATTTCTTGATCCCTTTACTCTCTTCCTAATAATATCTAAACGAAGATATATCCAAAATGAAGATATATCTTCATTTTAGTAAACTTATAGATGGTCGTTCTCTCTATTATTGACAATCTTGAAACAACGTAAACTATCGGTTAAAAAGGACACATACATCTTAAAATGTTTTAATCCTTTTATAGGTTTTACGTCAATAGAACAAAAGATGCAGTGTAATAAAATAATCATAAAAGGTGTAGGTCTTTATGACCGATGTTAAAGTGAAAATTACTCATATATTGTAAGGTGACACACACACACACGGTATTAAATAAGTCAAGAATAAAACTTATAAAACACCATAAAAACTAATTTACTTCAGATTTTATGTAGAAATATGTGTCTGAAAATACCCAAAGAGTAAAAAAGTAATTTCTATATAAAATATTTTATCTTAAAGACGTTTATTCCTAGGTTTGAAATACTTAAGAACCATGTATAAGGGTCTAACGTAACCCCATTCTAACAAGGAAAGTATAAAACTACCACCGTGTGGTCTCGTGTAAAGTTCAATAACAAACACTCGTTCCATGTGTCATGGGATTTGATGTAAAGACCTACGAAAGGAATATTAAGTAATATCTTTTGACTTGTTCTTAGTGACATAAGGGGTTTAACTTCTAAGGTAGGTAATTTTCTGCGTGGTAATGTAATGTGTGGTGGCTCCTGTTTTTCCGACGGTTGTTTTAATCCTACGCAATTAGTAAAGATTCTGCGTAAGATTCAAGTCTTTACAATTTCACACTTTTTTACATGTTGAGTCTCACTTTCTTTATACATATAGTAAAATAAGGGAAACTCTCAAGAGGGAACTTGGAAAAAAATTTTTTCAATGTTCGTGTGACATAAATAAATACCGACAAGACCCAGACGCAACAACACACCCAAAAAGAGATCAACACCTCTCTCCCTTGATCAGATATCAACTCCACTCGTCCGAAGAGTGACGCCACTGAAGAGAACAACACCTCATACCCGTAATCCGTGCACCCGAAACCATCGACGTCGAGACACCTAGATCTTGTGTCTGAGTTATTAACAACTCGCACCCGAATCAACGAGACACCGTGCACCCTAGGAGGACCTAGTCCCCATTTTGGACACAGAAGACGTAACCGTCCACCTAAGAAATGGTGACTCGGTGGCCCCTCCGGGAGGAACCTGGAAAACATTCGTCAAGTTCTACCTGCACTGTGGTTTATATCCGTTCCCCCAAGACAGAAAATAGGATACGTGACTGAGTTGGCAAGACGGAAGAGAGGTAGGGAAAGGCTAGAGATCAGGGAGAGTCCCTAACGGGGGGTGACCCCTTAACGGGGGTGGTAGTGTCAAGGGGACAATGGACTGGAATCAAAAGACAAGAGAGTGACACAAAGTCTTGATAGAACGGGATCAATCGTATCAGTAGACCCTACCACTACCCCTATCCCCGTCTCAAATGTATATCTCAAGAGAATTTTAAAATCGACTGGGTAAAGAATTGTTGTACGAGAATAATGAGTTTATAAAACCTACTGGTAAGTACGGTTAGTCAGGAAGTAAAAAATCCAATTAACGATAAAAAGATTTGCACATGAGAGTTTAAAATATTGGTAGTAAGGGATAAATATACCTCTCTTTACAAGTGTGTACATGTTAAATATAGAAGGAGGAAACTCATATACACACAAACATTATCTTCGTAATAATCCATATACATGAATGTATGTATGAAGATATACATTCATAAAATATTTATATATGGAATAAGAGAAATATGAAAAACTTTTTCTCTCTTGAGTTATATAAGTGTCACTTTTTGTGTATAGGTTTGAAATAATTATATGTATCAAGTATCTCTTTTGCATTACAAGTGTAAGTGTATAAATAAATATGAATCCCGGAACCTTCTCGACACACACACACACACACACACACATACGTACCCCAAAGGGTCCATCACGATCACTATTTCTTGGACGGACGATTACAGCTTCTGTGTTCTCTGTGACCAAACTAGGGACCCACCCGTTCTAGGGAACCTCCTCCAGTACAGTTGGATGAGGTCATAAGAACGGATCTCTTAAGGTACCTGTGTCCCCGGATCACCCGATATCAGGTAACCCAACGTTTCTCAACCTGTACTGACTTCGCTGAATCGTGTGTGTGTGTATAAATACACACGACACACGAGTCGACACAGACTGAGAAAAGCTAGGGTGCCTGGTATGGGCTGGTCCAACAGGTACCTGGAGACAGGTACCTTAAGAGGTCCGTTCTTATTACCTCACCCAACGGTAAAGGAAGAGGTATATATATAGAAGACTTGGTCAACTTTAGTCGTTGTCTTATCCACCTACCTCCAGTCTCATGTGAAAGTAAAGACTGTTTCACATTCAATCTCTTACACCACATCTGTTCTCGGTACTCTCCATATGTTTACGATTGTCGGGTCTTAAATTACCTGAGTCGGAAGTCGGTGTCTGTTATGTCCTGGGATGTTGGGAGAGAGAGGAAATTCCCCCGGTGATTAAATTAGTGTTCTAATGGTGTACCGGGTCTCATCTACTCTATATGAAACGTGTCCGACCGGTTGAGGATTTGTGTTTCTCCCCCTTCCCCGACTTGACCGGTGTAGACCAAAGAGTCGAATGGAGTAGGTAGTGTGACTCAGTGTGGTGGTGGGTCTCCCCACGACGTCCTCTAACCTTTGTAAGCTCCTTTCTAGTTTACCTTTGGATTACCTATCTTCTCTATCCCAAGAGGGGGTAGTGACGAAATTCAAAATGAGTGAAACGGTCTTAGTACTTCGATCAATTACCGTCTCAACTAGAACATGAGTGGAGGACTAAAAATGAAACTACAAGAAGCCGTCTCTTTTCTCTTACCCGAGTAAGTACTAATTTTTTTCTTATTTTCCTTTCTTTCTTTTTCGATAAGTGAGTAAGTTGTTATCAATAACTTGTGGATATACACGGTCGGTAACACAACAGAGACCTTAATCACGACTTGTTATATCTTTTTCATGGACGAAATACCTTTGTATGGAGGATCGACCCCTCTGTCTATAATTTAGTGAGTGATTCTCATATTTCTGTTCATGTTGTCCCATACCCACACTGTCTCCAATAAGAATATTCTCACGGGTCTCTTTCAGAGGCCCTGTTCTCTAAATTTGTTCGGTCGGTACCCACAAAACTTCCTTTTCGGAAGACCCGACTCCCTTACCGGTCACACTTATGGGTGACTCAGGATTACACACTTCAAAACTTACACATGAGAACGATTAAGTATCTCTCCTCCTTCCAGTCTCTCCCATTAGTCGTTTACTCATCTATAAAACCTGGGGTGTATCTCGTCCTGATGAAAGGAGACAAGGATTTCGATTAAAACGGTCGTCAGTAACCACTAATTTTAGGACCCACTGTGTAGGGACCTTCTGGACCGGTTGAGAGACAAAATTAAGAGTCGACTCGTCACAATAAGATCCAACGAGTAGACCTTCTTACGGAATCTTACTAGAAATAACGGGACACCAAGAGGTCGCCATTATTACACCGTGGGAGAGACTCGTCCCTTACGGTGCGTGTAATCCCCGCTCTCACAACTTTTTAGGACTTCGGACAAAATAACGAACAAGTGACAGTAGGGAATAATCACTTCCACAGTGTCTGGTCTGAATATAGGACAACCCGTAAACCATACAAACATCACTTACGAACATAATGTAACTAAAACTTAACGGTCACCATAATTCGCCCATTTGTCGTGTCGAAATCTTCTTTAGGAGACTCTACAACCTATAATTCTATAAGAATTGAAGACGAGATAAAAACAATGTCGTCTCAGAGACCATTCAAGGGTTCCTAGCCTATAGGACCGAGTAGTAATCCGAGTCTTAGGTACTTTGAACACAAAGCTCGACCAATGGTAACAGAGGTGTCGCACTGTGTTATCCCCGGGTACCACTACACTCTAAAGTCCCTTTGACGTGTAATTGTCGGTTAGGTAAGTCAAGTGGACCTTCTTTTCAGTAACCCGTTCTTCACCCTCCCATCGCTACGGGTCCTTGTAATTGAACGAGTCGCACCACGACTCGATCATAGACGGTCCCCCCGATGTATTAATTCCGTACTCCTGAGAGGGTTGATATCATCCCCTCCTTTCCATTACCCCTGACCTTGTCTAGGCCTTTTTTTTTTTAGATCGAAACACACACACAATCACAGAAAGTTTTCGTGTCCACTCGTTTTACGGAGAGTCTTCATTCCTCTCTCTTAGCTCCACCCATTAGTGTAGAGAGAAAGAAGAGGTAGAGAGACCCTTTTCGGTTCTTTTCGTCACTACACTCTTATTTCGGAACACCTGATTCTCGTCTCCTTCCCGACACCCACGTCTCACACGACACGACGGTAACGCAAAAAGGAAGGGATGATGTGAAAGATTGTGTCACGGGTCTTGTGTCATCCCCGAATTAAGAATAAACAGCTTTTTGAATTATGTACTCACTTATTTACTTTCTCCACACCCAACCCCCGTAACTCATTTTCGGGTCACGAGAAAAGTCCCGAATCAGCTATTTGACCGTAAACAAAATTTTACATATGTCTCTCCAATAAATTCACTTGAGGTAAGTTTTAGTGTAACATAAACTATCACACTGAAACTTCCATGAGTAGAGTACGAAAGTTTTTTAAAACTCTCTTTAGTCGATATGAGTTATTTTTCATTTGAGGGTTTAAAATCTCTTCTAGTACCGGAACTCAGTTTTCTTATTTATGTTTGGACAGAGATCTGGATCGCATTGTGTCTTTGCAAACAGACTTTGTAAAGTAACATTCCAAACGGTATGGTCGGTTAAGTGATGCCCATTTTAAAATGATAAACACGTATGTTAAGTGAGGGAAACCGAAGTCGTTCTCGATTTCTTCACGGAGTTTCTGGACACACCAAATGGGTACTAGGAACTCTGTTACGTCCAGAATAGAAGTCAAAGAAAGACCGAAGGTATGATGAATTATCATTATTTAATAGACTTATAAGACGGTATCAGTAAGTGTAGATAATTGAGACAGAAGTAGAAGAATGGGAACATATGTGTATATAGGTAGATAGAGAGGTGTGCAGAGAATTTAAAGGGTAAGTGTGTCGATTGGTACTTAAGTAGATTCACAGGCAGATGTGTAGGTAGGTGTGTAGGTAGGTAGGTTAAAAATAAATGTCCGTACACGATACACGGTTTAACACACATAACCCTTATCTATATTACTTTTGTCTTAGGAAACAGACACATCAAGTAACAGTAAAATCAGATGTTAAACCTGACTAGGTCGTCTGACCCATTTGAAGATAATATAAGAGTACAACAATTTAAACAGATAAAGGTGTGTCATTTTGATCAATTGACTTCGGTACTAAATAAGGTTGGAGGATTAACAATCTACCCTTTAGACACGTAGTTCCTCCCATACACTAAACGGGTGTAAGAGAGTCGAGACAACCACCGGTTCATCTTTAATTCTAAATCATTCTGGTACAAGAGAGAATGTTAGACCCTAAGAAAGACAACGGAGTACATGTCACTTAAGTGGACATGAACACAAGGGTCCACCCAACATAGACAAAATCAACGATTCAGGAAGGCTGACAAAAACACTAGGATCCCTGATGTCGAGGGTCCGAGGAGACAGGCACCCTAAAAGATTCGTTCTTATGACCTCACCCAACAGTAAAGGAAGAGATCCCGTAGAAGGACTGGGTCCCTAGCTTGGACACAGAGGACGTACCCGTCCCTCTAAGAAATGGTGACTTGGTGGTCCCTTCGGTCTCACACATAGGCCCTGATTCCGACTTAATCCACAAGGGAAGGGTTTCTTTTACGTCTGAAACGTTTACCAGACTTCAAGTCTCAGATCGATCATGAGTGTTACTAGACGACTCGGAACCCGTGGATCTCTGACTTCTCAGGAATTTTTCAGTTTTTCTCTAGTCACAATGACACAGAAAATTAAAAAGTTTCTTATAAATACTACACAGCAATCTCCGGAAGTTCGGAGGTGTTTTATGACGAAAATGTCTACTGTGGGTGAAGTCATTCTCGGATTCCCCCTTGAGTAATCATCTGTTAATCAATAAGTTGAACAATTTGTAATTAGGGAGAATACGGAGACCAGACGGATCACGTTCGTATTCCCCAACCCCCTCTATCCTTTGATTTCAACCTTGTTCAATGGTCACGAACGGTGGTCAAGACGAAAAAGAGATACCCAGATGTATAACGAAACAATAGAAAAGACTCCGAGAGTACCTCGTCCTCCCGAAGATTTATCAACCCGGTAAAGGAGATTATAAAATTTAATACTTACTTACCAGAAAGATGTGTTCATCGTACCACCAGTTACGAGGGTGGTGTCTCCCGTTTGGGGTCTACAGAATCTACAATTACAAGAGTTCCGTGATCTTTAAACAGGGTCCTCCGATGCCCACAGATATCCGTCCTACCGGTTCGGTATCCTCTTCTCGTCTAGGGGAGGACTCCTAAAACATTTCCTTCTTTCCCTGTCTCTTCTCCTTGTCACTTGTGTCTAAGATCTAAGTTTCGTAGACCTTTAGACCCGTTCTCTTCCTTTCCTCGTATACATCCCTTTTTTTCTCTCCGTCTTTTGATAGTCTCGTCTCTACGACACAAGACCTTACGTTTCGTGTAGACCCACATGGTCACTAGTCGTCGTGTCGAGAAGTCTTCGTGTCAGGTTCTCACCTCGACTACACTCCATCCGTTCTATAGTCCCGAACCCGATGTTCCATTTACAAACCCCGTTCTGAAGTCTTAGTCGTTAAACGACGGTAGGTCTCGTACCGATTTCCCTTTTAGTCGGTCCTCCACCTATCTCTTTCTGGTGTCGAACGTCCCGGACGATACGGGTCTGGACAGGGACCCGGATCTCGGGTTCCACCAGCCGTCTCACTTCTACAGACATCACCGGTCTTTACCGAGGGCGTATGGTCCACGAGTCCTGTTCCTTCTGGTACGGAAAAACAGTGGTGGAAGGAAACAGTATGTTTTCTTCCGTTATCAAACCCATGTCTATGGATTTCTCTTCGTCTCGGTTCTTTTCTTCCTTACCCTTGTCGGGACCAACGTAGTCACTCTAAGACGTGACTTTCATGGATACGGAGATCTACGGGATCATTTACTCAGTTACGTATGAGAGACAAGACGAATTCGAAGAGCCAACTGGTAGATCACAATTATAAACACTGTACTTCACAGGATTTCGTGATTAAGACTAAGACCTCCAATTCCAAGGGGAATTCGATTTAAAGTTATTTATTAATAGACCCTTCCAAGGATGGTACTCAGGTCCAGTGTGTGTCGAGGAGTACCACCTCTGGGAAGAGGAGTAAAATGTTCACCCTTGTGGGTCTAAATCTTTTCACTCAGGGAACGGGTTCTGGTGTTTGGACCCGTTCGACTTTTGGACTAACCTGACTTGTAGTCAACAAAAGGAGAGACGGTACAACAGGGGGAGGTAGAGGGACGACCACTCCAACTAGGGACTCAAGAGGGACTGGGCGAAACAGGAGGAGACGTGTGAATCCGAAGGAAAGGTGAAACGTCGGACATCGAAATAGGGACAGGGAAAGAGATGAGGTTAGTTTGTATGAACCCAGAATGTTGACCCGGGGTCCTGGAACGAGTATCCACCTTTACCGACCGATTAACAGACACATCGTACGACTACTCGTTTCTGTGTGTATTAAACATCTCTCGACGACGAGTCCTTCACCAGTGTTACATTGAGTTCTCCCCATGTATAAAAGAAAAGAGTCTGTAAATGAATTGGGTGTCCTCCCTACGATTACGTCCGGTCCGGTCATCCCAAACCTCCCCTCGGGGCAAAGGAACGGAGAGAGACGAGTCGGAGAAGAACCCACCGACACAATACGAGACGTACGGACAGACGGTCGGACGGTCCACCCAGAAGGGACAATCGTGTTCGGACGACGAAGTACACCGTGACACACTGACTAAACTACTGGACACTTGAGTGACAGGTAGACCGGTGGAGTCTCAAGCGGACCGACAAAGAGAAAAAAACGACACTGACTTAAAGGTGTCGAAAAGAGTCGTAGACTGAACGTTTGGTGAGACGAGACAGACAATTTACCTACTTTTCTCTGTCACTGGAGGGTGACGCCTTTTCGTGGACCCGGACCCACAGGAGACGAAAGAGGACTTGACCGGCCCCGGCGACGTCAACGGTGGGGTCAGACGACGTATGCACTATGAGACACTCTCCTCTCTGTAAAGTAAAACATGAACCGTCCGCGACTTGAGTTGACCTGTTACTCTGGGTCCTTTATACTGTGGTAGACGAAGGACGGTACAAGACCGAGACCATGAACTACGGGCCCGTAGTCGACAATGGACTCACACGGACCAGAACACTTCACTCGGCAAGTCCTTTGTGGAAGTGATTGAAAGGAGTTACCGTATTAAGTAGGACCGGTCCGACGGGACGACTCACCAAAAAAAAAAGGGGGAAGAACCGAGGGTCTCATTTTGTAGAGAAAGACGAAAGATACAAAAGGTCTCTTTTATAAATGTGTACTTATACATGACGTAGTATCTTTACAATCGAATAAACCGGTAGGAAAGGGCGTGCACCTGAAAAAAGACGAGATTTCCATCAGAAGGATCTAATCAGAGATCGACGGAACTTGACATAGGTCACGGGGCACGAAACGAACGGAGACGGAAGGTCCACCCTTGTTGCAGGAATTGATCACCAATTCACTCCTAATCGATGAGGTTCTTCTCCTAATTTCTTTGTTGTCACAGTATCTTTTATCCTTTCTGGTCAACCCGGAGAGGTACGACCCTCACGAGTTAGGTCGACCGTCATAATTCCCGATCCTCACGATATAGGGAGCACGGTACCGGAGACGTTCGGAGTCTAAAGAGACTTGGAGACTGTACGACCAGAGATCAAGTCCTTCGACGGTCCGTCCGTTGTACCCGTCACGCAACTACCGACTCAGGAAGCGACTGAGTCACCAACATTAGGAAAGCACGTGTCTGTTTGGTTTGGTGGACACGCCTCAGAATTTTTACTTTGTTTCGGGTTGGGAGAGCTAGACACTTATTTAAAAGTCTGAGTCTCATACGGTAGACCTGGTCTGTGTTACCGACGACCTTGGACACAAAGAAGAAAGAAGACTAAAACCATACCAAAACCAATAGGTAAGGATAAAACTACGGATTTCGCACTATAATTTGTATTAGACTTAGAATTAACTTTTACATACGAAAAGAGTAAATTTGAAAAACCGGGTAACTTCTTAATACTGTAACGTTTTAAAACGACCTCCCCTTCAGGGACCCTTTAAAGGGAAACCGACGGTCTAACGAAAGATTTAGTCACTTTCGGAAGTTCAGGATCCAGTCTTCCTTCTACCCTGTTAAACAGTGTCACAACCTCATACTGTCCTCTCGCGTACGAAACAAACGTAACAATTCTTACTGTCGCCAAAGGTACTTTCTGACCCCCTCACCTACCCGACGAGTCTGTGGACCAAAGGTCGGGTACTGTCGACCGGTAGTGGCACTGAGAGTGCTCCCTCCTTATGTGAGTCGGTCGAGAAACTATCTGTCTCGGGAAACGAGATCCTTCTGACTACTCTACGTGTACACCTATGTATACACGTGCACCTGTGTGTGTGCGTGTGTGTGTGATACCAGGTACGGAAACACCAATATGGACGACCTTGATACCCGTCTTAACGACAGGAGGAAGACTGGTCTATCTCAGTTGGGTCTCGGGGAAGGGTGAGTGAGGCGGGATGGTCCAATTCGAGACGGGACAATCCTCACCATTTTAGTTCTTGAGTATCAGAACGTGGATATTCACCGTCTCCATCGTGATTTTTGAACGAATATAAAATCCGAGTCACCTAACATAGTAATGCGTCTGAAACCAGACAAATCAATAATTAAAGACCACTCGGGACAATATAACAAATTCTACGATAATAACTTATAGAACTGGGAAACTGTAAACATCTTACAGATACACTTGTTGTACCATCTTGAAGTTAGAAGAGTAAGAGGGAGAGAGAACTAACTCCATCCTGATACGTTTACCAGGTAAGCCGGGAAATTTCCTAGTCCTGACTGGAACACGAGGGTCATTCATTTAGGACCGAGTCTGAACCGAGACCGACACGAGCCGTTGAACTTCGGGATTCCGAAATGTCCGTCCTGGGACACACCGTCACCGGTGAAACAACCACTCCTTTACCATTGTTGGAACCCGTAGAATCTACTACGGTACAAGTGAAGTTTCTCGGGTGGTGTGTGTCTCTCATTTCCTTATCGTCACGATATTACCTCTAGGTAATTTACGACATCGTAATCATTATTAATTTGTCGTAAAATACTATCGTGGTCGTCCGATCAGTTCACTTATTAGGAAACACCCAAGTGAGAGAGAAAGAGAGGTATCCATTTCCTAAATCTACCTAAATACTGTAACCGACTTTGTTTAATCACCTACTCACTAATGTCCTAAACTCATACCAATTCGGTTCTAATTACGGTGATTAAGGACTCTTACTTCCTCGACTGACAGTGGGTGTCTTCACTTGAACGTGAAGTTCTACACGTCCGAAGATCGGTCGCCAAGTCTAGACGACCCGTGCGTGTGCACATGTGTGCCAGAGTTGGGTTTAGGTCGTAGGAGTACAACGCGACATTACCTACCCTTCGTTTGTTGTTATTAGTGTCTCCGGAACTTTATACCACTTATTTTATGAGTCACAACTCATTTGACGACGAACGATTGTGAGAGTCCAGTGGCCCCATGGTAAAGCCGGCTCCGGAATTACTCCAGTAAATGGAAATGGATGTGGTCCTGGTATGGAATTAACGGTGAGTCGGAAGTACTTTCGCAAATACCCATTTGTCAACCGTGGTTCCCTCAATAATCGACGGGGGACCTAATGGTATCCTAGTTCTTAGTATTTTTATCATCGTTAACATCAGTATTATTGGATACGACACATTCATATACAATATTTATACAGAATTTAAAAGTGGTGGTGGGTCTTGTCGTAATCCCACTTCGGACCGTATTCTTTGTCTTGTGACTAATAACTCTGTGTACCTACCTATTCTTCCTAGAGGAGTAAACATTTCAGACCTTCTGTTTCCTCTCGTTTTCATGACGGTGTAGAGTCAGGTAGACAATAGACACCGTAAAGTACACCAAGACTCCTTGATCCCCATCTGTACATGTAAGAAGAGTGGAGTTATCCCTCTCTTTTATACGTTTGCTTTATCTAAAATTTGCATACAGGTTCCAATTCCCTCGGTCTCAAAACCTTTCTCACAGTCAAGATAGGGGTGACCGAGGAAAATACAAGGTACTATAGGTCTATTGTTCAACTTTCGTAAACAAAGTTAGGTACAGGCTCTTTATTAATTAGTTTAAGTGATTTAAGCCCCCGACACCTCTGTATCGGTCGGATGAAACACCTGAAGAAGAGGTCAGGGAACAGTTCACAAGGTGATTAGCATCTAATAACATTTTACTCGTCACGGATCTGACTTAAGGACTAACTTGACCGGATCTTTACGGTGGGTGCAGTCAAGAACCCACAGGATTCGTCTATAAGAGGTAGGTATACCAGATTATTTTAGGAGGAACGAAGACGCGATAACACTATACGGAAGACAAAAAGAACCAACAAACGTAATGGACTTTTTACTTCAAGCTGGACTCTCACAACGTAAAATCCGACAGACGTAAACCTGAGGATGGACGGAGAGGTAGAAAGAGAGTTGCGTAGGTATGAGTACACCGTGAAACCTAGTCATTACGACAGCAGAAATAAGGACGGGACGGAGGTCTTTCGTCCTATTACGCCAAGAGTATAAAGAGTTTACCTCGTCACTTTGTTTACTAGTACCTAAAGACAAAGACTAAGTAAGTAAATTTATTCATGTTTACTTTTTTGTCCAAATTTGAAGACGAGTCTAAGATAGCTGACTCATACTAAGAGAAAGAACCGGTCCTCTCTTGTTCTATCACGGAGAAGGTATGTTCTCGAAAACTTTATAAACTCTTTTTTCGTTAGTATCTAAGAAGTTCAGGACAGGAGTAATCCCATTGTAAAGTACAAAGAAGTCGACAATGAATGTCCTTTACCGAAAGTTAAGGGGGGTAAGTCGAATGAAGAGTTTACTGTAGGTCAACGAATTACAGAAACACACTTCACATTTGCCACGTCGAGTGTCTGTGTAGGAAGGGAACTAGACCTAAGGTGTGAAGATTTCAACAGTGGTGTTTAACAATTCTTTGAAAAAAACGTCAGTGTAGAAGATACTAACTGAAGACAACTCGGACGACAGTTACTTTTTCGGATGTAGAAAATTTGTGTCCGTACTAATAAAACTTTGGTAAGAGGAAGTAAGACATAAATACGTCGACCAGATAACTTGTATTCACTTCCTGAAGTATAAAGAGGGACAATTTTTAGACAGAACAATGATTCGGGTTACAAGGTCGGAGAGTTTCTAAAACTATTAGGACTAAGTCATAAAGTTAGATTGATTAGAGTCTACTTCTGAACCGGATGTATGGTTAAAACGTGAAACATTTTACGACATCGTCGGTATATGAGATTGGATTTCTCTAGACGGTAACAGATTCAATTATCCACGACTTCCGAGTAGTGGACGTTTCCACTTCTCTATCCATGATCCCTCACCACCCCGAACACCAGTTGGTATCTTACAAAGTCAAGTACAATTAATTTTTAGACTTATTATGTATATCGACTAAGTGAAGTAACATGTCGTCTTTGATTGTGTAATATTTCGTTAATATGAGGTTAATTCTTTTTTTTTCTTATACTTATTGCTCTTGAGATTGGTTGTTATCGGTCACTTGGAACCCTTCACCACTCATCTTCGATGAGACAACATTTCCACAGTGTAACGTCATTACAAATTTGGTTTGATTTTGATTTGTCGAGAACGACGAGAACTGTCGCGTTCGGCGTTGTTTCACGTCAGATAAAAAGTAGAATTCTATCACGAGTGGTATGTTCGATTAGTTTTATCCCGTGTTATTTTAGTAGTTTGTTTAGAGGAGAGGGTCCTCTTATGTCTGGAACGACTTTAAGACGGGTTGTTCCTGTTTCTCTGACGTTCTTTCTTGTGGGGACTCCGGTGTCGGGTCTGAGGAAGGACATATGACGACCCCCGGTTACATCGGGTCTCTTTCCCGTCCCGATAAAGAAATGCATAGTGGCTGATCGGTCACAGGTCTATGTACCTGTCTTCCTACGAAAGAGTCGTTTTGTCATTATTGACTGGGTGTGACAAAGAAAAAAAAGTTTAAGGAAATACTGTGTGTGTGTGTGTATGGGTGTGCTTATATGTATATTCAGAAAACGTCTTTACCTTTGTGATTTATAAACTTACTTTCTTATTTCTTCTTTTCCAGGTAGATCTCATTGGACATTATTTGAGTGACGACAAAAGGGTCCATTACTTCTGCCGATAGAAACAGGTCTTGTCTACGATACTCTAGTACAGAGGTTCTCTACTTGACTCTTACTTAAGCGAATTTAATACCACGAGTGTCTCTCCTAAAATCGAGTTTGTAAACAAGTATACTAAATACCGTGGGAGGTAGGCCGCTCAGTTACGTTTTTTTTTTACTTTGAATTAATGTCGTATGTCTGTCGTCAAACGAATTTTCTCTCGATTTTCAAACATCCCTGAAAAAGGAAAAAAAAATTACTCTGTCCTTTGAATAGGATTTTTCATTTTTCGAAATATGTTGTAAACGTTGAGTAGTTCACACTCAGACTGGGAACACACCCCCCTCTCCTCCCCCGACAGACACTGAGGTGAACCGGAGACTCGTTTAATAGGGGTTGGGATCCAAGAATGGGTTGAGAATCAAGGAGACTACGGACAGAGGTCCTAAGGGAAAATAAAATCAGATCGGGAAGGGAACTCCCTTTTCTCATAATAACATGAAAGAGAGACCGTTGAGTTCAGACTTTCAAATTTAAATATCAGATTCTCGACAAGGTCACATATATGCCGAGTCTCCCACAATAATTGTTTAGGTTAATTTTGTAAGGAAGGTGATTATTTTTTCAGTCGTGGAAGGATAATTTGATCCTGGGTGGGAATTCAATTAATGACTGACAATCGCAAAATAAACGAAAGTTCCCAGAGAACCCATGGTTCGAAGACTCTGTTTCGTCTAAGATCAACCATCCAGTCACCGAAACAAACTACGAGTAGGAACTGAGAGTTAAATAAGATGTAGACTTCGACTTAGAGACACAGAACTCTAGAGGAAGACTCTGTGGTAAGTCTCCCCGGACCGACTACCGTGAATAAATCGTTTCAAAAATTCTAAATGTCTACTTGGACCGACTGTTTATTATAGTCACGAATATTATCAGTCACTTACTATTAACCGGGAAAACCCCTGATAAATCCTAAGTTCAGAGAGGTAGGTTTAATAACGTACTTTCCGTCAGTCGGGGACTTCAAATCTAAACAGAAGACGTGAATTTGAACGTTTAACCGTGATGAAAGTAGTTCTTTCTTTTATACTGTTACTTTACGATGATGATTGTAAACCTATCGTAAAACATAAAAGTCGTACGAAAGTCTATTATGTAATACATTGAACGTTCGTTTGTCATAAAATAGTGAACGTCCGTACGTTTCTGTCGTCCTAAGGACTTAAGAGCTTTTGATTAGTACTTGTGGAGACTCTGAGTGACAACCCAGATAAAAGTTATCTAAAACGTCAATTTTTTCACTAGCTACTAAGTCAAAGGAAAGGTTCTCAGTTCACTTAAATAGTCTAAGACTAAAGACGTAAGTAGATTTTATTCCACGACCAGACCCGTGCCTTCGAGCCTAAGTTCCCCGTCGGTGGGTCAAGTAGGAGAAAAGGAATAATGAAAGGGTTGTCACGACGAGGACGTCGAATTTAGTACCCGTAGCCGGGACTTCTCGTCGAGATGTTTACTTTCACAGAAGACACACGTCTCCCTTCTCTTTGGAGATGGTTGGTTTCCGAGTGGAGGTCTGTTAAATAGATTGTTTCAGGTAAAGGACACACGGCAAACGTCCATAAATAGAACACACACCCGAGGGTCCCTCCAAGGAGTATTTCCTAACAAGACAACATTGGGTCTTAGTATAAAAACATGTAGATTTATTACTTCTCCGAAGTGGAGGGAAAGAAAAAACAAAGGATGACGGATCTATTCTACAGGTAAAAGTCTTGTAAAGTAATTATACTTCCAACGGGTCTATCCCTGGTAGAAATATGAAAGAAATGAATTTTTTTTTTTTTATTTTTCAGGTCACTTAAATTCATCCAAAGGAAGGGAGCAAAGGTAGGAGGGGAGAGGGTCCGTAGGAGTAGAGGAGGAAGGGATGGAGGAAGAGAGGTAGAGAGGGAGGGAGAGAGGGAGAGGGAAGAAAAGGAAAGAAAAATTCTGTTTTTAACGGTCGAAAAGATACAGTTTAACAGAAGGAAATCTTTAATTTTATATACCATTATTTTACGGTAAGTATATTAGTGAACTGTCCATTTGACACGAAAAGACTGTTACAAACTTTAATTTCCATTGGATTTATCGTGTCTCCTGAGTCGTAATCCCTTCAAAGAAAGAAGAAAAACGTTAGGAGGTTGTCGTTCGGTAAGTAAAAATGTAAAGGTACAATTTCTATGTTGTGATTTTCACGTAATGGAATTATTAGTTATTGAGTCACCCTCCAGGATTACCCCTCTTAAGTGACCTTCGATGTAAGGTCAGCTTCATCGTTTCCTGGTGGGATCCGGACGTCCGATATTAATCCGTTGGTATTTTGATCCTCCATTTCCCACCGTCCGATGTAATCGTCATTTTACGATTGAACGTTCATTATTCAGAGCTTAGAAAGTACAGATGAGCTCACAGTGAATATGAACTTGTTCCTTTTGCAATACAATTTCTTGTTTAAATGTAAATCCTAGGAATTTCGAATTCCTGACCACTTCCAATCGTACCGTTACTCTTTTGTTTACTTATGTCTAAACGTGTGAAATACTAAAAGGGAACAAACGGGGAAGGGAGAGGGAAAGAAAAGGTACGTGGCCAAAAAGTAGGGGGGAGGTCCCAAACTCTTTGTAGTGTCTTAAATTTGTGTCCTTTGGTTATATTTTTGGGAGAGTACGTTTCTTTATCACACCGACTGAAATGTAACAAAGATAAGTACCGAGCGATCAAAATGTAAAAGACTAGTCACTGACGGTGACTCTGGTCCTTTGGTCAAAGAAGTTCTCGTACCCACCGAACAGACTTCCGGAACGTAATAACTAAAAGACGAGCATCTAAGGTCAACGAGACAGTTAGTACCCGGTCTTTATGTTCTACCGTCAGTTATTCGTTTTCCTGACTCTAGGGTACTTCTGTTTTATTAAGTCCTCTAGACTGACTTTGTCTTTTACGGTTTTAGGAGGTCTCTTTGTTTTAGTCAATTCGGAAAGACCCTTTCTTTCAGGCATCATGGGGGCTTTCTGTATAATATAAACATTCCCTCATACAAGAACGGTTCACTCAGACCTTAAGAGAGTGGTCTAATTAAGTAAGTACTTTTGTAAATAATTCACAGACAATCCGTTGGTGTCCGTCACTTCTGTTTTACTCTTCACAATAAGACAAGGACAACCTATCTTTACATATCCAATGTGTGTGTCAATATTCTTTCACACGACTCATGACATCAGCTCTATTCAGGTTTACCGAAACACTCACATCTCGTTCCTCTATTTTGTCAGACCCGTTCAGTCCCTTCTAACATCCTCACTGTCAACTCAGCATACAACTTTCGAATCGTCAAAATGTTTGTTTCTCCCTCGTGTCGTGAGGTCCGACTCCTGGATCGTACACCGTTAGTGAGAGGTGAACGAGTGGAACAAGTATGTTTAAATTACCTATGTATTTAATAACTTTCTCCGTAAGAAATTTGACTTCTGTACTTGACCTATGACAACGTAACCAAAAGTTGGTCAATTACTAAAAAAAGGGGAAATAGAAGATATTCCACACTAAGGGGTGACAAATTGAGAACGAAACATGTCTCTGCTTAGAGTTAATTATAAACGATTATCTAAATAATCTCTCTCCTTCCGGTCTATACTTGATTGTCTCCGTCATTTTACAGACATTCGTTAACAATTTATAGAAATCCTGGGGAGGTACACTGGAAGTTTTAGAGTTTTAATAATACACCATTTTTTTTGTTGATACTTAAGATATCATCTCTTAGGTAATGTTTAGGTCACAAATCTATTACCCTAAAAGACCGACTATGTTAAAAGACCAATTTCTTTTCAATAGAATTTACCAGTTTTCTAAAAGTGTTTAGAAAACTTCAACACAAACAAGTTCAATGATGACATGAACTATTTTGGGTTTCTCAAAGGTAACGGGGGACTTATTGGACTGAGGTTACAGGTCAAAGAAGAGGGTGGAGAGGGAGAATAACACGAGGTAAGTCTCACCGAGTAGATTTTTACAGTTCACAGAAGGGTGAACTCTTGTAAGGTTATACAATAAGAAGGAAGGACTTTGCGTAAAGGAGGGGATATTCCATAGTCCTCGAGCGTATTGAGAACCTCCCGACCCCGAGTCAGAGTAGTTCGGGTCTGACGTCTTGATTGGAGATCCTTCAACAACGATGGAAACGTCGGTGGATATCCTGACTACGTTTACTGACCGTCCTCGAGTGAGGTTTGGGCGAACGGTCTGAGGAACGACGTCAGACTGATTCGTAGAAAAGTAGACGGTGATCCCTTACTGTGGAAGGGGAGGAAGAGAAGAAAGGACGGAAGACAAATAACAGCCTGTGATTGGTCCTTATTAGTTCCTCTCTTCTATGACCCTTTACAGGAAGAGTCAAGAAGATTAGACGACGTTCTATCGTTATCTTCTGACCTACTAATTCAACTCAACTGATGTCTATTGGGTCGTGGCACCGATTAAAGATGTGTAGGAAGTACAAGTACTTGACAACGGATTAGGGATCCATTCTGACACAGGGAGACAGTATCGTAAAAATAATTATTATCGTATTAACGTTATACTAAAAAAACACGTCAATACTCTATTTATAAAAAGAATAGGTGACATTCGTGATCAAAGGACACAAAGGGTTTTATAGAAGAGTGGGAGACCTTGGATAATAACACGAACACACGAGTCAGTACAGGTTGAGAATCACTGGGGTACCTGACATCGGGTGGTCCGAGAAGACAGAAACCTTAAAAGGTCCGTTCTCATGATCTCGTCCAACGGTAAAGGAAGAGGTCCCCTATAAGGACTGGGTCCCTACCTTGGGCACAGAGGACGTAGTGAACGTGACCGTCCACCCAGGAAATGGTTTCTCGGTGGACCCTTCGGGGACCCTGGATAATCCGAAAGTTATTTACAAACGACTTTTTTACTTACTTTATAGAGTTAAAAAAGTAACTAAATACGAGAACGTTAAGGACCCACATAGGACAAACATGTAACGTGTCTCCACTCTAAAACGATACCTACATTGGTCACCTTCTCTGACCCAATTTAGTTATTGACGTCCTATTTGAAATTTTAACAATATCTTCAATTTTCGGTCGTCCTGTTAAACGTAAGAGATATATTTCAACAATTTTATACACATAGACAACTAGATCTTTAAGACTCCTACAAAAGACAACTGTAAAATTCGACACCTTCTCTACCTACATATTCCTAATAAGTAACGTACTAAAAAACATTCGAGACTTTTCTTAACAGGAAGTGTGGAGGGTGAGTTAAAAATTCAGTAACCGAAGTCAGGGGAATTTGGATGACTTACACGGACAGATTTTAGAGGAGAATAGTTATCTACGTTACCTATGAACATCAAACGTAGAAGGAACCGGAGAATCTCGTGGACTGAACGACTACTAAAAAGAGGGGGAAAAAAAAAATTGGTAAAGGGAGAGACTAAATGTCATGGTCCGAAAATTACATTATTGACCGAGAATTATAGAAATCCGTCTGACCGAAGAATTTGACTCTTTATACCTGACCCGAAAACTCTTCAAGTCCCTCATCGTTTTTTCTTACTATACTCGTCAAAAAGGTTTCGAGGATCCGACTCTAGTTACTGGTGCAAGGACCCACTGCAAGGACACCGGTTCAAGAACCGTCTCAAACCTGTGCCCACGAAACGTTCCAAAGAAGAATCTTAATGAATCTCCGACATTGACTACGAACTGTGTAGAGAACGAAGGACGTCTTTCGACTTCAATTACTCAAAATTACCGGTGTTAAACTATCCCTTTTTTTAGACTCATTTCTACTACCAATCCAGTAAAGTTTGGTCAGTAAGTTGTCTTACTACACAAAGAAATTTGTGTGTCCGTAAAAATTTACTGTTTATAACTGGAAAGAATCGTACCAAAGACTAGATGGGAGGTTTTCTCTATAGAATCGATGTACATAGTAATACAAACGATAAAACTAATATTATGACTCTTTTATACTAAATAATATAATAGTTGTTGAGATTACAACGTGTATCTTCGAATTTAGGTTGATGTTTACCGTAAGTGGTTTACAAAAGTCTCCGAAAAGATAAAAAAAATATACGAAATGGTCCTGAAGCGAAGGAAATGACGAATCGGGTGAAAAAAAAAAATTCTCCAGTAATTGACCGTGTTTCAAATTAGTAAACAAGGATTAGTTAGTTGTTATAAAACACATCGTTTCATATAAATAAGGGTTTACCAAAACACCCGAAAAATCCACACGATTTCTAAAAAGAAAATGTAATTTTGACGAGATTAATACGTGAGGTTCTCATTTATTTAAATCTAGGTGCTCAAAATGTAACTAAGGTTTGAAAGGTTTTGATGTAGGAATTTATTCGACTTTACTTACTCGTTTTTGTTTTTGTAAGAGTGAATCCGAAGACCTTCAACTCTACTTTCAGTCAAAGGTTCCATGTTTATTATTTGAGTTTCGTTCCGAAAAAGAAGTCAAAAAGTGAAAAATAAGGAAATATCTCTCAATAGTAAACCGAATTAGAAGTTCTTTTCATTCTTCATAGTGCTGTTTATTAATTTAAAGACGATATCCACCTTAACAGTTTTTAATGTGTACCATAACATTAGTTCCTTAGTGTTCCTTAAATTATGGATAGAGAAGAGACCTAAAATGACGTCAGTCACTCCACTTTGTTTGTTTGAACCTTATAATCCTCTGAGTACAAACACATATCTCCTTTCAGTATAAACCCTCAAAGTCCTCTTTGTTCTCGGCAGGTCTACTATTATTCTGTAGTCGTGCCTCGGACAGGGTACAGTCTACAATCGTCAGTGAGAAGAAGGGACCGGACCTTTCTCGACTATAGCCTACCATTGTACCAAGCAGGAAGGAAGTAAATCTAGAGACGAGCTTAGAGAAGGGAAGTCTCTCATGAAAGAACTGGTAGGATAGTTTTCATCGTTAGGGACGGTGAGATAAGAACAGAGATAAAAAAGAAGAACTATAAATAGTGATGGAGTCAAATATAAATACAAGTAAACAATTAACAACAAACAAACAACGGAAGGGGTTGGGGTCTTGTCACGGACCCTGTCTCACTCACGGTTCATACATAGACGATAAGGGTGACTTGGAAGTAAGTGTGAAACTAATGTTTATGTAAAAACAAACATTAAATCACGAATACGTATCTGTGACACCTGAAAGAAATTTTCAGGTAAACTATACAAAGATTTATAAATTTTTGTTTCTTTGTTCTCCGTATTCTATACTCTCAAGTAAAATATCTATTTTCTTTCGACTTTCTTTTTTTTTTTTTTTCTTATCAAATTCTAGTGTATCGCTCGGCCTCCACGGACTCCAAAATGGAGGACCGTTCGATCGTTCAATGGGAAGGTATCAAAGTACCTACGACCTCTCTGTGTCTGAGGACTCAGTCTTTGTTTTCTTGACGTAAAAGTACCGTCTCGTTAGAAGTACTTGTAGTGTAACCGGAGTAAAGAGAAACAGGAGAGGGGAATGAAGGTCGGAGTGACCACACTACACCTCAAACGGGTTCCCTTACAAAATACAAATGTCACACCCGAACACAGTGTCGACTCCTCGGGATTCGAATTCCTCAGCTTAGAAAATATTGTTCGTTTGGATTGGAGACTAGGTCTTCTCAGTGATAGAGACAGTAAGACACAACACGTTATATGAACTTTCTATGGTTATGAGTATTCTACACTTCTTTATAATCTCTCTAGATACGTCTTAACAGACAGTTGTAGTCAGTCAATCATTTCTGTTGACCGAGGATTGAGAATTATCTGTAACGACATAATTTAATGGATTTTGGCCATGTCGTGAGTCATGTTATGAATTATTTTCAATTTAAGAAATAAGAGTAAGATGTATATAGAAAAGTAGAAACCCAATATATATTCCACAGACGAAATAAAAGAAAAATTTAATACACAAATGAACCGACGAGGTCAAGAATCAACACCGTGTGGCCTAGAAGATCAACCCCGTACGTCCTAGAAATCAACGTCGCACACTTGAGAATCGACAACACACGCCCTAAATCAAGAGACTGGTCCTTGGCTTGGGTCTGGGGGACTTAGCCCTTGTACCCCAGAATCGATGACCTGGTGGTCCCTTCAGGGGTTCCGAAGACGATAAGTACTACCACATAACACCTATGACCCTCTCAGAACCTTTCCCTTCGTAATCCTTTTTTGTTTTAGTCAATGTGTATTAGAGTAGTCACGATTTAAGATAAAACTTACGTAGTTATCTCCTTCGAGTAATATTATTTAGTAATTTACTTATATCTATATCTATAAAGTACTCATAAAGTCTGAAATATTCTGTATCATTTATGTGTCTTTAGAATCTAGTGGAGTGACTTTACTGGGAAAAAAGAACCGAAACGGTTAAAGGACCGCTCCTTTATTCGACTCCCTGACTGATCGAACAGATGTCAGGATAACTCGACTCTCGTCTCTCCCCCTACACTGTCAGAACTATACTATCATACGGACACTGTTATTGAGGTCAGAATAGAAGAGAATGACGAAAAATTTTCCTGTAAGTGTCGTACTCACCAAACTTAATTAACGGAGGACTTCATGAATCTGTCCTCTTATTTTCTGGTGGGTCTGGACTTCCACTACTTGAATCCAACATAACGTTCTCTTTGATCTCTGAAAAACTTCAATTCTTATTTCTAATTTACAACACCTTTTAGAATTGACGTAGTTAATTAGTCATGAATAGGTGACTCACCCTCTCCTATGAAGTATCGGTGTAGTCACCCCAACGTTTCTCAACTGTGTTGACTCGTGTATGGAAGCAAATTATAACGAAACGAAGCCTAAGAAGTATCTCTCATACTTTTATTATTGACATGTAAAGAATATCTTTTTTATTACTTCACATATATAACATAAATCGTGTCAAGTACATATCTTTCTTGAGTTATCGTAATCCTAGTTAACACGATAATACACTCGAAGGGTCCACGACGATCACCATTTCTTGGGTGGACGGTTACGTCCTCTGTTCTCTAGGGTCAAGTTAGGGCCTCGATCTTTCCAGAGGAACTCCTCCCGTACCGTTGGGTGAGGTCAGAAGAAAGGACCTCTTAGGAGTACTTGTCTCCTCGGACCACCCGATGTCAGGTAACCCAACGTTTCTCAACCTGTGTTGACTTCACTGAATCGTACGTGTATGATTATACATGGGATCTAAAATATTTAGTAGACCCGGTTTATAATATACAACCAGGAAGATCTGAGAAAATGGTCGGAGATGCGACGAGAGACATGAACCTCTTCCTCAGTATACATGGTGGAGTCACCTGTTGGAATCCAATTCGGTTACCCCACAGGACCGTCTCTTTACCCCTTTCTTTCATCTCTTGGTACGTATAAGTGACACTTCAGGTGGTTCTCGAGATTTAAGACAGTCCGACAGGAGAGATGTGACAACAGACAAGAGTCAACAAGTCAGTACAGACTGAAAAACGTTGGCACACCTGACATCGGGCGGTCCGAGGTGACAGGTACCTTAAGAGGTCCGTTCTTATGACCTCACCCAACAGTAAAGGAGGAGGTCCCCTAGAAAGGTCGAGTCCCTAGCTTAGTCGTAGAGGACCCAGAGAACATGACGTCCGATTAAGAAATGGTGACTCGGTGACCCCTTCAGGGTGTGATGGGAGGTGTGAAGTCGTAGGACAGTTGACGGGAATGGAGGAACCGACACTGGGTGACTAGGTCAGTACCCGCTGAGGTAAAAGAGAGCACGAGAAGACTATGAAACGAGGGTGAAAACCTTTTGCATGGTAATAAGTTGAGAAGAGTTTAATAGGATTAGACTTATTACACGGAAGATTAAGAACGACTAAGTAGTAAGAGGAGAGTAGTAAAGTAGAATTGTTGTCGAGGTACTTGACTCATAATAAAGGTAAATTGTATACTACGATGACTCCGAATCCATCAATTCGATTAAAGGGATTCAGTTAACTGGTCAGTCACTGTTATTCTGACCTTAGGGTGACAACACCGAGGTCTCGGGGACCGGTAAGACTATATGGTACGACTACACGAAGTTTCAGTTCTGGTACCAAATAATTACAATCAAAGATCGTGGTAATGACCTCTTCTTTTACCGTTGGGTGAGGTCATAAGAACGGATCTTTTAGGGTACCTGCCTCGTCGGACCACGTCCGATGACAGGTAACCCACCGTTTCTCAGTCTGTACTGACTTGCTAAAGTTCAGTGAAGTGAAGTCCTGGTAAAGTAAGGTTTATATATTTTATATGAGTTTATGTACAAAAATTTTAACGATAGTTTATATTACGTTTGAATTTCCAATAAAAACCATAGTATAAAGTGTAGTGTGTTAAACTTGTAGAACAAAATGATATACTAGTATTAGTACGAGGAGTAACTGATGGGTTCTTGTCGTGTGTCAACTCCTTTACGACAAACACCCACCACCCCCTTTCTCTTCCACTGAAGTCCACAGTCGGACCCCTCAACAAGACCGACTTAAGAAGTCATAAAAAGACCCGGAGAGAGACTTTACATTTCTCGGGACCCTGAGACCGACGCCTACTTTTCCACCTAAAAACAAAACTCTCGTCGACTCCCTCCACCTACACAAAGAGACACAAAACTTAAATCAAGAAAGGGAAACAATGTCTTAGACTAAAGGATGTCTTTTCAAATCGTAGACAAAACACTAAACTACTTACCGAAACTCAACAATTAAATTAACGAAGGACCATTCTGTGATTACTGGAAAAAACAAGGTGATTTATGATCACACAAATCAATATTTAATTGGTATTGATTTGTGACCCTCGAGGTCATGGATGTGTCAAGTGTAATAAGTCTAAGTCCAACATTGTTGATCTCAATCACAATGTCCACCGGACACCTAAAACGGAGGTTGTAGACATCATCTCCCTTTGGTTAATTGCAAGAGCATTGTCGTTTAAGTTCCCGTTACGAGTGACGTTATACTTGTCTGTTTTCTCTTCTTTTCTCTTTTTGCATGGTTGTATAAAAGTCCAGACTCTTCAGGGTAAACGTAAGAAATCGGTTCCTCAACCTCCAGACCTTAAACCTAGAAACGTCAGAGTTGAACGACTCTAAATGAATAAGAGACCCATCGGTGTTCGTACCCTATTCGACTTAATTCGACTTTTAGACCTGAGAGGTTTAACAGATACCTAGTGGTCCAAAGTTTACAAGGAAGGTCTCACTCCCGTAGAAATATATAAACCGTCTTCTTTATAATTAAACGGTGAAAAGGTCGGGAAGACAGTACCGGTGACTCATGACTAACGTAACCATTAACTTTAATCCTGTAACGTAGAGGGTGACCTGAAATTAGTCGAAGGACAACCTTATGGTGGTTCAATCTAGAAAAGGACTTCCTGGGGTTGATTTGTTCCTCCGGTGTCTTCCAGACCCGGACGGAAATCGTTGGCCTCAGTACGTTAACGGACCCTACAGTCATAGTAACCCTCTAAATAAGGGACAGAAGAAACTTTATCGTGAAAGAGTGGTTGATCCTTAAGAGGGTCTCTAGGTTCTATTTATAAAAACCTTTGGATTACTATAAAATAAAAGAGTTTTCTCTGTTTCTATTCCATGCACAAGTCCTTCCTTTTTCCGTCCTTAGAGTGAGGGGTGAGAATAAACCAAAGGTTTGAAGGACGTTTACCTCGTCAACTTTCTTTAAGTCTCACTTGACTTCGAGGTCACTTTCCCGACATACCGACGAAGTAGAGACCCTGTGTCACCCCCGACGACACACCTTACACCTGGAGGGTGTGTACCTGAACTAAAATACAGTTCCGGCTTCCTCCTCGATTCCCTGTGAATGTGGTCTTCTTCGTTCCCGAGATTTATTTTGACTCGAAATGTGCTACAACAATTTCTCTTACTTCCTTACTCACACATCACCTATTCGGTTTAGACCTATAGAAAAAAGGAATTAGTGGGGGTGGAGGTTTGATTTTTGTAAAATAAGTCGGAAAGTTACCGGTATAATACGAAATCCGAGAGAATAATTACTCTAATTTAAAGTTAGGAAAATTTCCTTCGGGCATTCCTAGGAACAACAATTTGGAGTCTGAGGGATAGAGAAATCGATGATCTTTCCTTATATATTGGTATACGAATTCTCTCACTAAATTTACAAAGTAAAAAAAGACTTTTCCATATATAGATTCAAACTAAACGAGTATCGAGAAGGACGATTCGTGTCGGTACGTCAAGTATACTTCCTACCAGAGAGGTACACTTCGAGACGTAACTTGTACGTTTAGCGGTCGTAGTCTAAGTAATCGTTTTTGACAATCGAGTTATACGTTTTATTTAGGTCTTAATCTGGTGAAGAATGGTGGGGAGACGACAGTAAGACCAGACTCGGTGACCTTGGAGAATATGAAAGACGGACCTGAGGTACTAAGATTAAGACCGAGGGGAGTCAGAGAAGTGTTGAATCTAGACAAAATAGTTTTGTATTCAGATGGGAAAACGAGTTTCGTAAGGTTCCTGAAAGTATAGTGAGTCTTACTTTCGGTTTCAGAATGGTCAAAGTTTCCAGGATACACTGGATCAAGGACCAGGATGGGACAAGAGAGTAGGTAGAGGATGGTCAAAGATGGGTCAAAGATGGGAAACCAGAGGAACCCATAAACGTACACGCACACACGTACGTACGTACGCACACACACACACACATACGTACGTGCGCACACACACACACACACACGAATCAGTACAGACTGAGAGACGTTGAGGTACCTGACACCGGGTGATCCGAGGAGACAGGTTATTTAAAAGGTCCGTTCTTTATGACCTCTCCCAACGGCAAAGGATGAGGTCCCCTAGAAGAGTTGAGTCCCTTGCTTGGAAATAGAGAACACAGAGGACGTGACCGTCCGTCCACCTAGGAAGTGATCGAGTGGTGGACCCTTCAGGTGAAACTAGAGGAACTTTCACTTTCATTTTTAGCGAGTCAGTACAGGCTGAGAATAGTATCAGAGAACTAATTTTGAATAGAAGGACAAAGGTCTCATATATTATGTTTGAAGAATATTACTAAAACCTCCACTATTTGAACGGCTTGAATAGAGATCGACCTCAAGGGTGTTAAGTTCGAGGTCAGTATGACTTAACGTCGGAGACCGTATCGAGACTCGGAAACCGTCCATCGAGAAAAGGAGGCATTATGAAGTAAAGAATAGAAGACTACCTGACTTGGTCTTTTAGTGGCGCGAGCACTTGAAAAGGGTAGTAAGTGTCCACCTTAACCAAAGGACGAGAAAAAGTTCATGAGTTTCGATGAGGACGGAACTCTGTAATGGAGAACGATACAGGAGAGAGACCTTTTGTGACGAATGAATCGGTGTCCCGAAGGAGATTACGAAAGAAGTCTAACTACGATTTATAACTATATGGTCCCTTGACAAGAAGTTGCTGGGTCACTTTTTCTCAGTCTGGATGGAACTAGGAGGGAGACCGTGATACGTAAGAGGGTAAAAAGAGACACACTATAGTGTCTCTTCACACTATTCGATATATATATATATATTGATTATTCCCAATCAATAATCAATTGATTATTGATTATATTGATTATATATATATATTGATTATTCAATATATATGTATTGAATAAATAAATAGTCCACGAAGGTGACCTTACCTTCGAGATATTCCCGTCTCAAAATTTTGTAAAGAAATAAGTGACAAAAAAAAGAGTATTCGGACATACTTTGAACCGTATATAATAATTATCTACGAGTTATTTACAAACAACAACATAATTGTCTACTGGTTTACCGACAGAGAGAATGATATAGACCAGATATTTAAAATACTCCCTTCAAGGATCCATGTAAAATAAGTATTAACATCACTTATTATAAACAAATTATTCACTTACCTACTTATTTATTTACCTCATATAGAACTCGTGAATTACGTTTCAAACAATGGAACTTAAATAAATATACGGATATACCCTTTCTAAAGACCCGTACCCCTAGTCACTTATGTTTGCGGTTACCATACATGTGTGAACTGTGTAAAATCCTTATTGTCTCAGTTCCACCTACATTACTTCTCAATTCCTCTCGGATCATCCTCGACCTAAGATTAACCCTACATGGGTTTGGAACATCCAATAAAATTTCTCAGATCGAGACAATTTTTATCCTTGTACAACCTTCTAAACTCGTACCTCACCGTTTGTACTGGACCGAGTACCAAATTATCTTAGTGAGATGAACGATACAATCTTACCGTGTTTTTATCCAACTTCCACTTCCTTTCGTTCAGTCAATGTACCGATAACTTTATTAGAAATATTCTCTTTTACTACCAATCGTGGTCAGTACTAAACCATCGGTGACCCTAGTACTTATTATCGATCTAAGATCTACGTAAAATTACCACTTGAGTTATCTATAAAGACTATCTCATCCACACCCTCACTTTCTTTTCGTAATACAAATGTAAAACCGAACACCTAAAGGTGAAGGTTTGTTCTATCTCATTGTCTGGTCTAAATAATTAACGTAACACTATTCTCACATTCCCCTTCGTGTGACTAACTTTGACGGGTGGGACCGGTCCGTGGTATCGTTGGTAAACGTACTCAACAAAATACTGTCCTCTAGGACTATTCCTTATGCCTTGATTATTCGGTGGTGGTTGACCTTCTCAAGCCCTTTCCAACTTCCTCTGTAACACACAGGCAGGTGAAGGGTCTTAGGGAGAACGGTCGTAGGTAGAACCGACTCGCTACTTACACGGTGGTCCTTTATGAGACTTAATCTTACTAACCGGTTTCTGGTGGGCCTTCGATCAGGGCAGTGGTATTTTGGCTCTGACGCTCGGTCAAGAGGACCCAAGGGAATGGGATGACGAGAGGTGGGTCCACGGGAAAGGGTTATTTTAGAGAACGAAACAGTCGTGTACACAGAAGAGTCTGTTAAGTAAAGGTTCACAATCTGTTCTCGGGTCAAAGCCCGGGACCTTCCCCAGGGAGAAGGACGTTGTTATCGTGATTATGTTCTAGATGGGAGAATTTAAAAAAAAATTCATATGTGATACCATAACGATTGACATCCGTGCTCCGTCATCTCGTCTATCGATCTTAAATAATAAAAAGGCATTTATTTTGAAATACGGTTGTTTGTCGTTGAGGAATACCAATTTCTCCTCTTTAACTTTCTCTTTAATCATTTCACTTTTTTTTTTTCGTGTTTTTTGGAGTCTGAAACCGAATTCGATAATCTCCTTCTTTCAACGGAAATTGATACTCCCTCTACGAACACTCACCTCGTGGAAACGTCCCTTCTGGTTCTAAAGTCAAAAACCGTACAATATATATTCTCAAATAAGTTTACTCTAAGGTTTCGTCGTCATCTTTTATGTTTAGATCTCAAGTTCCCTCTCCAGACCCGGTCTCTACTTACACCCTCAGAGTCTGTGTGTTTATTAGGAATTTCGGAACCTTCCGTAAGTCTCCTGTAAACATTAACGGAACCCTTGGAAAAAGGACTAGGTAGGTGGTAAATGGTTGGTGGATGATGTTAGACGAGTTATGTTAACTATTTTATCACTACGTACACGTATATAATACATTGTTTGTTACAAAAAAACGTTCACTAAAAGTGGACTGTGTAGGATAAAAAAAGTCTCTCCTAATTTTTTTTTTACACCGAGACATACGAAACCTACAGATGATTTCGAGGGAGTCTGACACAATCGACGCCCTCGACTCCCAGATAGTCTCAAAAGAAATGATTCTCCCTCAAACTTTCGATCACGAATTTTCAGGCACGATTACTGGACCATTAACAAAATTACCTAAAAGTTACTTCACACTTCAAGAGATGACTCAAGAGTTGTTTCACATTTCATACCGTTTCATACACTCTCTCAATAAGAGTGAGGACACTTAAACAGAGATAGACAAATGTCTTAGTTCTTGGTAACGGTTCATGTCGAAACCGATGAAATAGTTATGTTTGAACGAACTATACACACTCTAAGTTCATCGGAAAGACCCCAAGGACCGTTGACAGTACGAGTTCTGAAGAGAACGGAGAGTGGACCTTCCCTTCCTACGAAGAAATCCGAAAAAGTGAAGAATAAAGATTATGTAAAACAGATCTCCTGGTCTATAAGGCTTACACCGGAGGGTCAGGGGTACTTTCCTTACGAGAGTACATTAACTGTCACGAAAGTAAATCCTAATGACGGAATTCGATAAGAGCCCACACGTAAATACGATTGGGTCTTTACTAACTCCTGACCGTTTGAAAAGAGTATCACGACTTCCCTGTTTCTTATAAATCTAAAAACACAATTCTTTAGACAAAAGAAGACGGAAACAAACCACCGTATATTATCTAAACCTCCCGTACCTTATCAGTTAGCAACAAAGAACAAACTCAGAGATCCCGAATCTCAAAAACGTGACATATAACCGAGAAATCCTCCTTATGATTTCTCGTGTCTCGTGTCTCGTATTCTCGTGTCTCTCCGGTTACTGTCGAGATGAGTTCCCACCTTAAGTCGGGTCCCGTTTCGTCAACACGGAATCCGGGATCAGTTATTCAAAATTCCACTATAATACTTACTTAGTCAGAGTATCTAGACTTGAGGTAACTCTAAGAATGACAACGTCACTTAAATGCTCTCATACTGACGGAATCCAACCTAAGGAACCTTTGTCTGTGACTCTACCTCTAAACATAGGTTCTCCGAATAAACCCTCGTGAGAGTCCGTGTCGTAGTTAACCTTTCATTCCCCTCATCTTTACCCACCTCCCTCTTCGACTCGACTCTACGTCAATATTGTCGAAATCAAGTAGGGAACCCTTCGAGACTTAAACCCTCCACCAGGATATCTCAACGACATTTAACTCCGTACTACCACCCTTGAAACATAGAAGGGTAGATGATCAACAACCTATGTCCGACGAGAACCCCTCTCTTACATTTGAACCTGAGACAGGAAAACCGTCACTCATTAAGAACCTAACCCTACGTCTTGAACCGGTAGTTTTCGGTGGTGTGGATCGTTGTTCCAATTACTTACGGAGTTAAACTTCCTTTATAGACTCAGTCGGCTGTGTCGTCTGAGATATACTAACTATTACTTCCTGTAATATGTCGTCGAGAAAATAACTGGTGTTATTTTAAAGTAAAACGAAGTTTTAATAAATTCAATAAACAACAACAACAACAAATCAACAGTTCAACACAATTGGGGTACCTGACATCGGGTGGACCTAAGAGACAGGTACCCTAAGAGGTCCGTTCTTACCCTCACCCAACGGTAAAGGAAGAGGCCCCCTAGAAGGGATGGGTCCCTGACTTGGGTGAAAAGGACGTGATCTTCCTGTTAAAAAATAGTGCCTCTGTGGACCCTACGGGAGTCAATAAACGTGACTACATTATTTTTTTATTAGAATAACTCTCAAATGAGACACGACAGACGAAGGTATATGACATCAAAAAAAGGGGGGAAGAAAATTAGGAGTGTCGTTGGGACATTTCATTTATATTACAATGGTAACAAGAACTTTTCATAAGAAGTCCTTCTACTTAACGGGACAAAGTATATTGATAATAGACTAGTGTAGTATACAAGAAAAGATGTGATAACAGAGACAAGTCGCTATAATTTGAAAAACACAAAGGGTTTAATGGAACGAAAAAGAAAAGGTAATAAAGAAACATAAAAATATTACAACTAATAGACCTTACAGAACGGAACGGACAGACGGGTAGTTTACAGATAAGTAGGAAGTTCCGAATAAGATTTCTACTAAACTACATTTCAAAAGGACCTAAGGGAATATCAATAAGAGAAGTAGATACTAGAGTCTCGTGAAACATGTACTGGGGAACATGCACGAACTATATACAAGTAATTTACTTCCGTACCCAAGTAGAAGAGTCACTACAACGAATCGAAAGCCCAAACGGATCATGTAAAGAAGATTCTTCGGTAAGTTAGAACCTTGAAGAAACAAAAGGACGTCAAGGGTCACTTCGGACCCTACACATGGGTTCCTTAAAGAGAACCGACTGGTTCGACTCGTAGTAGTGTCGTTTAAAACCTTTGACGATGGTCCAAAAGGTGAAGTCCCTAAGAATACTACTTAAACAGACTTTGAGTATATTGGTTGTGGATTTAGCATAAGGGACCGTTAATAAACTAAGGTGTGATTACTATACGACTCAAACAGATATCGGTTTTTCTTATTTTTTTTATAGAATTAAAGAAGAAAATGAAAAAAACCCCCCTTGAAGACTGTGTAACTGTCTTAAAGTCGCACCCCTCCTTATTACATTGTGAAGAATCGTGACTATGACGACTACTTTATAGACTCCAACATTCATTTCTACTTACGACAATTTACTTGAATCACTACTAGATGTGTGAACAAGATTTACGATCTAGAGACGGACACCTGTGGTACTAAAGTCGAGAGTAGGGACAAAAGTAGACACATGTAAGGACCTACCTTGATTGGTCCTACGATTTCGACGTACTAGTGACGTCCTATACATTGAGAAGGATTCAATGACTCAATCTTTTCCTTAGAACACTTAATTTTCACTATTCATGTTCAAATATGTTAGAATCATCGTCAAAACGTGTTCTCATCTTTATTACCTGTGAGAAAGATTTACCTGAGGAATGTGACGGACTGGAGAAAAGTAACCGTAAAATTGGTCCCTGTTTTCGGTCGAGACGGTAGTACCTCGTTCAAAACTGGAAAAAAGTACTTACGAAGACTCGACTGTTTGACAAGCCATAGACCGTCAAAAGAAGGTAGTCTGGTTCATACTATCCTTTCTACATCCACCCTTTCATCTAAAAGTGAGGACACCCAGACGTGAAGACGGACACGGAACGACCGGGACAGTCCTCCCGACGTCACACCTGCCAGTATCTCACTCACGGTGGACGAGTCGAGGAAAGTACAAGTCGGAGTGGAGCACAAGTCGGGACTTGTAAGGACCGTGAGAGAACTTCGAGAGAACAGATAGAGTAATTTGACCGAAGAAGACAATTGTTACGGGGAAGATGTGACATTTCATGTGTAGAAGAGTACAGGGAAAGTCACGTAACACCATGATACGGGACATCGTTTTTCCACTAAGATTCATTCACTCAGATAACCTTATGAATTACGTCTATAGTCTTCACTGTTAATTGCTGAGTCCTCACCGAATTCATTCCCTTCCCTCTCCGACTAAAAGAAACGGAAAAAACGTGTAAAAAATGGTGACTGGAATGTCTTGTTTACGTTGATTTAGTGACAGTTACGACTTGGAATTTAAAAAAAAGATCAGTAAAGAGAGGGAACATCCATGAGTGTGAGTATTTATGTGACAGGGAATTTATAGTTGGGTCGAAACAATATATTAGGTTTCCGAAGACACAAGAAAAGAATGAAATAAGACCTAGGTGGTAGTCCGGATTATGGAACCTTTAATATACCGAAATCTCCTAGAATAAGGTCCGACGGGTGTGAGTTACTGTAAGAAAATTCCCTGACTTTCGTCTCACACCGTAATCCTTAATGGACACTTCACCATTGTTGTTCGTACCTTTGTTGCCCTACAAGTCTCACCCTTGAGATCTAACCGTTCCTCCGTGTTTCTCTGTCCCACCGATTGGTTTGGACATTGAGAAGGATTCTAGTCACCCAAAGAAGACCTCCTAGACTGTAGATTCGATGTTGAACTTCTTTTTTTTTTTTCAAGAGGTTCCTTCCTTCCTTACCTTTTCATATCGTCCGTCTCTTTTGTCGAATTCAGTTCTCACACAAAAGTTTATAGTATCATATCAACCTTAATGTTTATTAAGTTGTGGTAATCTCACTTTTCTTCCCGAAGAGTCCACGAGTCACCGTTTCGTAGACGGACCATTAAGTCCTCTGTACCCTCTACTAGGGACTCAGTCCTTCTAGGAGACCTCCTCCCGTACCCTTGGGTGAGGTAATAAGAACGGTACCTATCTCCTCCGATCTCAGATCCCAGTGTTGCTCAACCTGTGTTGGATCACTGACTCGAACGTGTGTCTTCTCACCCTCATCCCTACCACCCCTCTGTGTCGAGACCTCCACCTGTCTTTGGTCGACTACCGTTTGAAAATGCGGAACGTTTCCTCGAACCAAAGATAAGATGTCTGTTGTCTTTTGACACTTTGTTAAAAATTGTCTCCTCCTTTATTTATATACAAAGTCCAGTGAAAGACCCCACACTCTCTTTGTGTAAACTCCCCTCACTCAAGTTCCCGTCCCTTTATCAAACCTTCCACCGACATCGACAAATTTACCCCACACACTCCTACCGACTTTGAGGTAGTCTCCACCATCTCGACCTTTCTTTCCCTGGGTAAACTTTTTAGAAATCCTTTATGAGAGTGGATTTCCCCTCTCACCTTCCCCTCACCTAACGGACAGGACAGTAGGTAGGTACTCTCCCTGATCTAAGTTGGAAACACCAGTAGGAACCTCACTCTTTCCGTAACAGGAAAGGACTTTACTACGGGTTAGAGAGACAAGTGACAGTTATGAACTCCGTAGACTAAAGTGTCCCCATTACGAGTACTCTGTGGTTCAAAAGACGTCACCCAGGTTACCCAATAAGTCTTCAAAAGAAAAAAGGAGATCTTATAGACTTCGAATTAGGATCACTCCTCTCGACAGTAAAAGAAGGGTCTGTCCTTCGACTTGACAGAAAAGTTTATGGGGCCTCGAAACACTTGAGTGTTTGGAAAGTAACATTCATGAACAGATTGAATGTCCCTTCAATGTGTCTCAAGAGTGGTACGGGATACGAATTCTACGTGGTGCGTAGATGTCAAGACGGGAACCACGTACCCGGGGAGTTTCATTCGACGGAAACGTCTCCAGTTTCCTTAACAAGAAACTTAGACTTCTATCCAGAGTCATGCCCCCACACACTACAGATACGAGCTCTGACGACCATCCATACGTAATCTAGGGATCAAACATCTTTCAATGTGTCGACGGTCTTCCTTTTTTTTACAAAAATTAAGTAAGTAAATAATAAATTAATATAAATAATTCTACGATAAGACACCGGACCACGATCGACTCCATAACTAACTAAATGAGAAGGAAACCCAAATTCACCAACCATCCAGTCCCGATCCTATACGCGATTCACTCTGACTACCCACCCTGACCTACTTATGGGTCCTGTCGGTATTCGACCCCACCATCCATCTTTCTAGGTTTGTTTCAGGACCCCGTCTTCGGTTTCCAGTCCCCGATCACCCAGTCATATATGCACACTTGAGGTGTCCCCTCCTTTTTCTACCTCTCCGTCCTGTGTCGATTCTCTGTCCTGGTCTACCTCGACCACGGTCACCGTCGTCCAAGTCTTATTCTCGTCTTCAGATTGCTGTAACGACGTTTGACTACCCGCACTCTACGAGTGGTATATCCTTTGACCCCTCAATACCCACACCCATGAAAGACGTACGAATTTTTCGTGTCCAAACACCGTCGGTACTGAAATCTCCATGTTCCCTTCCCGAGAATTTTTTTAGTGACAGACGAACATCATCTGTTCTGATTTTATTTACCTTATGTCGTCCCTGTCTCCCGTCTGTCGTGGTTAACTGACATGACAAAACACTCCTTCTCGAGTTACACCTGGTTTAAACATCCTTAAACCGGTTACTTCATTTTCAATTCAACGTGTTAACAGGAGGAGTTTTCGGAATAAAAGAAGTAGGTCTGAGTGATACGAAAAGAACTGAGGTGTGATCAGTACGAGGGACACAAGGTCCACCTCCGGACACTGAAGTACGAAGTGTGAGTGCGAGTCCTCGGTGGAGGAAATACTCTCGAGTAGACCTCAGTGATTCAGTCGAATATAGTGGAGGAGGACCGACCATTCAGTGAGCTCGCTAGCAGAGACGATCTACTCCCGGTACCGTATAAAATGACCAGTAACGACTAGAAGGACCTGTAGGTCGGGTTGTTTCCGACCTCTTGTGAACTGAGACCGTAAAGAGAGGTAGTTGATAGGGGGGTTGGGGTCGAGAGTGTCAATACATTTGCAGTAGAGGGCAATGAGACCTTAGACGGGGAAGTGAAGTCGTTTCAGACAGACAGTGGGAGGGGGTCACTGTAAAGTAAGAAAGGTTTGAGAGAAACAAGGTAAAAGGGTAGACGTAAAAGGAAAGAAGGAGGAAGGCGGTAGTGAAAAAAGAAAAGGTGCAGAACAAGGAAACAAGGGGGAAGTCCTTGGTGAAAGTTCTCGAACGGAACCACTGAGAGCTATGCATCAGTGGTAAACGTGACAATAAGGAGTAAACAGGTATGTAAACATTGATAGGAATATGGTAAGTAAGTGGCTTTGTAAGTAAGTAGGTGACAAAAGAGTAGTCTAGGAAAATCCGTCGAAGACACACTTCACAATATACAGTACACAATGAGAGAGTCAAGTGAGGAGTGGGGAAGAAGGGACGACACAGATGTGCAGGCACCATTTGTACCTGTAAGTGTAAATGAAGTACCAAACGTTACATGGAAGTTTGAAAGAAAGTATACATTAAACTATAAAACTGTTTAAAATATACGTTCAAATCACCTTGCTCTTAATCAAAGTTTATTGTAACTAAATTTTACTAAATTGTCTATTGAGTCTACAAGATTGAAATTCAAGTGACGAGGCAGAAGGGTTCCTATGAAGTCCCGTCTCTTAAAGAGAAGTCCCAGAAATTATTGAAAAGTTGTTCCGTTTCTTACCGAGAGGGTGTGTCAATCGTGAGTCATTTAGAACCCAGTAAAAGGACTCCTTAAACGGTAACGAACTAAAAGACTGAATTTTTTTTTTTTTTATCTCCTCTAGTTTTCACTAACTAGATAGACCAAAATAAACAGGTTCATGTAACCTGGGTTCCTTTCCAACACGGACCTTTTACAGTATGTCAGTTTTACCGTGTAGCATTTTGAACCTAGGACATTCTTTAGTCTTGCATCGAGACCGAGCAGACGGAAACGTGTCTCATTGTCGTCATTACCACCATACACACACACACACATACACATAAACATATTCAAAATGGGAGATCGAGAGACTTAAAACCTCAAACGTCGTAAATTTTTTATAAACAAACTTTCATAGTACTTCCGATCACCCTCTAATTGACAGTCTCACGTCCGTCATCTCCGTAGTCCACAGAACATCACTACCAATGAGATCAGTAAGAAAAAAGAACCTGGGTCACTATAGACCAACGAGACCCACCCCAGATGCCAAGGGTCCTGGGAACATGAGTACCTCAAGTTGTAACCACCTCGACTTGTACCCTCAGGTTGTAGTTTTTGGTCTATGTATTCTAATTGGAATTTCATATAAAGTCGTTACGGTAACGGTACATCTTGACGGACAACAAGGTTGGTGACATTAAGTTATTTTAAATCAAGTCAGGGTAATTTGATTGTAAAGTACTAGTGACCGTTGTAAGACCTGTGAGTCACAATATTCTTCTTATTAAGAGTCTGAGACTAGAGGTTGTTTCAGTTCATCAGAAAGAAAAAAGAAAAAGAGGATGGTACGGTAAAAAACCCAAGATAAAGAGACACTAGGGACTTCCTATACCCCTTCTGTAGATAATAGAAAAGAAAAATACTTCTTTTTAACCACCTATACAAAAGAGGAGATCAGTTGTCTTAGGAAATTCAGAATTCGTGTATGAAAGGGACCGTGAGCCATATAAACTAGTGGAGGATTGACAGGGTCGAGGGGTATCTCTCGGTCCTCTCCTGGTGTTTTCGGTAAAGTAAACAAAGTTGAACCGATTTAAGAATCTCAAGTGAAAGGTCAACCTGTTTGTAATGTTGTTTGACTTTCCGTTTTTTCTAGTTGGAAACTTCTCGACCACAGTCTTGTTGTGGGAAAAATCTTCGACCAACTAAACGGGATGGAGAACTAAGAGACGTGTTACCTTTGATCACAGTTTGACTATATCGGAACTGTAAGAAAGAGAGGTTTACAGGCCTTACCGTGGAAGATGTCTGGGACGATAAGAAGACTTCGGACCGAAGCGGAGCCCACCCTTAAGTGTGATACTGTACACAAGGTCCCGTTTTGAAGATGAATCTATAGTTTCTTCACCACCACCTACGTCCTCACACAGGGTAACAACGTTTACCTAAACGCTTACGTTGTTCCCCGTACCTCTAAGTCCTCGAGAGAATCGAATATCATGACCTTTTGAAGTTCAAAACACGATCTTTACTCTCGTTCTCTTTTTTTTACGTTTCTTTATTTCACTCCTCTGTTCGACAAACGTAGATTACAGAGTCCTTTGAGTGTATAAAATATAAGTAAGACCGTTGTTATGTCTATACGTTTTCACCCCAAAAATTCGGGGGTCTATAAAGTTGATATTACTAGACAAAGCTCTAGAAAGGGTCGGTACTTTACTACTTGACCCCCTCACTCCCCGGATCTCGTTTCGATTCTGATGACTCTCAGATCCTTCAAAGATAATTTACTGAGTATTTATCGTCCTTCTTTTAATACCATCAATGTTATTCGAGTAAAATTAATTTCACTTTGAAAATAAAAAAGGACTACACCCTGACAAAAGACTTTTGTAGTGATGTCCCAGACCTATTTAAGTTTGTGAATTCTTGATTCGGGACTATCCTCGTCTACACGAGACCCATACAATGTGTACCCCGGTGACTACCCTACCTAAGTAAAAGGGCGAATCGGTACCTTAACGACACTGGAGTCACCGGGGTACACATTGTATGGGTTCGAGAAATTCGAGAAACCCAAGAGAGTCGTATAAAAAAGGTGGACACTTTACCTTTCCCTACACCGTCCACGGGACACCCGTTACATTTTTGTCGTTTTAAAAATGTCCTCACCTTAAATCCTTATCATTACCTTCAAATGGAGGGGGAATGTAAAAGAAAGGGTGGGACTGGTCAGGAGACAGAAGTGTCTGATTTGACTAAACCCCCGAGAACGACAGAAAATGTGTTCGGAATACGGACGAACCCACCTAAATTGGACACTATATGTACACGTAGTCTCAGTGAACGTTCTTAAGGGACTTTTGTACCTATATGGTGAGTACAGGTCACCATCCTTCTTACTACGGGAGGGTACGGGGTTCTACAGGTATAGGAATAAGGACCCTGGACCCTCATAATGATGGAATGTACCGTTTTCCCGGTTGTATGATTTATAGAACTCTACCCTCTAATAGGACCCAATAGACCCACCCGGGTTTGTTTGGTAATCCCAGGAATATTCACTGTCTCAACCCCACTTTCTCACTCACAGTCTGAGTCTCTCTCTGAACTTCTAAAAGGTCGGACGTAAGGATTCGACCTTTTCCGTTCCTTACTCAAGAGGGAATCTCGGAGGTCTTACTTGGATGGGTGTAGAACTAAAATCGGGTTACCTTTGGTAAAGTCTGAAGACTGGAGGTTTTGATATTTAGACACACAAAAATTCGGTGACTATAACACCGTTAAAGAATGTTATGGTTGTCCTTCGGTTACGTATAGGGTTCTGGTAGTAAAGTAACAAACTATTATCTCTGACCTCACTTACTTTTTTGGAGGTAGTCGGAAGAGGAAATTTCCGTCAGATGACTTGTGTCCTCTTTATCTCGACCATCCTTACCTGACTCGAACTGTAGGAATGAGTCCACGTGTTCACGGGTCACACATCCCCATAGTCAAGTCAAGTCAAGTCAGCGAGTCAGCACAGGCTGAGACGCTGGGGTACTTATCGTCGTACGGTCCGGAGGGACAGGTAGTCGTTAAGGGCCTCAAGTGAGTTTGAGTGCAGGTAGCTCAGTCACTACGGTAGGTCGGTAGAGTAGGAGACAGTAGGGGAACAGGAGGACGGGGGTTAGGGAGGGTCGAAGTCCCAGAAAAGGTCACTCAGTTGAGGAGTGTACTCCACCGGTCTCATAACCGTAAAACCGAAGTCGTAGTCAGGAAGGTTACTTGTGGGTCCTGACTAGAGAAAATCCTACCTGACTAACCTAGAGGAACGTCAGGTTCCCTGAGAGTTCTCAGAAGTAAATCGAAATAAAATAAATAGTATTATATAAAGTGGAGTGTGAAAGGTCTTACTAGAAGACTCTGGTCTTTAGACTAATATGGTCAAAAGTCAAATTTTTAAAAGTCACATAAACGGAACGGAAGTTCTCTCCCTGACTTAAGGAATCGTAACAGATGTTCTGGAGGTTACTAGTCAAGGACTAACTCGGGGACCCATACAAAGGTTGGTATGAACGAGAGTGTTAACCTGAGATTCGAGACGGGTACCACTCAATGGACGTCAAAAGGTTTCCGACACTAAAGGGTGTCAGAGAACAAACGTGAACTTACAGGAAATGAAAATCCAGAACTCGTGAAGAATAATATCGACCGTGAATATTTCCGAAATGTCCATAATTAAGTAATTTGAAGTATAAAATCCCGATTATAATAGGGGTAGCATATCTATTCCTTTCACTCCATGTTCCATCAATTCATAGAACTGGTTCCGGTGGACAGATTATGTACCCTTTTGTTTCTATGACGGGGCCCGTGTTCTTACTCCGTGTGTCCCTCTACTTTGGCCCTTCCCCCTTTTCTGTTATATTCCCGTACAATAATCACCCAGTACAAAAACCCGAGGATCTCAAACTAGGACGATCTAGGAAGACTCAACGTCTTTAACGGATGGGCCCTTACATATTCCTTGTACAAAGAGGTGACCAAAGGTAAAGGGCAACTACCTCCGAATGGTTACTACCCCTACAACTCACAGAGTGTGAGAGACCACCATGTACCCGTCTACCGTTCGTCTGTGGACATAACGTGGTCATAATAAGCTATTTCACTGAGACCTTTAGGAATCTTAACCTCTAAGAGCCCCGTCTTTCAATTTCCGTGGGTCGTACGTGAACTCCACTGTGCGACTGTATCTTTAAGAGTATTTTGGGATGGTGTCAATATCACCTTTGGCCTCCATTCCGGTCTCTCCACTTCACGTCATGTTATCCGAAGACTATGATACAGAATCCAAAGGACTATGTCAATTATCAAAGTCCCACACCCGATACACCTTACTTCGAGGAAGATATTTACACGTATCTGGAGTTTTCGACTTGATCCAGGAACGACAAGGACAGGTCAGAAAGTATTTGTGACAGAATCTTTAATAACAAATTTTTACTAGTATATTATATCAAAATGTTACGAAATTGTACAATAAAAATGACGATAAGATTAAGTATAAAATAAGTACACAAGGAAAGTAAGTCAATCTATAAAATGTTTATATCCGATTGATGTTAAGAGACTACGTGTAAAAGAAGTCTTTTGATTCATTGTTCGTTCCGTTTTGGTGTGTCCATGTGTAGTCTTTCTTAGGTTCTTAAGACTCCGACTATGGTTGGTGTGATCCTCACTACGAAGTACGGTAGGTATTCTTGATTAGATGAAATTTCTTGGAAAAGTTCCTTCCCGACCCCACCACTTTCCTCTCTTGGATTCACTTAAAAACCTAAACCAACTAAACTATCTTAGTGTATCCAAGTAGGAAGTGAGTGAAAGACTTACATTTTTATGCATGTAAGTCTAATCCACTTCCTGTTAGGGAAGAGTACTGTGGATTGAAGAATGATCCGAACTCAGTCTTCGTCATTTAAACTTGTCTTCAGAGTCTCTGACCCTTTTAACAACTACTGTTGCCGTTCACTGTCTCCTCTCCCGGTACGTCCCCTCCCGGGGAGTCGATGGTTCAGACCGACCGACCGACTGTTCAGTGAACGATGTCCGACACCCCTACTCAAAACGTACCTGATGTCCCGTGACTATAGGAGTCCTTCTTTTTGTTCTACTTCTCAATCGGTCTCCAGACTGAGATATCCTTAAGACACTAAGGGGTTGGAGAATTTTTTTTCTAACAAAGGTCTCAGATAAACAAAAGACCGACCTTTAGTCCACTCGTTCTACATTCCCGACAAACAGTTGAGAGTCTGTCCCTTTAGTGATTAAATAAAGAAAGACTCCAGTCCCCTGGACCAGAGGAAAATGGTTCTCTTTTAATGGAGTACCTCTTTCTCGACGGTAGTATTCCTCCTTTCCTTAATTCGTCGTGACTTAAACGTTCAACGAGTAAACGAAGGTAAGTAACTAAAAACTCGACCGCGAATGAACCCTCGAAAGACGGATCTTTAAATTTTGCTCGGAGGAAATACTAATATCTTTCAATAACTCAATGTAAAACAAAAATTATTTGTGTGTGTGTGTGTCCGTATGAACGTGTATGGAGTTAGGAGTGTCCAGTGGAAATGGAACTTCCAACTCACATTTTTAAGTTAAATCATTTATATATAACCTACACACGAAACGCGGGTGCATGGTACTACTTACGACCCCTTTTCTTTCTGTACCAAGTACACAAAGACTCGATCGTTAGAGAAGTCATTCTTTTCTCGAACCTTACTCTTTGGTAAGTAAGTAAATTGGTAAGTAAGTTGTTTATACATAACTCACGAACAATACCTGACTGCATACAGGGGACGTTTTAAGTATACAACTACGAGAGTGGAAGTCACACTGACATAAACTTCTAACTTGGGAATCCCTCCATTTCGATTTACTTTAACATTCTTACCTTGAAATGAGGGAATTCTATCCACGGGAATATTCTTATCCTTTTCTGCGGTTTCTCGAAAGAGAAAGTACGATTCGTACTCGTCTCTTTTGTCAGATATACTCCTGTCTTCCTTCCGTTCGACAGGAAGAGTTCGGTTCTTCTCTCCCGAGTGGTCTTTTTACGACTATCGTATAACTAAAACTCAAAGATCCGAGGTCTTGACACTCTTTGTGTAAAGAGAACAAATTCAGTGGATCAGATATAAAACAATGGCGTCGGGTTCATCTGATTGTGTCCTGGATTAATGATCCACGGTCCGTGACCCAATCCACAATTCCCATTTGGTGTTGTGTTAAACGTGTCAAGGACAGGAGTTCCCTAAAGAAAGGTCACCTTCCAATTCATATTACATACAATACTCTCGTATTTATCTCAATGGACACCTCTTAAGTACCTTCCCTATATTGAATAAAATCTTCAATCCTTTTCAGACGTTCTTCACGAAAAGAACTAGAGTTGACATTCAAGTTTTTACCACCTCCAACTTTGACCCCTCCAAGTGGATCCGTCACCGTTGTCAGACACATTACTGTCTTCTCTGGAACCGATCAAACTCTAGGACCTTACTCCGGTCGTACCGTCCCAAATCGACCGTTACTTTTTCTGTCCGCATTCAGTCGAGTCTGAGGTTTCCAACACGAGTCTTTACACACTAACTCAGATTCTTAAGTTCTTCCTAATATTTGCTCTTTTTATCTAATCTTATAATACCTTCTTGAGATCGCCACCCATTCATTTAGTCATCTGGGAGTTTGAGGTTACTAATATTGTCAGATGTCGTAACAAAGAGTTCCGATCTACCTCTTACACTTTCTCCGCTAAAACAGGTCCTCATCGGTAAAAATATACGGATTTTCCTAGATAGGGAATCCGTACAAAACTTTAACATGAAAGACGTTGGATAGTCCTTCTTTCACGGATACGATAAAGTTTCCTTTTATGAAATACACAAACACCAAAATTCCGGTAGTGAACGGTATAGTTGAGATGGTTCTCTCTGATACGTTTTGCGTTGAACAACTTTCTGTACATATTGATTTAGTAAGTGAATCTTTACAGAAAGAAATGAACAGTCGACTCTTTACCAACGTGGACTATTTGCTAGACGATGTCTTGAACCAAGTAACCCCCATGTAGGTAGATCATCCACAATCGTCAATATAAGGAAACTGTCCCTAAGTCCGGATGTGGAGTCTTGTTCAAAGTGGTCACTGATTCTCACAACTACCCTTGTGATAATTAATACCACTTCGGACCTACAAAAACGGTCCAACAGTGTGAGACGTACTTTCAGTAAGAGGTGAGCTCTCTCCTCGAGTTTCCTGCACTCTTTTTCCGACCCCAAACTTTGACACCGATATCCGTCCCAACTCACACCCTTCCTGTTCCCCCTTTCTTTTTTGTGTCGTCCGACGGTCTATGAACCATCCCAGATACGTTAATCAAGGAGTAATGGGGGTACATCGATTCGGTTAGGTTCGATTCGTGTGTTTTGTAAGGAGAATTAAAAGATGCTCAAAGTGTTCTGACTGAAATACCTTGGTTTAGTCTACTACAAAGATATTAAAGAAACTGAAGAAGAAGAAAGAAGAAAATAAATAAATAAAAAAACACCTGGGGATAAGGGAATCAACGATGAGACGGAACGAAGTAGGTGGTGTATCGTATAATCTCTGATAAAAGATGTTAAGGACATTCTAAACTTTTGGGATTTGAACGTCTCAGTATCGTAAAGGGGACTAACAACTATAATACGAACGAATAAAGAAAAAGAGAGAGACCTTACGGGTCGACCGGAGCCTAACTTAAGAGGAGAGACTAGACGTCTTACCTCTAAAGACATGTACGTAAGGTGCTTACCCGACAGAGTTCAATAGTCACCCTTGAGACGGGTCTCTTCTTTCACGTCTCGTACAAGATCTCCCGATGACATGTCCGTCCCCTCTTCAAACGGAAAACTGACATATTATTGTCAGTTAATGACACCTAGGAAAATCGAGGTAGACGTTGTAAACCGTGTGATTGTACCCCCTACCGACCCTTTAGACCACAGAACCTTTGACTCATAAGAAATTTACGTTTTTACCTCCTGTACCGATTTATTTCTCTCTTTACCGTCTTCTTAACAAAGTTCCACCTGAACAGTAAATAGTCGAATCATAAATCTGTTGGAGAGGGCAGAGAGTAAGGAAAGAAAGTGACTGGATCAAAATTAATACGGTACACTTTTTACATGAACCAGAAATGTCAGTAGTTAATTCAACGAAGAACATTAACCAAGATTTAAAGTCCCCATTTTCTGAACCCGACCAGAAACTAGTATATGACGTTTTTACAGTTTTTAGTGTTCTTTTTATCTGTTACTCTTTCGGACAGTTTGTTTCCAAATTAAAATGGTTCAAAGTAAAAAGGACTCAAGAACCGAAGAAGTCAATGTTTAACTAATCCATAAATTGATTTAATTCTAATTGTACTTTAAGGAGGTTGAGAAGATAAGTCAAAGATCCAAAGGAAAACCAAAAGATATGGATACATGTTATTTTTTAACAACTCAAATAAGTTCAACGGAAAAGAGTTAAAGACTCAACTTTGAGGCCTTGAGACCTTTCTCAAGAAACTAAGACCTTCCTCTGAACAAGGTAGACACGCTATACTTACTGTTGTAAAGTGAGAATGGAATTACCATCTACCATAAAAGAAACTTCGTTCCGAATTGACCATATAAATTTCTTTATAATTTCGGACAGAAATTTTGGAAGTCTCTACCTTTGATATTAATTTAAAAAGGGGTCGGTTCTTCGGTCATCCTGATCGATTAGAAATATTCACTGTGTATAACCACGGATTGGACGGACGGTTCCGTCCTCTATACTGTCTGCACCCAAGATAGGAACCCAGTCCTTCTAGGGGATCTCCTCCTTTACCGTTGGGTGAGGTCGTAAGAACGTACCCCTTAGGGTACTGTCTTTTCGGACCACCGGATACCAGGTATTCCAGCTTTTCTCAGTTTGTACCGAATTCCCTGAATCGTGACACACATTTCGTGACTTCGACATCGAAATGCATATCTATGAAATAGTAGAAATGGAAGTTTTATTAAGATCTTCCACCCTCTATCCGTGACAAGACGTATAAAACATCAATTCCATTTACTTGTAGACCCTACAATTCCCTGAACGAGTTCCCTTCAGAATCACCCGGAATCTAAACCCTAAGTGCGATTACGAACCGTCGACGACTAGAAGGGTGGGACGGAGGGACGGTGGGTTTACTGACATTCGATGAAAAGGGACACAGACACAACCGACCGTTAAGTCCCCTCTGTCTCTCAGTAGAAACCCTGGTTACCCTTCGTCTAAGTTCTCTTCAAATAAACCTGTCTAAGATCCTAGTCCAACTACGACTTTCTCAGTGGATTGGAGACATGAAGTCAAAAAAAAGGAACAGATATTTTACCCCTGTCATTATCACCCTTTATCGTTGGGTGAGGTCATGAGAACGGACCTTTTAGGGTGCCTGTCACCTCGGACCATCCGATATGTCAGGTACCCCAGCGTTTCTCTGTCTGTACTGACTCACTGAAGTGAAGTGAAGCTATCACAGAAAATGTCCCGACGACAATCCTGACTTAACAGGTACAGTTAATAAATCGTAAAACGGACCATGTCTCTTTTAATAATTCATGAGAATAAAAGAAAGAGACAGAGGGAAGAAAGGTTGTCGTTGGTAAGTAACTCATAAATCATTTATGGATAATACGTACTAAGATCTATGTCAATAGTCTACACTTACGTTTCTCTGAGAAACTTTGTGTTTCTAAAATTTAAGAATTCTAGGAACTCTTGAGATTTAATACATTGTTATCTTAAGAACGTACGACGTATAATTCAGGGAAGTCAACACAGACTGAGAAACGTTGTGATACCTGACATCGGGTAGTTTAAGGAGACAGGTACCCTAAGAGGTCCGTTCCTATGACCTCACCCAACGGTACGGGAGGAGGTCGCCTAGAAGGACTGGGTTCCTAACTTGGACTCAGAGAATACAGAGGACGTAATCGTCCACCCAAGAAATGGTGATCACGGTGGCCCCTTCGGGTATTGTTATCCAATGTGTGATAACATTTTAAGACTATTCTATGACGACGACGACGACGATTCAACGAAGTCAGTACAGGCTGAGACACGCTGGGGTATCTACCGTCGGGTGGTCCGAGGGGGCAGGGACCCTAAGAGGTCCGTTCTTGTGACCTCACCCAACGGTAAAGGAAGAGGGTACGTACTTTCACTTTTCACTTTCAGTTCAGCGAGTCAGCACAGGCTGAGAATCGCTGGGGTACCTGATGTCACGTGGTCCGAGGAGGTAGGTACCGTAAAAGGTCCGTTCTCATGACCTCACTCCACGGTAACGGAAGAGACGTATTTTATGACCAACTCATCTTAAAAGGGTTTACCTCTTTGTCTACTCTCCTATAAACTTCACTTTTTTACTTATACACGTGTGTGTACACCGTTCACACTACTCCTTTCCACACTTCTCACACCAGTCCTCACTACCTTAAACTCCACTTTTTTAATCCTTTCACTCGTCTCTTCCCGGCGTTACGGAATACACTCCCGTAGTAAAGTGAATACATCGTTTTCCACACATTTGAAGTGACACACAGTGATAAGATACGGCGAATGACCAATTAGGAGTGTTGTGACTCTATCCATGATAGAAATAGAGAACAATATCTTACTCTTTGACTCCACGGAGAGTTCAGTAATTCAATTATAAACCGTGTCGACCCTAACCTTAGAACTGTTGAACCGAGACCTCAGGAACAAGTTTGTAGAACGAACCGAGGAAACCTTTGCACCTAGGTTAGGACGTTTTTACCATTAGAAGAGTGACTAGACCCTACACTAAAAAAAAAAAAACTTAAAAGTTTTATTAAAACACACACACACACATAAACACCGTGGTATCCTACTAAACCTCCCCTTCCCCACTCTGACTTCTGTCTATTCAACGAATGTCCCCATATTATTGGGTCCCTTTTTTACTAATCCCTGTACCTACAGTACTACCCATTCCAAAACTCCCAGTCAAACCTTCGTAGTAACACCCCACCAACCCTCCCCTTCGGCCTCTTACTTCCATTTCCAGTGAAACCAAAGGTTGAACCCACAGACTTATCTACCATTTTGGTAGTTACAAGTTCTTAGTCACTTCACCTTTTTCCCTCTAATTCCTTCTTTTTCGTTTAAGAAGATTTAGGTCTTTTATATTTTACGTAACAATCTATTCTTATCAGTGTACCAAAGAGCTACATGGTCAAGTTTGGGGGTGGGTTTGTGGGTGTCTTGACTATACTTGATCTTACATATAAAGTGTAATGTCACCTCTTGTTTCCAGTTGTCTTTATCTCCTTAGATAAACCCTTTAATAGGGAGAATGGTACTTTTATGGGTCAAACATAACCTATATAAAATTGTGTCGTTCTCCGTCACCACCGTTTATCCCACTCCTCCCCAACCCTCCCGACCGTTACGACTATGTTCCGACTCCCTGACATTGTGACTATACTTGGTTTAAAGAACCGGAAGGGGTTAGTTATCTTTAACTATTCTCCGACCAGTTCTTTGAGTCAGTTCAAAAATCTACTGTTGTGTGAGGTCATAAGAACGGACTTTGTAGGGTACCTGTCTCGTCGGACCACTCGACACCAGGTATCCCAGTGTTTCTTAACTGACTTCACTGAATCATATCTTGTTGTCGGAGTCCTCCTTCGTTTTCTTGTCCAAGGGAACTAACGAGGACTCCACCCTCCGCTCCCTCATCGATCGACAAGGAATGGACCCCACTCCCATCCCCACACACAGGTCCACAGCCCAACCTCTCCACCAAATTTACAAAACGGGTAGGGAAACCTCCACAACTCAGTTCACCGTACACGTCATGGGAAAGAGAGTGGGGGACAAAAACGAGGACCGAGAGATCTTCATCATCAACCCGAAGAACAAACAAACCAACAACAACATAGAAGAACAAGTATTAAACGGGGTTGACGTGTGCGTGTGTCAATAAAAATCAAGACAAATTAAAGAAACACAAAACACGTCCGTGACGTCGTAACGTCGTTTTTAGGGTCAAGGGGTGGACAGAATTTAGGTAACCAACGAACGTCGGACCGGGGATGAATAGATGTCAAAAACGAAGCATCCTGACCGTTCCCTTTCTTCTTTTTCGTGGTTCACTCTGGTAACTTTTCAACGACGTTACCAAAGAAGAACCAAAGTCAAGAGGGGAGGAACCAGGGGAGTAATAACATGAGAGAGATCAATGAGTATTCACAAAAGAGGTTGACTTTGATCAGTGGAACCGCAACTAAGAAATTAACACAATCTTCGGACCTTTCGGAATAACCCCAACGAAGACTTTGCCCCATCTCTTCTTAACCCTGATAGTCTCTTATTATGTATTAGTGAGTCGTTGAACAGTATCCGGATCGGAGGTCTCGAGCAACGAAAGACGGAAGGATGAGTCGAACAAGTGTTTCGACAGAATCTGTTAGAGATTTGTCGAAACTTCGAAACGTCTAGTAAACCTGATACCTAACCTTATATCAACGTCTCTTTACCTAAATAACACAGACTTACGTTTTGATTAGTTGATTCTTACTGTTAAAGTATACCAATTCGGATATTGTTAAAACGACCTGAAGAAAGTAGAAATGACTCATATACCGTACAGTAATTACAATGGTCGACGGAGTGAAGAGACTTATGGTTGTCGTCTCCCCCTCTTTTTTTTTTTAGGTGGGAATTCTCCGTGACCGAGAGGACAAAAGGTGAATCTATCGATAGCATGACGGTTCCGTTTACACTTTGTCCGAGGGTGTTATTGTCGTTAAAAGGTTTACGGGACAATTAAAAGTCATTTGGTTTTATTTTACACAATAATAAATAATTCTTATACATGGTGTATGCCAAAGGTCTACTATTCATAAAGTCATTTCATGGTGTAACTCTTGTTAAACTCAACCGAACGTCCGACATGGGTATCTCATTATCCATATCGGGTCCCAGTCTTAACAGTGAAAATAACCCAATTAAGTTACAAGTGCCAAATGTCCGATACTATATCCTGGTCACTTTTGAAAAAGGTAGGGGTCATAGTCGACGTAATATGTACGTTAAAATGCAGTTTCTCATCGAAGGGTATGTACTAATAAATAAGTATTACTGAAAGTGATTTACTGACGTACCGTGTCCTACTGTCACATCAGATCCCATGTCTTATGCCTCGTGTCTAAGATTTGTGAAGTTAATACATTTGAAATCCTTGTTTTGTATCTTTTTATATTAAAATATCAACACTCCATCGTACAGAATAAAATGTTTATCTTATGTCATTAAATTTCCTAGTGTCCAAACCCCTCATTAAACCCGAGGAATCTCAAGTTATGAAATCTTTAGAAAAGATATTGTGACCAGAGACTTAGAGGAGGACCTAATACCCCTCGGACCTAAGTTCGAGACTAAAGATCTTTGAAGGTAAGATCCTCCCCTCCTACTAACGAAGATCGTGTTTAAGACCACCAGTGTCCCGTACACTAGACCGAGTGTAGATCATAAAAACGACATTTATAGAGACGACATCTATAGAAACGGTGTTCGTAATAACGGTGTTTGTACAATCGTCGTATTGATTAACCGACACTCCGTTAAAACGGTATTTTCTACTTTACTGACCAACTGTCAAACCAGACTGTATTATATGTTTTCAGTACTACCTACTGTCGTTAAACGGGGGTTTCAACCAAAGAATAAAACTTTAGGTGATGCAACCTCCTCTTTGTCCGACTCTGACTCCCGAATCTTCGACGTCTTGACGTGGGTGTAAAAGGTATCTTACAACCTCGCAGACAGTTACCTGTTCACTGTTGTACGGTTCTCGTTTCTTGTCTCTTCTCCGAAAGTGTTACTGTGTGTTTTGAATCAATGTTTACACGTGGTACCACAAACCTTGGACTATGGAGAGAATTACTTCCTCCTTTAAAATCACTTTTTCTTTTTTCACTTGGTCCTATTCCGAGTTGTTTGGTCTTTTCTCTTTTTCTTCGGTTATTCATATTTTGTGATATTTACTTTCTAAACCTTCTGTTCACAAACCCATGTTGGGTATTTTATTTTAGTCAACATATACGTTATAACTTAAAGGTATGTAAAGTTCACATAAGATTATAAAACATAAAGTGTTATTTTGAGAATTTTAAAACAAGTAAATAGTACAAAGTAATACAGAAAGAGGTACTCGAAGAAATTAAAAAACAATAAAACAGAAAATGTCGTTTTACCTGAATGTCAATTAATTACTACGACGTTTTTACCAGTACCGTTTCAACAAATTCCGTTTCTTCAAGTACCACTTTTATGGATCTTGGTAAACCGGTCCCGGTCTGGAGGCCACTCCGAAATAAAGGAGGACGGAACCGAAATAAAGGAGAGGAGACACAAGGTACTGGAGTGTCGACCTAGAAACTGGTTCCGACCTGTCCGGAGTGGATTCCGAGAAAGAGGAACGTCCGGGACGACGATCTTCAATCAGGTCCGGTCTACTTCCAGGTTGTGGGACACTTCTCAGACCCGACACAGTGATGGTGGGCAGGACCCCAGTCTGGAAGGAACAAGAGTACCGAAGTCCAGTGAGTTAATCTTAAGGTCAAATCAAGACCGATAAACGGAACTTTTCCTTCCTTGATTGCCTAATTTTTTTTTAATCTGTATTTACATATAAGTAAATCCTTTTAGTATTACAGAGGAGGGTTTAATGTCTTTGAAGACGAATCTAGTGATTGTAAAACTTTGTATAAAAAGACGTGTATATATGTTTTTGAATAGAAAGAATATTTTTACCCTAATATAGATAATTAGATTGAGATATATTTGAAAATGTTGAACTTATACGTATAAAAAAAAAGAACGTCCTTGTATCAAGTTACATGTTTGTAAAATGTTGTAATAAAAATTACCGACGAATCACAAGATTAAATGAAATTTAGTTAAGACTTTAAGGTTTTAAGTTCTTCTTATGTAAAAAATGTATGGGTAACGGAAATAATGGAGTAGACAAAAGTAGGTCAAAGAAACAGACTTCAGTATACCATCCAGAGACACTGGGGTTTCCTTTGTAGTAAGAGTATTATGTATCTTCTTAGTAGAGACCGTCAACAGACTTCAAATAAGAGGATCCAGGATTAGTGTTCATAAAAATAAGTCACTGAAACTTCACCCAAGACTTAAACATTCTCACGGACTCTACTAAAACGAAGGTACAAGTGTGGTGCAACGACATTCGTGAGGATCTCCTTGGAACAAGGGACCACGAAGAGTCGGTAACATGGACCAGCGGGAGACGAGTCCTCTGAGGAGGTGTGTACCTGACTCTTCGACGAAGAGTAGTGAAGGTTGAGTCAAGAGTTAAACGGTAGCGGTTGATCGAGAGGGACCTGACTAGACCGTCGAAGTAAGAGAGTAAGTAGAACATACGTAAACACTGTGAATAACCACCACCACCAAATGAGCGATTGGACACAGGTTGAGAACACTAGGGTACCTAACACGGTTCGAGGAGACAGGTACCTTAAAGGGTCCGTTCTTCTGACCTCACCCGACGGTAAAAGAAGAGGTCTCCTATAAGGACTGGGTCCCTAGTTTGGACCCCGAGGACGTACCGTCCTCCTGAGGATGTAACGTCCACTTGTGTACGTGACGTCCGTCTAAGAAATGACTGACTCGATACTCCCTTCGGGGAATACATGGGGGTAAAGATATGTGTGGAAGAAAAGGAGATCCGACATCCCAGTGTTGGTGTAAAGAGAAAACATCCACGGGTTCTAGCCGGACCGTAGACTGTACCTCGTAACCGAGGTACTTACGAACACTGGACTTTGCTACTTTCCTTCCTTCTTCCTGACTTCTTTCCCTTCCTCCCTCCTTCTTTACTTACTTCCTGGTAAAATAACCCCCATTAATCCCCTTCAAGGATATCCCCTAAGGTGAACTTGATTCGGAATTTCTATCCAAGATAAACTACTCACCGTTGAAGAAAGATAATATCGGAAAGAGACTTGAAAGGGTTGTCGTAGAATGTTAAAATGTTAAAGGACTCAATGGAGACTCAGGTCCCTCTAATTGATAGAACAAGTTTGGGGGTCTCTAATTTGTTCCGTTTCATAAATGTGGTTACGTCAGATACACCTCAATCCTATATTCCGGTAGAATCTATGTGTCTCGAGTCCCTTTTTACACCTCATTCTTACCGACATATTCCCCCACCACTATAGGGTCTCATTAAGTCAAATTGACCTTACAACCCATCTATGTCTTTTCTTATCCTGACCCCCGACTTCTCCCTCAAATCTCGACTTCATGACTCAAATAAAGTGGTCTAAACCCCCTTAGTGATGTAATAAAACTTATCTTTTCACAAACGAGTCTCGGACTCCGTCACACGAGTAATCTACCCTTCCCTTTATCTATCCTCCACCCTTTTGGTCAATCCTCGAATAACGTTTTCACGTTCAAGTCTTATATTCCCAACTACTATCTTCCGTACCCGTGACTCTCTTACAAACTTTGTATGAAATATACATCTGGAGTTTGTGAAATCACTGACTTACATAAGTACGTTCCAATCTTCTTAGTCAGTCTCAATTAAGATCCACCGATCAGACGCTTTACACGTTAAGGAAACCGTCTTCGTCTCACTTCTTGACGGTACCCGCCTCCATAAGACTTATCCTCGGCACGTCACACTCTTTGCTAAAGACTACACCACCTAGCCTCTACAGTCTCCTTAACAACGTCTGTCTATATATCATCCATGACTCCCTTTCACTTAGTCTCCTTAATTCTGTCTAACCTGTTCACAATCCCCTTTTTAACATCCTCACGGTCAGTTTAACATCCTTTGTGATCGAAGAGGACTGGAACTTGTATCCTTCCATTGACCCCTCCGTCAAAGTCCCTTTGAGTACAGTGGTCCCTTGTGGTCCTAAGGAAATTCTGTTCGGTACTTACCTTCGTCCAATTTCTTTTTTCCATTTTTTTAATTCCCCTGGAAAGAGAACCCACACTAGAACTTTCTTTAATCTTTTTGACAAAATTTTTATACTATAAGTCTCCACTAAAAAACGGAATATCCTTCTAAAACGAAAGATTATTTCCATCTCTGAGAAGATCTGGGAATTAAGAAATAGGTTTTTTATTAAAAGGTTTTCATCTTAAAGTCCATGTATTGTTGAACTACCCTTTCCGACAAACCCCAGATCTCTGGAATAATTATGTGTTTTATTATCGATCGTAAATTCCTCGAAGACAATTTACTTAATTGTAAATTAAGGTTGTTTTATTAGGATACTTTATTTATAGTAGTGAGTAAGGTAAAATCTCAACTCCTTTGTCTCTGTGTCTCTCCAATTTATTGAACGGATTACAATGTGTCGATCATTTACCTGTAGGCTCATTCACTTTCAACGAGTCAACACAGACTGAGAAGCGTTACCTTAAGAGGTCCGGGCTTATGACCTCACCCATCGGAAACGGAAGAGGTCCCATTGAAGGGTTAGGTCCCTAGTTTGGGTCAGAAGGCGTAACGTCCACCTAAGAAATGGTCGACTCGGTGTTCCCTTTCGGGTTCTTGTGACTTCACCCATCGGTTAGGAAAGAGGTCGCCTAGAAGGACTGGGTCCCTAGTTGGGTCCCAAAGAACGTAACTTCCGTTTAAGAAATGGTTGACTCGATAGTCCCTTTGGATTACCTGTAGACTCTATATCTGATTTGCCCGACGGGGGGACGGGTGGACAAAGTGAAGAGGTGACACGGAGATTATCGTGTCTCAGAAACGACGGAGCAGTTCTCACTCGAGTTCGGGTCTGAACCGTAGTCTGTACCAGAGGGTGTCCTGTATATAAGAGTAAACAGTCTTCGAGCAAAAAAGAGTCTCCACGTCCACCCCACCATGTAACCACTCCTCTCCGGGTCCCAACAGACGAGGGATCGGACCGTAGAGAAACCCCTAGCGAAGGACGACAAGACGACCTCAGTAGATATAAGATCCTATACGCTCTCTTCTAACTGTCGGAGGGTAAAAGAGAGGAGACCTCGTCTCACCTCCCTTCCAGTCCTACCCCCTCCACTCATCCGTTCCCCAGGAAATAGGAAGGAGGTCCTATAGACTGATGTAGGGGGATGGATGTGGAAGGGAGAAAGGTGAATAAATGATAGGGAGAGACCCCAAAGGTTCCACCGAGTCATCATTTCTTAGGTGGACGGTTTGTCCTCTGTACCAAAAGTAAGGACCCAGTCATTCTCGGGGGCCTCCTCCTTTACCGTTAGGTGTGGTCATGAGTCAGGTGAGGTTATAAGAGAGGACCCTTTAGGGTAACTGTCTCCTAGGACCACCCGATCTCAGGTACCCCGACGTTTCTGACCATGTGTTGAATCACTGATTTGTCGTCGTAAACCCATGACTCCCACACCCTCCCACTCTTAACTTGACTCATTGACTTATACATCTAAAATACACTCGGAGTCAGGGGACACAGTACGTACGTATACATACACACACACACACAACCGAAACGGAGACTTACCATACTTTTATGTCTTTCTTACCTATGTACTAATTAGGTTTTATAAAAGGTGAACTCACATCGAGAGTCCTCGTTACGATTAAAATGTACTTGGAACCATTAGAGAATAGACGTCCATCTTAAATACATAAATTTCTTGGTACTAAGAGACCTTGACAGACAGGGAGTCATTTTCCTTCGTTATACGTTGAAGTTACTTGTTAACTTAGAATGTATAGCTACTTGTTGATCTCTGTTTACATGTGAAAAGACTATAGGAGGTGAATTTCTTTTGTCGTGAGACTGTACACGGATTTTGTAAAGTCTCACCGTATTTAGATATCTGTAGGGGACGGCCATTGACTGTCCAGTGTACCATCGACTTTTCCTGTCCTGTGGAGGATATCAACACCCTCCTCCACAACTCTTACCAAAGTAGAGGGGGACAGTGTGTGGATGAAACAACCTCGGTTCTCGTACAAGAGTGGACGGACGGAGGCCTTGTGTTAGCACATGACCTCCGAGATGAAATTACGACGGTCCACCGAAGAGAGAAGAAGTCGTACATGAACCACGAAAGGAACTTTAATTTGTCACTGGAGAGTGAATAGAAGTCCAGACTACGACCCGAGTGACATTAGGACGGTGTTTCGAACAGAGGACTAAGTACATTGGTTGTTAGCCCCCGAACAGTTCTCACCCTTCCTCCGGAAACGAGAAGTCATGAACAGTAGTCTCGGTTTCCTCGAGTGAAAGGAACCTCGTTGTAAACCGATCTTAAATATACCACCTGTACCATTATAAGAAAAGATCTATAATACTAAAGAAACGAAACCGTAGTGATTTGTACCGGACGGTGGTAGTGGTCTTTGATTGGTACAGTAAAAGGAGTACAGTTGTTCGAGGAACGGTCATTACTAAAGGACAGTAACGAAAGGTCAAAGACTTTTCCGGTGACGAGGTGACCATCGTATGAACTCCCCCTTTTTTTTTTTTTTAGTTTAGTCGTCCCCTCGGGAACTCCATCCCTCACAGATACGGTCCCCTTTACTGAAATCCTAAGGGACGATGTGACTAACAATACCAGACCTGAGTGAGGAAACTACGGAATAGTTGTCGAGGGGGTATTTGGGGAAGTTGGAGAAATGAGGGGTTGATAAAGAGTTTGACTTTACGTCAAAACCAAGTCAACGATAATAGTGACAGAAGGGGAAGAAACGTAGAGACACGGACCGAGGGAGGAAGGGCCACGAGAGAGACGGAAACGAAAGCTCCAGTGACCTGAGGAAACTCGGGAAACTGAAATGAGAAATCACAAAGGAACAGAGACAGGGAGAATAAGGAGACCGGAGGACAGAACCCGTTACATTCGGAAATTCGTAAGACAGGAACGCTGGAAAGGAGAGACGAGTACGACTCTCCAGTGGGTATGAGTGTCGAAATTTATGTTAAATCACTATGAATTTGGAAATTGTCACCGAATTTTTATAATTTCAATATGTTCGTGTATCAAATTTCCCATTTTATAAAGATGTTCAGAACTATCTTAATCAAGGGATTTCCTTTAGGGAGTATGATACTGTAAAGGATGAACACCTTTGGTGTAAGTTAAGAGAACTGACAAACCACCCCGTGAATTGAGACGTAGAGATTTTTACTACGAATGAAAAGATAACGTAAGATAAAAAATTTCCAGAAGTGACAACTGAAGGTTATGTCTGTGACTACCAACTCAAAGGAAAGGATATATGGTGTAGTATGGATATGTGAAAAGAATCAGTAGGTTTCACCAGTAGAATATTAAACCCTATGCACTTATTAGTGACAAAGATATACTGATACTTTTACGACGAATGTTCCCTCTTTTCATTACAGAATACCGATACATTAAATAATCTGACCATAGATCTCAGGTTGACGGACCTAAGTTTAGAGTAACTGTCATGAGTGGTAAGTTAACTTAAACTCATTCAAGGAATTATAGACACCGAGTCAAAGAAGTTGACACTTTACTCCATTAGTATCATGGATGTTGTAACCCGACAAAGCTACTAATTATCAACTATTCAATCGTTTATGTTTTTCTTAATCTTACCTAATTTTTGTATTTACATTCTACTCAATGATATTTTCACAATCTCCTTTTGTATCCTTTTTGAGACTGTATTTGGTGTCGTTCTAGAAAAAACTGGGCTAAGGATCTCACTACTTTTAATTTTGTTTTTGTTTGTTTACCCTGAATTAATTTGAATTTTCGAAAATGTGTCGTTTCCTTTGGTATTCATTCTTCTTTTATGTTGGGAGTTTTACCCTCTTTTATAAACTTTTACTTCATTACCTGTTTCCTAATTAGAGGTTTTATATGTTTGTCCAGTACTTTGAGTTGTTGTCCTTTTGTTGGATTAGTTTTATACCCACATTCTGGGTTTGTATGTAAAGAGGTTTCTTCTGTATGTCCACCAGTTCTCTGTGTTCTTTTCTACGATCTGTAGTGATTGGTAATCTCTTTATGTTTGGTCTTGATGTTAGTCCATAGTGGAGTGTGACCAGTCTTACCGGTAACAGTTTTTTAGATATCTGTTATTTAAGATCGTTCCTATATCTCTTCTTCCTTGGGAGAACTTGACAACTACCCTCACATTTAACTAAGTCGGTGACATCTCTTTCCATGTCTCCAAGGAGTTTTTTGATTTGTATGCCGATAGTATACTGGATCGTTAAGTTTTCCGGTGTACATGGGGTCACAAGTAACGTCGTGATAAATGTTATCTGTCCTGAACTTTTGTTGGATTTACAGGTTGTCGTCTACTTAACTTTTCCTTTTACGTCATGGATACCTTATAATGTGTTACCTTATAGTGAGTCGGTGATTCTCCTTTTATCCCAGTAAACATCCCAACACCTATCTGCATCTCAGAGTGTTTAACTTCTTTCACACAATACGTAATGTCTCACTTCATACAGTCTTTCTCTTTTTCTTTTTTTTTCTCATATAATTACGTATATACATCTTAGATCTTTTTTCTATGTCTACTTGGATAAAGGTTCCGTCCTTATCGCTACTTCTACATGTCTTACCTGTATACCTGTGTCTCAACCTTCCCCTTCCACCCTGTTTAACCCTCTAACCCTAACTCTATTTTTAGTTTAAAACGACACACAATTTATATATCTATCACTCTTCAAAGATATTTCGTGTCCTTCGAGTCGAGTCACGAGACACTATTGGACCCCTCACCCACTCCCCGACCTACCCTCCTTCCAGTCTCCGACCCACGACGACGACGAAGATTCAGTGAAGTCAGCACAGGTTGAGACACGCTGGGGTATCTGCCGTCGGGTGGTCCGAGGGGGTAGGGACCCTAAGAGATCCGTTCTTGTGACCTCACCCAACGGTAAAGAAAGAGGTTACGTACTTTCACTTTTCACTTTCACTTCAGTGAGTCAGTACAGGCTGAGAATCGCTGGGGTAGCTGACGTCGGATGGTCCGAGGAGGCAGGTACCCTAAAAGGTCCGTTCTCATGACCTCATCCCAAAACCCATTCCCCATATATATACGTATACCGAATAAATAAAGTAACATATCGTCTTTAATTGTGTTATAACATTTCTTTAATATAGAGTTATTTTTTTATTTTTTCTGATCTTGTTACGTACAGTAGATTTGTGAAATCGCAATCTTTAAAACAAAAATAAAAGAAACACGTTTAAAATTAAAAAAGACTCTAATTATTATTATTGTATGATTATTAAAGGTAAAAATAAACATATCAAAAGGTATATGAACTTATCAATTAAATAGGGATTAAAAGGGGGTCCGTTAGAGAAAAGTTAATATAAGATTATATAAACAACTCTGTTATTGACGTAAAAACACTTCAGAAAGGGTCTCGGAAACTTAGACAAGATCAATTGAGACCCACTGGCAGTGTGGTACCTCCGTAAGTAGAGAGTGAAAGAGAAGTGATAACAGGATTTCTCAGGGAAATGAACAGAAAGAAAGGATTTAAATAAATAAAATTAACCTCCTATGAACGAAATGTTGTAACACTACCAAAAACGGTACGTAGTTGTACTTAGCCGGTGTCCAAATGAAAAAAAAAAAAAAATTAAGACGTAGAGATTTTTACCGAGACGAGATAGAAGTGTAAATACTGATCAATACCTCAAGATCCAACCTTGGTACAAGAGACTCTTAAAACTTCTGTGATGGAGTAACAGAAATCGAAAGGACAACGACAACTTCTCAGGATACGACAATATTAAAACTATAAAACAAATATAGGTAAAGAGAAAAAGACCTTTGAAAATCTTGTAAGGATATTAGAAGTCACAATTCCTTAAAGTAGTACTATACGAAAGTGGACATAGACACACGTAGATAGGAAGACTCGTAAACCCCTTTAAGAAACCTTAATCAAGAGACCACTAAAGAAGAGGTAAAAGAGACAAAGAATGACCTTAAAGATAAGAAACCTACACCGTACCAGGAAATTTAAAATATGAAAAGGAGAGGCTGAAAAGTAGAAAAATAGGAAAACGGGTTGAGTAATTTTGACCAATGTAAAATAAGGTTAGGTAAATGACTCAAAAAGTAAGATGATAAAATAAAAATTAAATGGTCGAAGAAAAACAAGAGGTTCACAAGAAAAAAGGAGTAATTTCAGGAAAGTAAAGGAAGTACTTACGTGAGAAAAATAAACTCTTAAAATCATTATTAATGACATTTTCAAAAGGATAGAGACATAACAGAGAAGTTCAAAATTTTTAAAGATATACCAAACTGTAGATAGAAAGTAAAACCTCAGAAGAAATTTCTAGATCACTATGAACCTACAACTGGAAACAAATTCTCCCTCTATGACTACTAGTATAACGTTTCAGATACGGACTCCTACCGTGAAAAGATTTCACACTAAATTTGACCCGGTAATTCAATCCGTTCAGGACTTCAGTTATAGACATCTAGAATAGGTCCCGATTAGTCTAAGGTGTTTCTCCCTGACTTAAAAGACGCGAACCTCATATTAGGGAGAAAGGTCTACCTTCGGATAAACGTGGAAATTAAACTTTTGAATGTGAATTAGTTGACCGAAATCAGGACGTGGGTCGAGATCACGTCTCTTAGAAGATCAGAAGATCTGATCGTAGAAGATCAGGTCTCTTTACAGTAAAGAAGGGTCTCTATAGAGGTCAGAAGACAACCAACTCCCTCCTTGTGGTATGTGACCCGTCCCCTCCCAAAGACTACTAGACAAAGATTTTACCCAAACGAACTACAGACGGAGAATGTAAGTGTCCTTAGAATACGATTCTTAAGGGTTCAGAAAGTCATGAAGAGACCACATCTACTCCGACGTAGAGTCGACACGGGTCCAAAGTCTGTGCCAAAAGATCCAGTTAACGATGAGTAGACGAAAGATCGACGGTTTTAGAACAACATGAAAAATTTTTAACCCTAAATACAGAATTTTAAAAGGTAATAATAGTCGATCACCCTGAAGGTCTCCCACGTTTCCCATTACACGTCCCATTATAATTCTTCTATATAAAAGTTGTTCATTTGTGTATATTTATACAGTGATGTTTAATATACTCTTTGATATTTCTTTTTATTATTCGATTAAACTCTCTTGTCCTTTCTCCCTGGTTTAAACCTGACTATGAAACCACATACCGGAATACTCTTCCATTATAGATTTGGTTCAAGACTTTTGTTCACCCTTAATCTGTGTGTTTCTCATCTCCCTTTTAGTAGGGTACGTCTACTTGTCGGAACCCCACTATCTTATTAGTCTTAAAACCTGAATTTCTCTGTCTCCGAATTGAAACCCGATTTTTCCCTTTAACTAATCATGTATATTGACCCTTCCGATTCTACACTGGGTCACATAAACCGACCTAGGAGCTTAAATATACTCCCGAGTACAAGGACAGAGAGAGAGGTGGATATCAAGACGAACAGAGACGAACCAGAGGAATTTCTCTGAAGGAGGTAAACCACCGTTCGACAGACGATCTTTAGTGTTCCGATATAGTAGAAATAACGAGGATATGGTCTCTTGCCCTCTTAGAAGAGGGTGACAACAACAACAAAAAAAAAATTTGACCGTAGGTATTCACTATGGGGTGTAAGGAACTTTATTAGTGTTATAACCTCAAGATACAAACCGGTCTACACCCAGGTTGAGACTAGACTAGGACCGTTATATTACTTTCTATAGATGGTAGTCTTCTTAACACTCTCTCTTTTAATGTCTCTGAATTTGGTCTCGGAACACCCACTACAATTCGAAACCTTAAATATAGTTGACGTTACTCTTTGATAACTACCTAAAGTTAGTTTCTCATTGTATTCGAACAATTACTAAATTAAGTCAGGTGTGAAAGTTTGGTTTAAAGGAAGGGTCAGGGGTATGGTAAAAGGATACCGAAATCAAACTATAAAATCTCGGTAGAACCTTCAGAGAGAGTTTACTCAGTGGCATATGTTAATCAGTGATTCGGGTCATCTAAGAGGGAAGAACTTCGGAGAACCTGAATAGGATCGAGGACGAAATACATAGAGTAGTATGACAACGTCCGAGAATCGTTGAACCTTAACCAAACCCACTGTCAGAGAATTGACCGTAGAGAAGATAAAAGAGACACGAAGATTCAGTAGTGTGTACCGTGAGAGTCTAACAACAAAACTTTATGGTGATAGAAGTACAGTGAGAAGATTAGTCCTCGAGTCCTACGAAGAGATAGTAAATTACTTAGTTCGGGTTTAGGGAGTCACGTCGTAGGTCTCGGAAGGTAATAGACCGGGACGACATGGACGAAGTGGAATAGATGGACACACGGGAGGCAGTACTATTCTGATATACCCGAAACTGAGGGAGCAGAAGTGGAGGTCCTTACCCCGTTTCTACCTGACAATAGTTAGTGAACTATCTGTCTTCTCCTCTCCTTGTTCCCCCACTCCCTCCTCTTTCCTCTTACACTCGGTAAGATTACTCAGCGTCGACGGAATCTACTTCTATCCGACCTTACATTCACGTACCGAGGGAACTTGAACTACCACACCAGCTCGATCAGAAAGACTCGACGTTCGCGTCCACCGTCACGGTTCAACTTTAGAGGCACACACGTAAAAGTTCCACTCCGAAACGGACCTTCCTCCTGTAAACAAGTCTGTTTAGAAAGGTCCAACATCGTCATTGAGGGACCCCATTTTACACACCCCGGTCGAGTGTCCAAAGACCCTTGAACGGGTCCTAAAAGTCCCAGTTAACCACGACGTCTCTTTTTACTACCTAATAGGTCCCTCCACACTTATTACAGTTCTTTGTGCTGGTCGAGACCATTCAAGAGCAATGAATAAAAACGAGGTCATCGAAAAACCGACCTCTTCCCCAAACACACCACACTCCTTAGCTGTCTCCATTTCACGATAATATTACCCTTCCCCGTGATTGTTGAAAAATTTTTGGATGATTTCAAGACTCCCTTTAACCCATTTTCTAAACACCGATTTAGGATTCTTCTTTGTTGTCTGTCTTTCAAATTTTTCAATCGTCTCTTAGTAATAATAGAGAAGAACCCTAACTAAACCAATTGACGAATGATGTAAAAAGTTAATAACCTATTGTACCTACCTGTACTGACCAATTGTAAAATATTATTAGAGACATTCTGAACTTGCCTTCAAGTTTTGTTCGTCAGAAGAGATTTATAGTTCCTTACCTCCCTAAAATAAATAGGTTCTCTTGTGTATTTCTCTTGTACTATATTCCGGTGTCATTAAGACACTATCATTCTTACTACTTTACTACCAAGGGGTTTCTACGGGTGTGGGATTAAGGACCTTGGAGACTTAGAAAATCGAGTGTGACGTGTTTCTTGAATTCTCTACACCGACTCTGATGTCTAGAACTGTTCCTCCAATCGGATATATATAGGTCCCCCTGGACTAGATTAGTGTACTTAGAAATTTTAGTCTCTTGGTAAAGGTCTACCCCAATCAGTGTCCTCTACACTGATACTTTTTTCCCAGTTTCTCTACGTTGTAGTGACCGGGACTTCTGTCCCCTCTCCCCTCAGTCCTCGGTTCCTCTCACTCCGGAGTATTGTTCGACTTTTTTTCACTCCTTTGTCTAAGAGGAGATCCCGGAGGTCTTCGTTTGTATCGGACGGTTGTAAAACCAAAATCGGGTCACTCTAAACACAACCTGAAGACTGGATGTTTTGAGATTCTGTTATATAAACACAACAGACTTTAGACATTCGAGAATCAGTAAACAAATACCGTTGGTATCTTTTATTTACGTTATAAAAAATCATTTATATAAAACTTACTTGTTTTAATCAGATTCTGTAAGTATTTCTTTAGTATGTCTATCCGAATAAACCCGACTTTGAGTTCGTACTAAAAGTATTCACTAAGTGAATTGATTGTAGAAAATTCGTAACTGACACATGATCCGTGAAAAGAAACAAAAATGTAATTTTGGAGTGTTATTGACTTCAGTAACTACAATCAGTCCCTACATTATAAAGGTTTTAGTACGTGAACCGTTTACCTCTTCGACTCAAAATTTGACCCTTCGACATCTTAAGTAACAAATCAGAGATACTACCAACGAGGGTGTGAACACACACACACGATTCAGTGAGTCAGTACAGGTTGGAGACGGTGGGGTACCTAACATCGGACGGTCAGAGGAGACAGGTACCCTAAAAGGTCCGTTCGTATGACCTTACCCAACTGTAAAGAATAAGGTCCCTTAGAAGGACTGGGTCTCTAACTTGGGTACAGAGAACACAGAGGACGCAACCGTCCGTCTAAGAAATGGTGATCGTAGTGGACCCTTCAGGTGGGAGTAAAATTTTAACGAATCCCTCAAAAGTGTTTAGGGTTATAGGTCTAGTGTCGGGTGTAGTTAATCTAGGTTTACAAGTTCATACCTCGGTCTGTAGTCAATAAAAAGTTTCTAGAGGATACGTAGCTTGTACGTCACTTCAAACCATTGACGACGTAAAACGTATGAGCGAGAGTTTGACGTTCTATTTAGGTCAATTAGGTAGATTTTCTTTCGTAATTTTGAGTCAACCATGTTTTGATGGTAGATCTAATGGAGATTGAGATTTACCCACCAAAAATAGTACCAATCTTGTCATTGACAGTTATCAACGTATTTTACTGTCAAAAATCAATTAGGTTTTTGATAACATCTTGACTAAACGTACATCTGTGTTAAACCTAACAGTCAGTTTTATTACCTCCCGGTCTTCACCTCTTTAGAAAGGGGTTTAGTCTGTTCCTTCTCCCTCTTTGTTTCTAGAAATAGACCATAGATTTCAGTCTTCTCTTCGCTCGGACTACTCTAACCCTAATCCGTTAGTTTAACGGATAGACCTGTAAAACAATAAAAACAATTTTCAGACATGAAAGGAGAACTTACAAGGATCTGTAGACGTATGGATACCGATTAAGTGTAACTACACGTCGTCTTTGGTTGTGTTATAACGTCTCGTTAATAAGAAGTTAATTCTTTTTAAGACTCACACAACGTTGTAGTCAATCCTGTCGAGACGAGAGGGTAATTCTAACCACGACACTGACTCCCGGTTACTTTCAGTTACCGCGACCTAAAGGAAATAAAACGGTATTGAACCGAAGGAACACCCGAAGGGACCACCGAATCTATTATTTTCTCAGACGGACGTTACGTCCTCTGGGTTCAAACTAGGGACCCAATCCTTCTAGAGGACCTGTTTCTTTACCGTTGGGTGAGGTCATAAGAGTGGACCTTTTAGGATACCTTCCTCCTCAGTCTACCCGATATCCGGTTGACCTGACGAGGAGATCCCCCGGTAGGGAAGTCTTTCTAGTTCAGGGGGTATACCAGTCCCCTGTCTGACGTTCAACGCCGTGACTACCTTAAAACCGACGTTCGTACACTGACGGTGACGTCGTCTACCGGTGCCGTTCGTAGACTATGCTTCTCGGGTGAGTGACCTTTTCTAGGACTACGACCCTTTCTAACTTCTGTCCTCCTCTTTCGCCACTGTCTCCTCTCTACCAACCTACTGTAATGGTTGAGTTACCCATACTCGAACTCGTTTGAAGCCCTCTATCACTTCCTGTCCCTCCGTACCACCCGTCGGGAAGTACCCTAACATCTCAGCCTGTTCTTGTTGTCTTTTGGACCGACGGTGTCGGCGCCTACCGATAAGGAGGGAACTTCACCGTAAAAGTATTCCGGGTCATGCACTGAAGGGAAGCCCGTCCTGTCCCTCCAAGACAAAGAATTAGACGACATGTTACAGAAGTGAAAGAGTCAATTAAAACGTTTGTCTTTAACCAAGTCGTCTAAAGTTGACCTTTGTCCACAACTACCGTCACAGGTTTCGAAGTTACCTCTCAGAGGAGAGGGGACACGGTCGGAGAGGTGCCCTCCTTACTTGTCTAGAAACAACCTGTCTGGTCTACACGTAGAGGTGCACCCGGTCTCGAGAACCAAGTTTAGGGTGTCTACTCTTGGTATTTCATTTTACGTGAACACAGAGTGACCATTATTAGTGTCTGGGGTCAGTTAGCAGAAAAACAGATGTGATTTCGGTGTTTGAACGAAATCGGTCCTAATGGAGTCCTAAGGACTGAGTTGTGCACTGTGAGAAAAGCCGGACTCAAGAAGGTTGTTTGTTATACAAGAAATGTCAAAGTGGTCTTACAACGGTTATGAGATGACACACGACGCATCTACACCTTCATTGATTTAGTTTTCTTACTTTCTTCATTGGAATGTTTAAAACGTACCAAGCGTAATAACCAAAAGAGAAACAAAATGGGTAGAATCTTTTATAATGTTCAACGTTTAACTAAAGTAGAAATAACTAGGAAGAAATGAAAGACCTGAAAAATTGAGTAGTCCTTTCAGTAAACCGTAATTGTCTTCAATGAGGTTACTTTAACATCGGACTCGTCTCATCTCCAATGACAAATAGGATCACCTAGGTATGTCGTATTGGCCCGTCTGTATGGTCGGTTCTTCAGTAGAACTTCGTTAATGTATTTTAAGACAGAAGAGTAGTGTGTTGTAACAGGATCTTGTTCCTAAAGTCCAAAAAACTCCAAATTTGTACTAGGTTTATAAAATTTTTTAGTAACTCTTAATTCTAGAAAGTACTCAATATTTAAACCATTAGATTTTTGTTTTTGTGTGAATAGATCCCTTTTGGTTATCACAAACGACTTTTAAGAGAAGATATAAAAGGAACTCCAATTAAAGTTGAAAGTTAAAGGAATTTTGACTAAACATAAAACGTGTCGACAACACAATAAGATGTGGAACATAAAAAGTTCCTCGATATATCAAAGAGAGAAATTTCTATTAAAACTGTATCGAACGTCTGTACGTGTATTTATGTGTTTAAATAACCGGTTGTAGCCATGTACTACTTTCGGGACTCCTTTGATAACTTTTAATTTGAACCAATATCATGTTACCGTAGACGTCACATAACCGATGAATAGGAAAAAATATTTATCATGTGTTTTCAAATTAAAATGGTATTAACTTCTCGTTAAAATTCTTTCAGTACGTTAAATTACCAAATTGACAGAAAATAACGATATACATCTATCTGACTTATTGTCGTCATTTACAACTTGTGTTAGATTACGTGATGTTAAAGAAACCTTGTGTTAAATTTAAAGTTTAATACGAATTACGAGGACATGTATAGTGTCCAGAGAAAAAATTTCGAATAGTGCACTTTAGGTGAATAAGTTCCTTTGACCGTAAACCCCTTTTGTCTCTTCATCTTCATTACACCCAATAAACCTTTAGACTGGCCGTCACAAAAAGTTTCACACAGTACATAAAAATTTAGTAGAAAAGGAAGGTAATAAAACTTGGAATAGTTATAGGAGGACACAATATATAAATCTACTATCGACTCAGTCTGTAAAAGGTCAACGTAACACAAGGAACCGGAGTCTGTAAAGGAAAAAGAAAACATATTAATCCGAATTTCCCTCCACTCTCTATTATTCTGTGTTACACGTGTATACGATTCGAGGAAGAAGGGTACCTTTACTAAGTGATTGACCGTAGGAAACTAAGACAGGAACTAGGACAGAAACCCTGGTTGTATAGGAAAGTATGCTTTATTTCAAGTCACTTTCTTCCTCCTTTACGACAAGAGAAACCTAGGCTAGACTAAAGTCTTATAGTTAATTCTGTATCTACACTAACACGCTACTCAATTTTTCATTTCTCAAGGAAACTGTCCGTCTCAATCTTCCGAGACTACTTTAAAATTGTATCCCCATAATCTTTATTCGGTCCTCCATATTGGACACAAGAGGACCTGACACTAATTGTTACCCCCTTATAATGGACTTCCGTTTGAGTGAGTGTTTTAAATATTTAGAATTTTCCCTCATAAGTTTCATATAATACATGTGTTATACGAAACTAGTGTACCTTAAAAATTTTTCAAATCAAAACACGAGTGGTCTCTTGAAGTTTGTTTTGTTTCGACTCTTTTATACCTTTGTTAGAACGAAAATCCAATTTTTCCTTGGATGGGTAGATGGTATTATTTTAATAACGTCATAAATGGTCGAGTATTAATAATGATAATAAAAAAAGAAAATTTTTAAATAAATAAAATTAACCTTAATGAATTCTTATAACATCACAAAAACGGTGTGTAACTGTACTTATTCGGTACCTGCATATGCACAAGAGGTAGGACTTGGGGGGAAGTGGAGGGAGGGGTAGTAGGGAGTCCCAGTAGGGTAGTCAAGTATTAATAATTACGAAGTGACACTTCTAGTAACTCTTCTGTAAATAGGATTTTGAAAATGGAGAAGCTCACTTTAGAACAGAATAACAGGTTAGTTAAAGGGTTGAAGATCTTCCAACTAATTTACTTTCCTACAATAATCAAATAAACATTTAAGTAGGAATAACACACGGTCTGAATTTCTAAATTACCAATTGGTTTCTCATTATGTTGGGTTTCCGAATATTCCTACCTGTGTATTATTAATTTATTAATGTATTTACATTATTTAAGGATCTACCTGGGACCTTCCGACCTCATTTCTCTTCCCTAAACAAGGAAAGACAACCAAGGACAAGAACAGGTGATATCTCTTGTCATACCTCTCAGTAATTTTTTCATTTTTATCTCGATGGTGTACTGGGACGTTAGGGTAAGAAACCGTACATAGATCTTCTTTTGTACCAGGTTTTTCTATGTACGTAAGGTAACAAATAACGTTGCGACAAATGTCATCGGTTGTGTACCTTCGTTTGATTTACAAGTAACTGTCTCCTTACTTATTTCTTTACACCATGTATATATGTCATATTATAATAAGTCGGTAATGTTTCTTATTTTATTACGGTAAACGTCCTTGTTCCTACCTGGATCTCTAAAAGTATGACTTAATTCAGTTGTCTCTTCCTTATTGTAACATACTGTCGGGAATATACGTCTTAGATTTTTCTTTACTATGTTTACTTGAATAAATGTTTTGTCCTTGTCTGAGTGTCTGAATCTTCTATCTGAACACCAACGTCCCCCTTCCTACCTCACTTCCCTGTCAATCCCTCAAACCTTACCTGTATATGTGTGAAGATATCAATTTTACCTATAGGTTGTTCCTGGAGTCAAGTTAAGTCAGGGAGTCAACACAGGGCAAGAAACGCTAGGGTACCTAACGTCGTGCGGTCCGAAGGGACAGGTAGTAGTTGAGGGTCTCGAACGAGTTTGAGTACGGGTAGCTCAACCACTATGTTAGGTCGGTAGAGTAGGAGACAGAAGGGGAAAAGGAGGACGGAAATTAGAAAGGGTCGTAGTCTCGGAAAAGGTCACTCAGTCAAGAAGCGTAGTCCACGGGTTTCATAACCTCGAAGTAGAAGTTGTAGTCAGGAAGGTTACTTATAATCCTGAGTAAAGAAAATCCTAACTGACCGAACTATAACAACGTCAGGTTCTTAGAAGAGGTTGTGGTGTTAAGTTTTCGTAGTTAAGAAGTCACGAGTCCAAAGAAATACCAGGTGGAAAGTGTAGGTATGTACTGAGGACCTTTTTGGTATCGAAACTGATCTACCTGTAAATAACCGTTTCATTTCAGAGACGAAAATTTACACGACAAATCAAACCAGTGTCGAAAAAAAGGTTCCTCGATCACAGAAAATTAAAGTACCGACGTCAGTGGTAGACGTCACTAAAACCTCGGGTTCTTTTATTTCAAACAGTGACAAAGGTAACAAAGGGGTAGATAAACGGTACTTCACTACCCTGGTCTACGTTACTAGAATCGAAAAACTTGTTCTTAGATAACATATCGTATAACTTAAGACAAGTTACAATACACCGTCGAACCTACCCTCCCCTCACAGTCCCTTTTACCTATATACATATACATACCGACTCAGAGAAACGACAGGGGGACTTTGATAGTGTTGTAACAATTAATCGATGTAAGGTTATATTTTAAAATTTTCAAAAAAAAATTTTTCTACTCGGGTCGAAGAACTCCAACCGTCGTCAGTTATCGGAGTACTAAGACGAAAAGTTAAAAAGGTCATGAGTGTCTTCTTCGGAGTAGAGGATCGTGGTCACAGAGAGGAGTCTGATGGCTTAGGGTAGAGACAAACGGGAGAGTAGATTCTAAGATTCAAAATTATTAAACTTAGAGAAGGGAAATAAAAGGTCAGGATCCTCACGATCAACGACGGACAATAAGTGTAGAGACATTATGGACCACAAGACTAAACGGAAAAGTCAAGAGACTATGGACTAATTGTCTAAATGTAGTTTGAGATAATTCTATTAATCATGTCACTTTAGACTGACTTTGGATAGGCTACGTCAACCGTTTTGGATTATAATTAGTATACATGTAAAAAGGGGTATTTCTAGATGGTCCTTCGGGACCTTCCTAACCATTAGTGTATCAGTCCTATAGACCCTATCATAAGTTAAAAAATTTTTCAGTCTACTTATTTGGTCGGTGTCACTGTTCGAAACCCTCTAATAATTACAACGAAATATTTAATTACCTCTTCTACCTTTGTATTTGTTGACTGTTATTTTACTAAGTACTATACTCCCATACTTACTATAAAAATTCTGATACGATCAGACTACTATCTTTGTTAACCTTTCTATTACCTTTTAAGTAATGAGGAATTGAATCGAAATGCACCAACAAGTATCTTTGAAATAGGTAATTGGATTCAGCAGAAGACCGAAACCCACCCACTTGGGGTTTCTGTTCATAATTCAACGTCGGTTTCTCATCCTCATCATAACCTTTATCCCTTATCCTTTACGTTTATCCTATATTTCGTCCATTTGTCTAGGTTCTGTCAACTTCTCTCAATTCTCTCGTCAGATTAGTAACCTCTATGTATTGTTGAAATTAATAAATAACCACAAATCTGTAAAATCTTACGAACTATTAAGAAAAGACGGGTTTACAAGTTACGGCGTAACAACGACGTCGTACACTGAGAAATTGTTGACCTAAATATGGGGGTGTAAAGGGAGAAGATCAAAATCCCAAACCCCAAATTGTGATCAAGAAGTAAAGAATGTCAGACAGACTAATCCAGTATCGATTAACCTATTCCTATTGACTTATTCGAGAGTGTACTCGAGATCTAATTTTACAGGTAGAAGTATTCTCATAGGACCCTAGTATTATGAATTATATATATTTTTAATGTCAACCACTATTTACGACATTCTTCTCTTTTCGTCACACTCCTAGACGAGAAAGTTTATATTATGAATCATTTCTAAACTGACTACGCAACTGTAAACCCGTCTCTGAATTTGACCTGTGGTTCCGTTCGGTACGTTTCTAATTTATTTTCTTGTAGGGTTCATCCATCTTATCGTTTCGGTTTCCGCATTCCGTCTGTGTCAGAGTCGGATGAACTCTTTCACGATCCTACGGTACCCCAACTTCAATTTACACATTCTCCAGTCACTTTCGTGAACTATGATTTTGTCATCGGTCTCCATTCGGTACATCCTCTACTATCATTCTTTAAACCAAAAGAACAGTCACACCACTTTTCGGTCACTTCTCAAAATTTATCCTTTCCTTACACTAGACTGTATAAAAATTTCCTGTCGAGACTGAATAGACGTCTCTTACTAGATAGTCACAGTCTTCAGGTTTGGTCCATCCTACAGTAACATCACCATAAGAGACGTCCTTATTACTACCAAGTTTTATTCTTCAACAACCTGAACTCTATGTAAACTACAAGTTGACCGACTGATACGACGACCGAATATACACTCCGAGGTTCTTGTCGACATATTCACCAACTTATTAAATAGATAATGGTTCTACTCTTTTGACAACCTCCTCGTCTTATATATATCGTAACATAAACTCTACGATCTGTCGAATAATTTTTCGTCTCTGTAATGAAACGACTGTTTCCAGGTATATCAGTTTCGATACTATAAAAGGTCATCAGTACATACCTACTCTTTAAACCTGGTATTTATTCCGACTCGTGACTTCTTGACTACAAAAACTAGACACCACAACTTCTGAGAATTCTAAGGGAACCCGACGTTCCTCTAGTTTAGTCAGTTAGGATTTACTTTAGTTGGGACTTATAAGTGACCTTCCTGATTCCGACTTCGAGGTTATGAAGTCGGTGGTCTACGTTTCTCTACTGAGTAACCTTTTCTGGGACTACGACACTTTCTAACTTCCGTCTTCCTCTTCCCCTACTGTCTCCTGCTCTACCAACCTATAGTAGTGACTGAGTCACCTGCATCTCAAACTCGTTTAAGACTCTCTATCACTTCCTGTCCCTTCGGACCATACGACAGCAGACACACCTAGTGTTTCTCAGTCTATACTGACTCACTGACTTGTTGTTGATTAAACTCTACGAATAAACTATCAGTTCACTTTTACAATATATGTGTTAATATCATAGTCAACTTACGAGTCATTATCTCTCAAACCCGATCTCTATATTTCATTTATGACAATCCACTATGAGTTTCAACACACTAATCTATCCTAATAAATCTTTTATATTCATCTATTCCTTCTTTTCTCTTGTCTTCTGACTGAGAACCTCGGGAGTACTTAGGTACTTCTCCTCCTCCCAAATCGTTCCCTCTGACTTTCCTCTCAATTCCCTCTGTCCTCTTTTAGGTTTTCACCCTACATTTCTCCAAGTCATTCCTTTCCAAAAGTACTTTTTGTCACAAGTGGACACGGTTTGAGAGGACTCTTCAGTTCATTCTAATGTCACCATATGACTGGTAACTCGACTGACGTACCTCAGTAATCACTGGCTGTATTCTGTTATCTTACTATCCCTATTGTTGAACTAACTACAAATGAGTCCTCTTCTATTCTCCGACACTTTGTCGATCATATCAATGTAAAAGTTTCTTAAAAGAAATTTCCCGTAGTCTGTTTACCTCGTCATTGATCTCTGCAGACTAATTCTTTCGTCAAGAATAAAAATTACTATCAATACGTATGAAAATCAATTACTTTTATTACGTCCCCTTTCTTCGTTTTGGGTATCCTTACTTCAGTAACTCAACCACCCCCTATTTTGGGTTATATTTATGCGTCCTCAAACAGAAATTTTCTGCAAACCTGTTATTAATTACGTACCCTGTACTTCCTTTTTTCACATCTTCGTTTCTACGTTCCCTTAGTTGTTCAAATCAATGTCCTCTTCCTGTAAAAGAAGAACAAAGAACTTGACTGCTTTTTTACTAGTTATCGACTCTTGTTATTTCCCCGTCTTGTACAATCACAAAACTACAATGTTCTGTTTCACATTTCATCAACAGAATCTCTCATCCTATTATCTTACCAATCCTATAACGTCAACCTAACAATTCGTCACGAATTCAAAACTCCACACATCTGGGTTTAAATATCACTATATTTCAGTGAGACATACGACTCTACGGACTTATTTCCCTCTATCAAAAGGATAAATCAGTACGTATACCAAAACGATTCATTAATGTCGTCTTCTGTCTATCCCCTAGGGTCCAATATGTTTCAATATTCTTACCAGGTGTCTTACTCTACTTTCAACATACTTTTTCTTCATGTCTATACTGTCCTATTATATCACTTTTATTATTATGAAAGCTCAAGGAACGACCCCTCATAGTTTTTAACGTGTTGGTATATCAACTGTAGAAACTCCACTACATGAATAACTACGACATTTGTACGTCACCCTCTGGACTATATTCCTCTATTCTACTAAACTTCATTTATATTGTTCCTTCACTTAAAGATCCTTAACTTAAAGGTAACTCAATCTCCGAAAATCTCTTCCTACTGTTCTCTTTACCATCTCTCTACCCGTCATTTGGTCCATTAGTTTATCAGCGACTTCCTCTTTCACTGGTCTTCTGAAAGTCTAGTCTTCTGACCCATGTTTTCCTACAATCTACTGACGTTGCACCGTCCCCCATCTCAGGTCAACGTTCACGACGTTTCCTTGTCCCGTGGAGAATCCCTATACCTCCTTTATTGCTGACACTTTTCGTTACTTCTCGTGACTCATATATACGGTAAAAGTCCAAATCACCATTCACCCGACCTCCTCCTTTTTACCGGTGGGAACTTTTGTAACGACTCCATCGTTACAGGAGGTCTCCAAAGTCTAAAATATCACGGTCCACTTCTACTTCTGTGGTAAGTCTCTCCGTAAATACCTCTCCGTAAATAAGAATGTTGTATCGTCAGATACCTTTGATTTATTTTTAGGTCCAGATCTTATTTCTTAGTGATACCCTAAATTGATTCTTGGCAAGTCTTTCAGGATTATCAATCGAATTAAATTTTAGTTTAATAATATTGTTTATAGTGGTCTAATATGATTCTCTTAAAAACAGTTTTACTTCATGTAAAATTAAGTACGACACCAAAAATGACAACGACGACAACACACACACACAAAACATCCATCCTATAATATATCCTATTAAAACATCTGTTCCAATCCATGTTTCGACACGAAAAGAATACATTATTTTGTTTTCAGTTGAGGACACACCATACACTTACGATTGACATTCTTCGTATCATAACTTGTTTGAATCAACCTAAAACAAAAAGTGACTGATAACGATTAAAAGGTAGAGGACGAAGGACTAGTATCCAAAAGTGCAACATAATATTAAAAGATATGGTAGAGACAAAATAGAATCGTGGAAGATCAGTAGTAGTCCCAACTTGAACTACTACTTGTGCACTGACACAAAATGTTTAATACCTTATTTTGACAAATAAACGACTGAAGTCACTGTCTGAAACATATAGGGGGTTTAGATAAAAATTAACACGACAACTAAAGGACGTCTTATCGATTGTCTGTCCAGATGTAATTCCATATTCGAAACCCGAAGGGACCACCGAGTCTCCTATTTCGTAGACGGATGTCACGTCCTCCGGGTCCAAGCTAGGGACCCAACCCTTCTAGGGGACCTCTTCCTTTACCGTTGGGTGAGGTCATAAGAACGGACCTCTTAGGGTACCTGTCTCCTCGGACCGCCCGATGTCAGGTGCCCCAGTGTTTCCCAGACTGTGTTGACTCACTGAAGTAAAAGAACAGATTTCAATCTTCTGAAATTCCTTCAGAATTTCAGAAGGTTATCCTTCTGAACCTGAAGATGGTCGGACATGACCTACCTGTTAAAGACTTCGACAAGAATACCGTACACTGATCGGTCCAGTAGACTACAAATAATGAGACAAGTACGACAATATATCGATATAAGAGAACGAACGTCAAACCTGTATCGTGATTCTACCGATTTTTGGGGTTTCGTCGGTACAAAGGTGTAAAATAATAAACCTCACTACTAATTCCTGTACATTCCGTTACCGTGGGGTGAGGTCATGAGAACGGACCTTTTAGGGTACCTGCCTCGTCGGACCATCCGATATCAGTTACCCCAGCGCTTCTCAGCCTGTGCTGACTCGTTGAAGTGAAAGTGAAAAGTGAAAGTACGTAACCTCTTCCTTTACTGTTGGGTGAGGTCACAAGAACGGACCTCTTAGGGTCCCTACCCCCTCGGACCACCCGACGACAGATACCCCAACGTGTCTCAACCTGTGTTGACTTCGCTGAATCGTGGTCGTCGTCGTCGTCAAAGTTTATCCGTGAACTCTCTTTACGGTGTATCACAGTCATTTTTTCTATAAAAGGGGTACTTCTTTCTAAGGGTACGTCTCCAACAAACATAAAACGGTAACAAAAACAAATCAGTGATTCAGCACAGGCTAGGACACTGAGGTACCTGACGTCGTGTGGTCCGAAGGGACAGGAAGTGATAGACGACCTCAAACGAGTTTGAGTACACGTAACTCAGTCACTACTGTAGGTTGATAGAGTAGGAGACAGTAGGGGAAGAGGACGGGAGGTAGAAAGGGTCGTAGTCCTCCTACTCTCAGTCGAGAAACGTAGTCCACCAGTTTCATAACCTCGAACTCGATGTCGTAATCAGGAAGGTCACTTATAAGTCGTAGTTAAAGGATATCTTAACTGACCACCCTAAAAGAACGACAGGTTCCCTGGGAGTTCTCAGAAGAGGTCGTGGTGTCAAGTCTTCTTAGTTAAGATGTACCATTTTCTCAATTTACAGGGTACGGCATCTCCTCTATAGTAGAGTAACGTCTGTAGAAACTATTCAGTCACAACTTGTAGTCACTCGCCGTGGGGTTCGGACGCTGGTCAATCACTAGACGGGACCCATGTCTTGTCTCCCCTCAAATTGTCATTATCTGAGTAATTTTCATTCTACCAAAAGTAATACTGGTGTACGACCTTTAAGATCTGTCAGTAATTGTTTTATGAAGAGAGACCTTTTTTTTTTTCAACCGAATCCAAGATTTGTTAACGTTACTACTTGAATTTATTATATATACATTCGAAGTTTAATCGTGTAAAAACATCGAACCTGAAATTATTTTTGACAAAAGATACACCTTCAATTCAACCTCTTGAAGGTCACTATGGCAACCAAGAGGTTGTGTATACCTGAGTCGATATTCCCAAACAAAACTCTTCAATCAATTCCTAAGGTTACAATTCCTTGATGAACACAGAAGTTGAGGATGACTTGATGTACAAGGACACTAAATTTGTCACTTAAATTTTGTTTACCAGTTATTTCACAAACATTTTTCTCTCGATCTTGAACTTAATGAAGTTAAGATAGTAGGACACATTGGTAAACCTAAAATTTAAACACAAACTTTATATTTTGTACTTGATGTTTTGAAAAGTGATCTCCACTTTTAACAAACATACACTTTATAAGATGATATTAACTTATTATCGAAATTTTAAGTTTCATTATATAAAATATAATAAAATTAAGATTTCTTGTTTAATTTTGATGTTCCAGTGTAACCACGGTTCAACATGAAAAATATCTATTAAGTCAAAATAATTTTAGATAAATCATCAATATCCGTTGACGGATGTATTAAACGTGTGTGTGTGTGTGTGTGTGTGTGTGTATATTTTCTCACTTTCAAAGCAGTCAACCAGAACAGGTTGACAAACAACCTGGTGGTCCGAGGAGACAGGTACCCTAAGAGGTCCGTTCTTATAACCTCACCCAACGACAACGGAAGAGGTCCTCTAGAAAGGTTTAGTCCCCAACTTGGACCCAGAGGACGTAACGTCCGTCTAAGAATTGGTAGACTCGGTGGTCCCTTCTATATATATATATATATATATATATATATATATTATAAGTTATTTTCTTTTGAAGAGACGGACGTCAAGAAAGGACAAGTAATAATAAACAAAGTAAAGAACTAATAAGGACTATTATTAAAAGTAATCTACCTATGAAAGGAACATCAAACACGACTAAAAATTAGTGGTTCCTCCAGGTAACCTGTAAACGATTATTTGACACTATACACTCTAATCAAAGAACTACAGAAACAATTTCAAAGGTGTTTAATAAATAACTGACTGACTCTATTTTACTTACTCTTAGTAGGTAAAAATGAAGTAATTTGTACATACATAGAAAGTTAATATTTACCATAGAAAGTCGGTGTTTTCTAACCTCCGTACCTCTTCCGTACCTCTCACACCTCACGTCCCCACCCACCACTCACCCCTAATTCATTTTCAACTAGGTAACATTGTTAAAATATAGTATGAGAGAAGGGTTTCTTCTAAGTATAACCACCGGGACTTCGTCTCTCGAGACATAGGGTAATGATCGGTTACTCAGTAAGTCAGAGGGTGTCTAGGTTTATTTCAAAATGTCTTATAGGATACCGTACGGAAAGTTTTATATACTTGTGGTATTTTATATAGTAAATAAAATGGTATACTTGACTGAAACAGGGAAAAAGTGGTAAACCCTATCGTTAGAGTGGTACACAAAAACCGAGAATCCAATAGTAGTCTATATAACCTCAAGAGACTCGAAAAGGTAAGAATCAGGGGTACCAGAAAAGTCCTCAAAATATTGAACGAACATTTTTAAGTGAGATTTGACTTTGAACCGTTTGTTATATAATTAGACCCTTCAATTAAAGAAAATATTTCAGGTCTTAGACAAATCTGGGAGAAAACTCAAAAGTCTCTGGAACCTTTTTATTTCACTCGTTAATTTCAAAAAAACACACAGAATTTTTTTTACATTAACGTAAAAGATTTTAGGGGGTTGGGATAAAAATGTCCACTTATCGAATATAAAACCTGACTCAAGACTATATGAAACTTTGTCTAAAAAAACCGTACCACTTTATCTCATTAATTTTATCGTTGATCCGACTCGAATAGGCAATGTAGTGACCTTATTATTTCACATAAATCTTTCAACACAGACAGACTTAAATGTTTACCCATCTTACAATTATAGTAACCTACAAGTGGTTACATCCTTATTTAGTGACTCTTGATAGAGAATTTTATACACAGGTGTCAGAATATTCTTAATGCTTTACCACGATTTTGAACACAAACGTCAACTAAGTGATCCGAAATCCTTACTGAAACGGTAGTCTAGCACGGTCCTTTACACTCAAGTTGAAAGTACAGGAAAACCACGGTCACTTACAACAGTGGCGGAAAACGGAGAATGGTTTTATTTCAAGTTCCTACAGTTCTGTTTCATTACCTGGTGTACCTTGGACGTCATTGATGGAAGAGTGGTGACTCTGTCCGAGTTACTGTTTTCTTCGAGTTTTTTTCTGTTTCCGGTTATGTTTTCTCGTAAATTCTACTTCGAAATGGTCGAAATTTTATGAAAGTCCATACAAAACGCTCCTTTACGTCTTCTCTTAATTTAATATTAGAGACGTCAACCTGGACTCCCAATGATCGACGAACCGGAAGCCCCTTCGAGAAATTAGAAACGGTAAAAGTGAAGTTTAAGGAATTTCATCTTTCTTATTATCCTGGATGAAGAAATTTCAATATGATTCCGAAATTTATACCTTTATGTGCACTAATCGTCTTACTGATCGTTCGTCATTAATTATCCCGAAGGGACCACCAAGTCTCCAATTTTGCAGACGGAGGTTACACCCTCTGAGCCCAAACTAGGGACCCAGCCCTTCTAGGGGACCTCTTCCTTTACCGTGAGGTGAGGTCATAAGAACGGACCTCTTAGAGTACCTGACTCCTCGAACCACCAGACGTCAGGTGCCCTAGTGTTTCTCAGCCTGTGCTGACTCACTGAAATGAATGAAAGACAACTACGATAAGTTAAACCAATTGACATACTCCATGTAAAGTAATAAGAGTAGTTATGTAACATGTCTCCTCTTTTTAAATCTAAGTCTCCCAAAATAGAATGTATTCTAGTGTTTCGATCATTCATACAAATCAAACTAGAGTTTAGATCCAAAAGACTACTATTTGAATCATATAAAAAAAGGACCATTGGTATAACGTATAAATTCCTTGTGGTAAAGAATGAATTTTTAAACCTATTCATCAACAAAGTCTCTTGTATTAATAACAAAAGTATAACTTTTCAATCAATTAAATTTTTATAATTTTTTTTGATATAACTTCATATCAAATAAATGTTACTACACAGTTAAATACATGTCGTTTCGTGTCGTCTTACTGCCTGTCGTTTAACTGACTCGGAACTTCACAGAGTCGATATGTATATTTATATAAAGTTTAAAAACATATATATGTATATATAAAAAAGTTTAAAAGGTAAAAACAGTGTTCTATAACTTATAACAAGGGACATGATATGTCATCTTAGAATAAATAGGTAGGGTATATATTATCTAACGTAGACGATTAGAGTTTGGGAGGGTAGATCGGGAGGGAATTCGGGGGAAGACGAACCGCTGTCCTTTAGACAAGAGATATAGACACTCAGACAAAACAAAGTATGTACACAAGTAAACACAGTATAAAATCTAAGGTGTACATTTACTATAGCTTACCGCAAACAGAAAGAGAAAGACTGAATGAAGTGAATTATACTGTCAGAGATCCAGGTAGGTACAACGACGTTCACCTTAATAAAGTAAATAAATTACCGACTCATTTACACGGTAAGACATATACATATGTATGTATGTATATATATCTACATACACAATTAGCGAGTCAACACAGACTAAGAAACGATGGAGTACCTGACATCGGGTGGTCCGTGAAGACAGGTACTCTAAGCTGTCCGTTCTTATTACTCCATCCAACGGTAAAGGATGGGGTCCCCTAAAAGGATTGGGTCCCTAGTTTGGGTACAGAGGACGTAGAGGACGTAATGTCCGATTAAGAAATGGGTGACTCTGTGGACCCTTCGGGTATACGTACAGATAGATAGATAGATAGTAGATAGATAGATATCTCTCTCTACACTATATATATATAAAGTGTAGAATTTTCAGTCAATTACGTTGTCATTCTTACAAAGTTCTAAGTTTCTCAAAGTTCTAGGGATTTCAAAAAAAAATTTCATATAATTGGTATATACTTGTAACATACATTTACCCAAACTACATAGACAATATTGGACAATACAATTATCGTGAACCTCAAGGATCATCTGAAATCCTATGTCAGTGGGTTTGTCAAATCATCGAATGACTAAAATACAAGTACCTTAAGTATCATGAAATCCAGAAGAAAACTTGTATCAACAGTACTCCCGGTGGTGTATGTCGATCGCTGTAGATGTGTAATTATCCCGTCATGAACTCCTCCTTTCTCCCGTCCTTTTGAAAAAATGAAAATTACACTTCTACCAGACCTCAACAAAGTTCGGTTCCTTCTTACGAAGACCCAAGTAGGTCAGTCACTGTCTACCCCATCGACTTCTTCACGCAGGTCTATAGAGAGGTCCCGACTCGTGTACAAGGGACCACGGTCCTGGAGAGAGACCACTACCCTTTAAAGAAGAGGGATGTCACTGAGAATCGACCCTCCTTAACGAAACGGGTTCTATAAAGGGACAAGGACCTTCGTCGGAGACAGGTTACTGACCAATTACCTCCCCAGAACTTCCGGATTAGGAAAACGGGGTCCAGTTCTATTGAAACTACACGGTAAGTCTAAGTCCCGAGCACATCCTGACCGACCACGGGTATCTCGTTTTCGGTGTCTCAAGTCGAAGAGGGAAACGGGTCGGTTAGGATGAGTAAAGTAAAGGAAAGTTCACGACAAGGTATCTCACGGGGATTACTTGGAGAACGGACGTTTAGAGGTCGACTCTCAGACAAAGGACCCTTATGGTTGGATCTCGACATCTGTATGTGGTCTCTTGATTTATCCGAATAGTCTTCGGGGTTCCTTTTCCTCGTCGAAATGTTAATATCTACTTCTCCTTCCGTCTCAACCTCTTTTGTGTTACTCTTAGCTTAAACCTACCTACGATTTCTCGTATTAAATTTCTGAGTCCTCCCCTTTGTTTGTTTGTTTGTTTGTTTGATCTACTCTATCTAGTCTCTCCCATTCGGACACAGTAGCATAATGGAACAATATATTACAAGTATGGACCAACTCCATGACACCCATCAGAAATATTCTGTTACACAAGGAATGTACCGTCGAACCACTCGTATCTTAACCTTTAGTCTATCGATGTCCCTACCTAGAAACCCTACCAGAGTGTTACCGACATCGTAACCACGGGTCTACCCGTTACACTAGAAAGGTACTCCACACTGTTAGTCCCTTTGAGAGGAGACCTCGTCCTCGGTCGGTTACGGACAACACTACATATCTTTATGATCAGTGTCTAACTCCCAGTTAGGACTACAGTGTAACCCGAACCAATCCTTCATCGACCTTTTCCTGTTTTCCTCGTTTCCTCCCATAGACTCAGAATCTTATTACTCTAATCCCTGGGTTTAATCTCCACTCCTTGGTACTTATCCCACCCGTAAGTCTACATCCTTGACCTCGTATTAGTTCAGGTTACGACCGTTTAAGTCGTCCCGACTGACCAAGGACTTAGTCTCAGTATGATCTCCCCAGAGTTAATATTAAATATACGACTATTATGAGTTTAGAGATACAGGTCGGGATTAATGAAAAATTTTAAAGATCTGATACAAAAGTTACTTGTAGAAGTACACTTACAAACTGATTTTGAAGTATAGTATGTAAACGTTTTGAGCAAAAGAAGAGGTTGGAAGTAGAAGGACAGGTGTGAGAACTAATTAACGTGATGATGAAGGACCAATATGATAAACATTTATATTCTTCATCTACAGTATTGGACGTACTTTTACTCAGAACGACTCATCTAAAATTTAAGAGTACATCTTCCTTAATTCTCTTCCTCTACACCCACGAGGATCAAACAGAGATTAGATGAGGGTTTCAAAAGACTAGAATAAGAACTAGTTTAGGTACTGGGTGATAGTAGTGGTAGAAGTATAATATATCTGTCATACAGACACGAAGGATCACAGACCCGAACTGGGAGTTCTCAGAATTTGGGAAACTTGACACCACCCACTCCCTGAACTAGGTCGGTCAACGAGACACAGAAGTAGAGAGTGAAAATTATTCCAGGTGTTTACTCAAAATAAAACCGTATAAGTTAGTGTTTTTGATTCTCCTTTCACGACCTCCTTTTTACACAACATGAAACAACATGAAGTTCGATGAGTCTTTAGTAAACCACTAGAGAAACTCGTCATAATACAAGTTGAATCACTTTAGTTTCTACTATGTTCATCTCCTAGTAGACCGTTAATAAAGGAACCGAAAGTATCACCTATTCTCAGTGGTAAGTAGTCACAAAGGGTCAACTAATTCAACTTCCTGTCGCGACTACCGTCTCTTTGAGGAATTGGACAGTGAGACGGTCCTTCTTACAACTCGTGTTCTTTTGAGTCTCAGGGGTCACCCGACTTGAACTCTTCACCGAGTTCCAATAGAAAATAAATAAATGAATAAGAGATTTGTGTATAGTTTATACTATAGAAATCACTGAGAAAAGAAAGATAAAACATAGAAAAATATTATATAGAAATAGAAGAGATCTTGAGTGACAAGAGTACAAACAAACAAAAAAAGGGGAGATGATGGTAGTTTTGGAAGAGAATCCAAAAAAAAAAAAAAAAAAATTTGAGTCTGATTGAAATATTTGTTGATTCTACAATGGAAAGAAACCGTTTGAACGTTATGGTTTAAAGTTGGATTTCTTACTTTATACGTAGTTAGAAACCCAGTCTCTCTTAAATCGTGTAGACCCGGAAGGGTCACAGGGACTTTAGTATAACGGACTAACTACATACATCATCCAACCGGAATCCAGGAGTACAGGTTCCTTTGTCCGTTTGGTCTTTATCTACTGTCATCTTAGTTTACATAATCTGGTCTGGTCGTTTCTTTACAGTGACTCATCCATCGACACATCTCAACTCATCGTCCCTAAGTCATAAACTGTCTCATCTGACACTCCGAATCCACTCTTTGATCAACACTTCCAGTCAAGACTGGAACCCGTCCGAATTCTTAATTAAGTAACAAAAGTGTTAATTTATTGTTATCATGCACTAAGAACCTCAACACTCCTGAACTACTGTATGAGATGGTTTCATGAATTCCTTGTCCCGGTCGTGTAGTATCAACGAGGTTTCTACACTACTACTACTCTTTCTCTTCTTCCTCCTTTACCTCTTCTTCCTCCCGAAACGTGAACTGACCAGAAACTCTCTCAACACAACGACGACGATTTCACTCGAACCAAGATTACACGTGGAGGAACGAACCCTACACATCGTGACGACTCAGAACGACGAATAGAGGTCGAGTCTGACCACATAAGACCAAACCGTCGTCACGGGTACCTGACGGAGGTGGAAGGGTAAGAACAGAACTGAGACGGAACGTCGTTCTTTTGATACATGAGAGTCAAGTCAAGTCAAGTCAAGTTAGAGAATCAACGCAGACTGAGATACGTTGGGGTACCTGACGTCGTGCGGTCCGAAGGGACAGGTAGTGTTTAAGGGTCTTGGACGAGTCTGAGAACGGTAGGTTGCCAGAGTAGGAGACAGTAAGGGAAGAAGAGGACGGAAATTACAAAGGGTCGTAGTCCCAGAAAAGGTTACTCAATCAAGAAGTGTAGTCCCGGTTTCATAACCTTAAAGTCGAAGTCGTAATCAGGAAGGTTACTTATAAGTCCTGACTAAAGGAAATCCTACCTGACCAACCTACAGGAACGTCAGGTTCACTGAGAGTTCTCAGAGGAGGTTGTGGTGTCAAGTTTTCGTAGTTAAGAAACCGCGAGTCGAAAGAAATATCAGGTTGAGAGTGTAGGTATGTACTAATGACCTTTTTTGTATCGAAACTGATCTACCTGGAAATAGTCGTTTCATTACGGAGACAAAAAATTATACGACAGATCCAAACAGTACAGAAAAGAAGGTTCCTCGTTCGCAGAAAATTAAAGTACCGACGTCAGTAGTAGACGTTACTAAAAAGTCGGGTTCTTTTATTATATGAAATCTGTAAGAAAGATAAAGGACAGAGAAATAAAAGAGGTTGAAGATATCTCTGAATCTATCGTTCTGGACTTTACTTCTGACCCAAGAGATTGAAAACTCGGATAAGAAAACAAATTGTTCGTGAATGACTTTTAGTTATATATGACTCGTAATTCCCGAATCTTAAGTTACCAATCGTAATTGTACATTTGAGACACGATCTCCTCGAATTTTAGGTTCCCCAGTGTACTTTTACATGATTTATAGGAGTCATGATTTATAGGAACAATTGTCATTGTTCATGACAATGATAATTATGATGATTATTTTGTGTCTCTTACTTTTCTTGACCTCGTTGAACTTGAGATTTTAAAACAATCACTCTTACGTCTTACCATGTCGGTGAATCTGTTTCCCATATCGTTAAGAAGAAAAAGTTTCAATTTGTATATGTACTGGGTAGTTCGGGTTGGGATCTATAAATGGGTTCACCCTACCTTTCAATTTAGGTGTGTCTTTGGATATATTCCCGAAATAGGTACTAAAAGTTTTTTACCTTCCATGGGTTTACAAAAAGTCAATAACTTACTTATTTGTTAGACACATGTAGGTATCCAACCTTAAGACACTAGTTACTTTCCTTGTGTAATGATTATGAACCTAGAAATTAAGTAACGTAAAGTATTTTTTTCTTACAGGTCCTGATGTTAGTCTGTCCGACATCTCTCCGGGTGTACTACTTCTTGACTCTTAGACCGGTTCTTAGTCGTTCCTTAACTATGGAGGGTTGTTGGTGTGCTTTCGAATCTTCACCCAGTAAGAGGTCAGACCTACAGTGTACCGTCACCGGGACTGATCGTCGAACAAACGTGAGTCTTCTACGAGACTTACTCTTGGAAGGAGGGCCTAAGGAATGAATGTCTTTGACATTTCGTGTTGAAGTACTTCACGATAGTTTTATAATAAGGTTCCTTATGAAATTTTAACAACGTGACTTCACGGTATAGTAGTATGGTCGACGGAGTCTTCGTGGACGGTCGAGAGTACCCCGTAAACTGAACACAGTATCCGTTTTTTTTATTTTTTATTTTATTTACTGGCCTCCGTGTCGAGTGCTAAAGTAAGTACCTACGACCCTGTAACGGAACGTAAGAATAAAAACGTCAGTGACGACATACAGACAGAAGGGACCTGTGGACAGTAATCGTTTTTGTGTGGGGAGAGGACGAGACTAGGTTGGTGGAACGAGAGAGGAGGAAGGGTTAGGGATGATGAGACTGAAAAACCTGACAAAAAAAGTTGAGAAGAGATAGGAGTCTAAAAGGGAACTTGATAGAAACAAAAAAAGTGAAACGATATCGACTTCAATATTGACTTGACCTAACAAGAGCTAGTTCCAGGGATGAAAGGACATCGGAGGCCCCCCGTTCCGATCAAAACAGAAAGTACGAGTATATGAAGGACCTGTCCTTCACTACTACCACAATAGACTGAGTTTTACAAAGAGAGAAGAGGTCTAGGACGCTAATGAGAACCTCTGAACTCGTAGGGATGTCTATTAGATGGATTATGGTAGACAAGAAATTAGCCGGGTGTGTACCAAAGTGGGATCGACCGATCGACCGCACCCGGTGTAGACTTTCGTTAAGTGAAAACTTTACAACTAAAGTTTGTGGGGTTGGAGACTATTTGAAAAGTAAAAGGGGCAGTGTAAAAGTCGAAACGGATTACGGTGATAAGAAACCGTCCTAACTCTACAGATTAGACATCAAAGGGTAGTAAAACAAAAAAGATAAACAGTCAGAGGAGAAACGACGTGTGACAAAGGTCTAAGATAATGTTACTGACGGGTGTCTTTTACGAGAGGTATCGGCAGAATAGGAGAAGGAGAACAAGAGGACTGTTTTGAGGTTGTGACCTGCTTGAATGGGTAGTCGACGGAACTTCGGTTATGTATTCCACTCGAAAGGATCTTTTTAAAGTGTCGATTTATCTTGTAAAATGTAAATTTACACATTGAATGTAAAGAAGGTTGTAAGTTGTCAACAAATAAGTCGTGGGAAATAGATACGGTCCATTATAAAATCTATATCCTCTTGACTTTTTCGTAGTATACACTTCAGGGTCGGTAGTGTCTAGAACGCACAATCTCACAGTGACACTAGACAGGAAACGTATGTGAAAGGTGTAACTGAGGGATTTCCACCTGAATGCCGAGACAGTATTGCCAAGAACAGTTACTGAGGGTACAACGATTTAGGTCTCATGTTACCCATGTTGGTTTCCCGGAGTTGAAATAGTAGTACTTCTGTCGTAAAAGGGTAGAGGGGGTTGAATAAAAAACGAAGTAAACAGAAGACAACGGTGTAAGAAGACGGGGAAAAAGGTGGGGTGTCCCATGAGTGTCGGAAGAAACACTAAAGGTGGAGTAGAACTTGATAGAAGAAATAAATACGTGAGAGAGGTATATACTGTAGTTAAGGAGACGTAAATTTACGGTAGAAATATGACCACTAAAAATTTATATAAATACAAAAATTGGACCCGAAAAGAGGAATAGAGGTCTGAAAATATAGGATGAGTTGTGAAATCAACCCACCAAGTGTCTGTAGAGTTTGGACTGTACAGGGTTTGGGGAAATTGATATTTTAGACATGAAAGAGAGAAAGGGTCAATAAAGATAGAATCTTTTACTATGATATCAAGTGAAACCTTTCGGTCTTTTAGTATATATATTAAAACATTAATACTGAGACAGACCAAGGGTCCGGGAGTAAGAGGACAAAGAGATATATCAGGTCGGTAGGATCGAATAAGGGTGAAGGAGTATGCGTACTCAGAAAAGACCGAGTCCCTGAAGCGTATGTGACAAAAGAGATACATCTCACAAGAAAGAAGATGAAAACCTCTTCCTTTACCATGGGGTGAAGTCATAAGAACGGACCTTTTAAGGTACCTGTCTCCTCCGACCATCCGATGTCAGGTACCCCAGCGTTTCTCAGCCTGTGCTGACTCGCTGAATTGAAAGTGAAAGAAGATAAATATTTTACCGATAATTTAACTATAAATCTACTATCTAAAGTCTAAAATTTACAAGGTGTTCCGAAGGTATTAAGGAAAAATAGAGTCTATCCTCCTGATATACATATACGTAAATAACTAGGACTACGGTATACACCGTCAAAACTACGATTGACGACAGAGGAAGATTGTGAACCAATACCAATGAACACCCAACTTATGTGGGTAAACCTAAGTTCAGTTTATCCTGTTTGTCGGTCAATGTAGAGGACATAATTCACCTCTGTACAATCAAAAAATCGTCACAAATGTCTCAGAGGAGTGAATCGTGTGAGTATTTGACCTCTACGTTTTTACTACCGTAAATAAAAGATTATGTACCTTAATTATAATTTGCGTCGGTTACTTATTTTTCCCACCGTAGAGATCTCGTCAATGTTAGAAATATTACGGAAAGGACTCCTAAGACACAGGGTATAACATAAGAAAGACGTCCCTTGTGGTAACCAAAAACTGTTACGGTGAGATATTATTACGAGTCACGTTGTTATTTAAAGAAGTTCACACACTGATTTTCGACGGACTTTCGGAAACATCAGTAAGTCGGGTAGTAAGAAGTATTTGAAGGCGTAACGTTAAGGTAAACAAAGAACCAATAAAACATGTCAAAGGGAAATACCTACAGACAGCTGAAGAAGTGTAGACCTAGGTTAATCTCTGGTGAGAAATACACTTAGATTAATAGACAGAGATGTACACGAGTCGTCTCTGTGTTAATAATTATTCTCAAACTCACACCGAAAGGTAAAAGTTTAACGAAACAGGAAAATAATCCGTTAGGAGTTATTGAACTTAAGGTCTGGATTAGGACTGAGACCGAAAATCTCTGTATAACTCTTTTGACCCCGTGGTCTCCTATTTAAACAAGAATGTTCACTTGGTTTAGTCCCTGTCAATTTGTTCCGACTGAGAATACACCATGTTAAATTCCCTATGTTCCCTCCTTGAAATAAATTTTTACAAGTAACGGAAATACCAATTAACTCAAGAACAAAGAGACGATGATAGAATGGGAGTGATAGTTTTCTTCATCACCTTTCTTCAATTTACAACGACACTTTAAAACGATCCGAAACTGACGGACAAAGACAGGGGATGGAGTACAAAAATTTCTTACTTTGAGATTAAAGGAAAACCTCTAAATGAGGAAGAGGGTGTTTGTTTGTTTGACGAATCAAACACACGTAGTCACCCCCACCTCCCACGAGGTACGAGGAGAGGTCCGCACCGTGTACACTACGTCTAGACAGACAATTTTGTAGGAAAGTGGTATCTCTAACCATCTATGTAAGACTCAATAGGATCATTCTTTTTGAGAGGTCAGAACCTTTATCGATGGTCCTTTGTTTTAACTTGAACTTTCCTGTATGTGATTCTATGATCTTGGTGAAGAAAATCGTGTTCTACTCACTATAATCTCTTACCTCGGTTGACTCTTCTTCTTTCAACGTCCTTCTTTCTTTGGTCCAGGGCTACGAAGAAACTTGAGGAACTCGGTTTGGATTTCAAGGTGATGGGAAAAATAAAAATTTAATACACTTAGACTTTTAAGGGAACTACGTTTTCTTTTAAATCAAACCTAATGATAACTAACGTAGACCTTCTGAGAATCAACCGTAACTAATAAATGTAAGATTAAAAGTAACCAAGAAAAGACTTTCGTTCTAAACTACAACCCCTTTACTTCCTTTTCCGTACTACCGTTTCTTCCACACTCGTTTGTACCTTATTTAGGTCATTTATCTTTCCCTTTCTCTTACTTTTAAGGTCTTTAAGTCCAAATTTTAAGTTTTAGATTGTGAAAATTAAGTTCAACAAAGTCAGTATAGACTGGAAACGTTGGGGTACCTGACGTCGGGGGGTCCGAGGAGACAGGTACCCTAAGAGGTCCGTTCTTATAACCTCACCCACCAGTACGGGAAGAGGTTAACAACCTTGGGTAATTTAAATTGGAAAGATAAACCTTGAAGACTGTTCACGTTGATAAACCGTTACATCGTCTTCCGTATTTTCTTATTTGTGTCTCTCACAATAAAAATATATATATATATATGAATATATATATGTTATATACATAAAATATTTATATATATAAATAGAAATATATATATATAAGCAACAACGAATCAGTGATTCAATATAGGATGGATAAACATTGGAATATCTAACATCGGGTACTACAAAGAGACAGGTACCCTAAAGGATCCGTTCTTATGACCTCACCCAACGGCAAAGGAAGAGATCCCCTAGAAGGACTGGGTCCCTAGCTTGTGTGCAGAGGACGTGACCGTCCACCCAAGAGATGGTCACTCGATGGTCCCTTCAGACAATTCGATTTAACACAGAAGGGTTTAAATCTCCACCTTCGAGATTTGGAGATATAGAGTGTTACTCTGACATAAACCTCCGTATCACAAATTTCTTCGTCAATTCAATTTTACTCCGGTAATCCCACTGGGATTAAGTTAGACTGATCACAGGAATCTCAGGCTTTACGTCACGAACCTACGTTAGAGTTTTTGCTGTCTTACTAGAGACAAGCAGAGGTTCCGTTTGGTAAGTTATAGCGGCATTAGGTTCAGATACGGGGTTGGTCATTACGACTTCTTTGACTTCAACTTGTCAAAATACTTCTGGATGTTCTGGAAAATCTTGATTGTAGGGTTTTTCTACAGGAAAAGTCATATCCCCTGACCTTACGTTTTCATCCTTCAGTTCTTTGTGGACCTCATTGTCCGTTTAAGCTGGAACCTTACACCTTACTTCGTCCCGTTTCTGATTATCACAAAACGGTTCTTTTACGTGACCAGTATCGTTTGTGGGAGAAGGTTGTTGTGTTCTCTTCTGAGATGTGTACCTGTAGTGGTCTACCCGTTGTGGCTTTAGTCTAACTAAGATAAGAAACGTCGGTTTCTACCTCTTCGAGACATATCAGTTGTTTTTGTTCTGGTCCTCGACTGACACCGAGTCTAGTACTTGAGGAATAACGGTTTAAGTCTGAGTTTAACTTCTTTTATCCCTTTTGACAATCTGGTAAGTCCATACTGGATTTAGTTTAGGGAATACTAATATGTCACCTTCACTCTTTATCTAAATTCCCAGATCTAGACTATCTATCTCACGGACTACTTGATACCTTACTCCAAGAACTGTAACATGTCCTCTGTCCCTAGTTCTGGTAGGGGTACCTTTTCTTTACGTTTTTTCGTTTTACCGACAGACCCCTCCGGAATGTTTATCGACACTTTTCTTCTCTCCACTTTTCGTTTCTTCTTTTCCTTTCTATATTCGTAGACTTACGTCTCAAGGTTTCTTATCGTTCTTCTCTATTCTTTCGGAAGCAGTCGCTAGTTACGTTTCTTTATCTCCTTTTGTTGTTTTACCCTTTCTCCAGAGAAATTCTTTTAATCTCTATGGTTCCCTTATAAAGTACGTTTCTACCCGAGCTATTTCCTGTCTTTACCAGACCTGGATTGTCTTCGTTTTCTATAATTCTTCTCCACCGTTCTGATGTGCCTTCTTGACATGTTTTTTCTAGAAGTACTGGGTCTATTAGTACTACTACACTAGTGATTAGATCTCGGTCTGTAGAACCTTACACTTCAATTCACCCAGAATCTTTCGTAGTAATGCTTGTTTCGATCACCTCCACTACCTTAAGGTCAACTCGACAAAGTTTAGGACTTTGTACTACGACACTTTCACGACGTGAGTTATACGGTCGTTTAAACCTTTTAAGTCGTCACCGGTGTCCTGACCCTTTCCAGTCAAAAGTAAGGTTAGGGTTTCTTTCCGTTACGGTTTCTTACGAGTTTGATGGTGTGTTAACGTGAGTAGACTGTACGATCATTTCATGACGAGTTTTAAGAGGTTCAGTCTGAAGTCGTTATGCACTTGGTACTTGAGATCTACAAGTTCGACCAAAATCTTTTCCGTCTCCTTGGTCTCTAGTTTAACGGTTGTAGGTGACCCAGTGCCTTTTTCGTTCTCTCAAGGTCTTTTAGTAGATAAAGACGAAATAACTGATACGGTTTCGGAAACTGACACACCTAGTGGTGTTTGACGCCTTTTAAGACTTTCTCTACCCTTATGGTCTGGTGGACTGGACGGACAATTCTTTAGACATATGTCCAGTCCTTCGTTATCAATCTTGACCTGTACCTTGTTGTCTGACCAAGGCTTATCCTTTTCCTCATACAGTTCCGACATATAACAGTGGGATGAATAAATTGAAGATACGTCTCATGTAGTACTCTTTGCGACCTGACCTTCTTTGTGTTCGACCTTAGTTCTAACGGTCCTCTTTATAGTTATTTGAGTCCATACGTCTACTGTGGTGGGAATACCGTCTTTCACTTCTCCTCGATTTTTCGGAGAACAACTTTCACTTTCTCCTCTCACTTTTTCAACCGAATTTCGAGTTGTAAGTCTTTTACTTCTAGTACCGTAGACCAGGTTAGTGAAGTGCCCCTTTTCTACCCCTTTGTGATCTTTGTCACAGTCTGAAATAAGAAAACCCGAGGTTTTAGTGACGTCTACCACTGACGTCGGTACTTTAATTTTCTGCGAATGAGGAACCTTCTTTTCAATACTGGTTTGATCTATCATATAAGTTTTCGCCTCTGTAATGAAACGGTTGATTCCAGGTAGATCAGTTCCGATACGAAAAAGGTTATCAGTACATACCTACACTCTCAACCTAATACTTCTTCCAACTCGCGACTTCTTAACTACGAAAACTTGACACCATAACCTCTTCTGAGAACTCTCAGGGAACCTGACCTTCCTCTAGGTTCGTTAGGTAAGACTTCCTCTAGTCGGGACCCTAAAGAAACCTTCCTTACCACGATTTCGACTTCGAGGTCATGAAACCGGTGGAGTACGCTTCTCAACTGAGTAACCTTTTCTGAGACTACGACCCTCCCTAACCCCCGTCCTCCTCTTCCCCAGCTGGTTCCTACTCTACCGACCTATCGTAGTGCCTGAGCTACCTGCACTCAGACTCGCTTGAGGCCCTCTACCACTACCTGGCCCTCCGGACCTCACGACGTTAAGTACCCCAGCGTTTCTCAGCCTGTGCTGACTCGCTGACTTGACTTGACTTCACTTGTCACAGGAATATTCCTGTCCCTTAACACTGTGTTTTTCTCTGAAGTCTCTACACAATACTTTTCTCTTTTCTAATAAACTCCTGTGTCTATACCACACCGGTAGTCGTTCGGTTCCTCTCTCTGGAGTCCTCTTAGATTGCGAACCTGAAGGTCGAAGGTTTTCAAACTATTTTATTTAAAGACGACAAATTCGGTGGAACAGTCACCATAAAACAATACCGTCGGGTTCGGTTGATTATATTCTGTATCAATGTAACTAAAAAGTAAAATCTTGACCTAAAATTGAACTTTTCATTTATGTAAATAAAACCTTAGCGATGAATGAGTTTACACGTTAATAATACACCTTCTTATATCTCATCAAAACCCTTTCACCCATAAGGGTTTATGATCTTTTCTAAGACCTTACTTACTACAGATGTCAGTGAAAATGAATTCGGTAGACGTGTCTTTTGTTTTCTCTGACTTAAGTCTTTTCCACTTATTTACCGTAGTTGTACCTATAAGACCTATATTAGTTCTTCACCCCTCGTCACGAATTTGACCTTTCCAACCTTAGAAAAACGATCTCTCTACTGTAAACACAACCCAGAGTTTTAGCCTTCTCTAAACTCTTTCCACGATTCTCTTCTATAAGGTCCGTTCCCTTTAAAACAGTGATTTTAACTTTTCATGTTTTCTACAAACCCCTCATTGTCATCTAGTCTATCCGATCTTATCTTCTAAGGATACCTCTCAACAACTTTTTATTCGACTCCTTTGATCACATCCCTGTCTCATACCTCTTAAACTGACAATCTACACAATTAAACCTAAAGAAGAATTTCCGTTTTCTACCCTTCCGTAACTACCGTAAAGTCGTCTTTTCATTACACTATTTTCGGATACACCCCTCCTGAAGAGAAAACTGTAGGGTCTCCTCGCCATCGTAACCCCTAACCGTCGTGACCGGGACCAGATGGTTCCTCCTCTATCCCTGGACACTTTTAAGGAGAATTGAGAGTGGACCTTTATACACGGGTTCACATTGAAAGTCAGACTAAACGAAGTCCGTTACACTTGTCGTATAATTGGGAAAGATTTGTATAAGACTTAAGAGAAAATTTACGATTCATTCAGGAACAGGGCGATTGAACATGTTCTCTGAACCGTTTAGGATTATTATTATATGAAAGAACTTTATTCTAGAAATATAAGAAGACAATGATTAAGGGGGACCACGGGAACGAATTTTACGTACTTTAGAGGAGTAATAACGAATTTACGGGAACGGCTATATTTTGATAAATAAAGTAACACCCTTAAAAGGAAGTTTGTGGACAAGGAAAAATTTTTTTTTTAAGACGTTTAAAAGAGATCGAGTTCCAATAGAAAGAGAGTCAGAGAGAGAGAGAAAACCATTGTTCATAAATCGGGTGACTTAGTCAAAAGAGTATCTCAGGTGACTCCTTACATGACTAGACGAAAGAGAAAGGTCTACACCAAATTAACAAATTGTATTTCTGTATACGACTCTAAATCCTTCTTGAGGGAGGTCTTGGGTCATAATAGTAATACACGGTTAAATTTTGGTAGCTACTAGTTGGTCTCTAGAAAAGACGGGAAGTCAATTTTGTATGATCTACCCGTCCTATACCATTTGGTCTACGTTATTAATTCACTTATCAAATTGACAAGCATAACGTGTTACGACAAACGATGTCGTACTGGTAATTTGTTTTTCATTTCGGTTCTTCCAACATACCGGAGTATTTTTAAGGTAAACCGAACCTTTATGTCATGGTAAAATGTAATTACAATTTGTGCGGTTCTCTATTAATGTGTCAGTACTCAGTTGACACAGTTTACTAATTTGTGTCCTTTACCTAACTACCCTTTTTATGAGGGGTAGAAACTGAAGATGAGAGAGGTTTGTTAATGCCCTTTTTTCTGTAAGTGTTGGACGTATTTTCCTAAGAGAAACCTTCGGACTAGGGAACCCTTGACGTCCACCGTCGTCCCTTTCTATAATCATAATCATGTAAGGTGTATATGTCCTTTGGTAAAGGGGACCGTCGAGGTTGTTAAAAGTTGTTCTAGTCAATAGATCCTTCTCATTAATAAACCGTTTAGGTAATTACTATAGTTTCCCGAAGTTTCGAAAATAATTCAGTAAACCATTCTATTAAATAATGAAAGATAAATCCACTAATACCATTCCATAAGGTACTTTTAGATTACCTTCTGAAAGACTAATATTTTTTTATTGTCATATTTAAGAGAACGATTGCTAAAGACGACTTCTATTAGTATAACGGTTTATAAGGTAAAAACTCGTAAATAGAACTTTTATAAATAATCAAGTAAAACTATTAAAGAAAGGAAAAGAGAAAAAGAGAGGTAAAGAAATAAGGAAACGTCTTATTTCTGTTTAAAAACGAGAGGTCAAACAATTACTGTTTGATGAGACAAAACCTCACCTACACACTTTCAAATTTGTGTGAACACTATAAAGAGAATACTCCCCGTCTCCATAGATTGAAGAGAAACTATCGTCCATCAATCGGATAATTTTATAAAAAAAAGAAACCCCAAAATTTACAGGGACTTTACTCTCATCGAGTCTTAAGGGAACAGAGGTTAATTCAACAACCTCCCTTTTCCATTGGTCCAAGAGGATTTTCAGACTACAAGTCCCGTTCTTCATCAACAATTGAATTACTTGGTTAGTTTCCTTAAATATTTTTCCACCGTCCGTACCCTTTGGTCTTTTCCTTGACTTTTCCCTTAATTAGTCAATGCACTTTTAGTTCTTTCTCTTAATTTAGTTTAGATGACTTGAAGATTCTTCACTATTAAAGTAAGTTTAACTTAGACTGGAATCAAAAACTCCTAAAATATTATTTCTTAATACATGAGTCGAGGACAACCGAAAGATGGTCCCTTAATTTAGGGTTTGAATTCCCAATCTTTTCAGGAAAAGTGGAGTTAATACACACTAAGTATGGAATTATAAAAGTGACAGACAGTTGAAGAAAACAACAGAAAATATCTTCTTTGTAACATTGGATCTAGTTGTTAAGTTGGATCAATTACTTGGTCAACCTTCTCTCGGGTCTGAGGATGTCCTATTGTCCTACGAGGATAGCCCTTGAAAGGTTCAATCCCAGTATTCATCATACTAAGTCACTACTCAATATGTATTACCTAGTGGCGTAAGAATATTATGTTTAGGTGCCTTCCGGGTACCTAATATAAGTGTCTCACACCTAAAAGGATTACATGACACTATCAACGATCGTCTCTAATATTTAAGTATCATAAAGTGGTATCGACCCTTGTCAATGATAGTCTATAATAGTTCTTTATCGGTAGAACAACCTCTTATTTTTTATATAGATAAGAAACCAAAGTAAATAATGGGAAAGATCCCCTACGTCTATACGTCTACTATCGTGAGATTACCGTCTGTCACTTCTCCTTGATTTCTCGGAGAACTACTACCACTTTCTCCTCTTACCTTTTGGACCGAAGTTTGAATTGTAAGTTTTTTGATTCTAGTTCCGTAAGTCAGGGTATTGAAGTACCGTTTATCTATCCCTTTTTCACCTTTGTCGTTGTCTAAAGAAAAAGAAACCCGAGGTTTTTAGTGACATCTACAACTGACGTCGGTGTTTTAATTTTCTGTGAACGAGGAACCATATTTTAAATATTGGTTTCATCTGTCGTATAATTTTTCATCTCTGTAGTGAAACGGCTGTTTCCAGGTATAGTAGTTTCGATACCAAAAAGGTCATCAGAACATGCCTACACTCTCAACCTGGTATTTCTACTGACTCGTGACTTATTGACTACCAAAACTTAACACGACCTCTTCTGAGAACTCTCAAAGAACCTGACGTTCCTCTAGTTTGGTCAGTTAGGATTTCCTTTAATCAGGACTTATACGTGACCTTCCTGGTTGCGACTTCGACCCTGAGGTTATAAAGCCGGTGGATTACACTTCTCGACTAAGCAATGTTTTATGGGACTACGACCCTTTCTTACTTCCGTCCTCCTATTCCCTCGACCTCTCCTATTCTACCAATCTATCGTAGTGACTAAGGCCCCTGTACTCAAACTCATTTGAGGCCCTCTATCACTTCCTGTCCCTTCGGACCGTACGATGTCAAGTACCCCAACGGTTCTCAGCGTGTTCCGAATCGTTGATTTGTTGCTCTCCGTATCAATGGGTCAGTAGGACGGTATTATAAAGACGTCTTACCTTGACCACAGGAGTACGGTCAGAGGTCCCAACCCATATCTTGGGTCCCAGTCAGTTAGTCTTAAAAGGTACCTTAAAGAGACTTGAAAACTATTTTTCTTTTACGAGTAAAAAAAAAAAAGGTCACTTGAACTCTACATTCTGATAACACCGGTAGAACGACGATGTACTTCTCTCGGTAAATCTCTTTCCTCAGTTTATCTTACTTCTTTCATTTCCTCTCCTTTTTCTTTGTTCTGAGACTACTGTCGGTCGAGAGATTTATTATGAACTTAGTCGTGGTCGAAAAGTTAAAAAACTCGGGTATTAAAAGGAAAAAACCAATCCGAGAACAGTATACATAGGATTTCCTAAGTTTACGTCAAAAGGTTTTTCATAATAATTATTATCACGAACTATGCCCCAATAAACAAAGATCCAAAGTTTCTATTTTTCCTGAATTCTTACAAAGGTTCCAAAGGTCACGTGCGATTATCCCACAGTATAAGTCTAATGTCTAATGAGGTCTTATACATAAAGGATATCGACGAATCCGTGTAAGGGTCTCTAAAACCACTTTATATGAACCTCAAACCGTTCTAGTCGAGTAAAGATTAGTAAAGGGGTGTAGACCTGTTGTCATAAATATAGACCATGTACCCCTTTCTTATTAACGGGTTTTGATAACATGAGTAATATTTCTTTCCTGTCACACTGGTTAAGTTTTGGGAAGTTTTATACCTGTCTCACTACCATTGATTACGGTACCATCTCCTAAAAGGACTTAACAGATGTAAATAAAGTAGTCTTTCTATCATGTTATATATTTCAAGTTTACTCAAATCCTAGAAAATCAGGACTGAAGGTACACCATGTAACTAAATGGGAGAAAATACGGATACTCATATAGGGAAACGAAAAGGGACTGATGGAACTAGTTATAAAGGTTTCTATAGAGAAACGTCTTCTAAAATAATTAATCTTTCAAAGGGAGTATGACTTGTCTAAAGATGACGACGACTTGAAACATATATCGGATTTCTAAATGTCTTGTTCTGTTGAAAGAAGGTATACTATATACAATTTCATAAACTCCGCCGAAGGGTCCACCGAGTCATCATTTATTAGACGGACGGTTTCGTCCTCTTTGTCGTCTACACCCAAGCTAAGGACCCAACCCTTCGAGGTGGACCTCCTCCTTTACCGTTGGGTAAGGTCATAAGAACGAACCCATTGGGGTACTTGTTTCCTCGAAACTCCCATTGTCGAGTACCCTCAGTATTTCTCAGTGTGTACGGACTCTCTGACTCGTCCTTGTGTTTCGTAAACTCCTGCAGATCGTCCGTAACTGTCGAAAGAAAGGGAAACCTATAAAAAACAATCACAAAAAATTGGTATGGCGAATACAGTTTTGAAAATTTCACACAGACAGGACACCGACAAAAGACTTCTACGAAATTAAAAAATTAGGCAGAGTTCTTCATACGAATCTTTGTTTGTGTTGAGAACTCTACGTCAGACTTTCGTGTCTTTTCTTTATGATTATGGAAGGGACCAAGACCTGTACTCTGAAGTTAAATACGTTAAATTCTATTCAATAATTGAACAAAACCGTCGGAGTACTGTCGTACTTAATCTAAACTCCAACATGAATTGAGTCCGGTTAACGGTTTCACGTCAACCTAAGAAGTCAACAGAAGAATTCTTCAAAAACTATGTTAATCCGAATGATTCAAACAGTCACACTTTCACTTTCACGACAACCGAATCAACACAGACTGAGAAACGTTGGGGTACCTGACGTCGGACGGTCCGAGGAGACAAGTACCCTAAAGGATCTGTTCTTATGACCTCACTCATCGGTAAGGGAAAAGGTCCCCTAGGAGGGTTGGGTCCCTGGTTTGTAACGTCCGTCTAAGAGGGATTTGTAGTGTGATATAATGGTCGTTAGTAGACTTCATAACTTTCAGGAATCAGTGTCCTTCTCACTGATTAATGTATGTGTGTATGTGTGTGTATGTGTGTATTAAATAGTAGGGTTAACACTCAGAAAACTCTTATATTCCTTAACGATAATTATTATTAATGAGGTCAAATTTATCCTTGACTTAGTCGATTTCTCCCTAATACAAAAGAGGTCGACCCCTCTCTAGTCCGGATTACAAATGTGTACGAAGTTAAATTTCCTTTTATTTTAAATTTTTTTTTTAGTCGTAATACAGTTGATTCTTGAAGGTCTACAGGTTAGACCCAAATCTTTTCCGTCTCCTTGGTCTGTAGTTTAACAGTTGTAAGTCACCTAGTATCTCATTTGTTCCCTTAAGATCTTTTTGTAGATGGAGAGAAAGTAACTGATGTAATTTCAGAAACTGACACACCTAGTATTGTTTGACCTTTCGAGAATTTCTCTACCTTTATGGATTGGTAGAATGTACAGAGGAATCTTTGGACATGCACCCAGTTCTTCGTTGTCAATCTTGGGACATACCTTGTTGACTAATCAAGTCCTAACTCTTTCCTGATGTTGTCCTGAGAGACAACAGTAGGACAAGTAAATTGGATGTACGACTCGTGTAGTACTCTTTGTGCCCCGATCTACTCAATGTCCGACATCATTCTCTCCGCCCTCTTTGTAGTTGTTGGAGTCGATACGCCTATTATGGCGAGATTATCGTCTTTCGCTTCTCCTTGATTTTTTAAAGAACTACTCCCACTTACTCATCTCACTTCTTCGACCGAATTTTGATTTATATTTTTTTTCTTTTTGTTGATCCTAGAACCGGAGACCGGGGTAATGAAGTACTTTTCACTTCTCTTTTTCCCCCTTCGTCACTGTCAAAGGAGAAGAACCTGAGATTTTAGTGACACCTACCACTAACGTCGGTACTTTAGTCCACTAACGAAGAGCCGTCCTTTCCATACTGTTTGGGTTTGTAACACAACTTTTCGTCTCTGGAGTGAGACGACTGTTTCCAGACATGTCAGTTCCGATACCAGAAGGGTCGCCAGTACATACCAACACCAACACTCTCGACCTAGCATTTTTCCCGTCTCGCGGTTTCTTAACTACGGAAGTTTGACAGCACGACCTTTTCTGACCTCAGGGAACCTGTCGTTTCTGTAGTTTGGTCAGTTTGAATTGCCTTTAGTTGGGACTTATGAGATACCTTCCTGACTATGACTTCGACTTCGAAGTCATAAAACCAATGGACTACGTTTGTCGGCTGAGTAATCTTTTCAGGGACTACGACCCTTTATAACTTCCGTCTTCCTCTTCTCCCCTAATCTTCTACTTTATCGACCTACCGTAGTGGCTACGTTACCTGTAATTAAACCCGTTTGAGACCCTCTACCACTCACTCTCCCTCCGGACCGCACGACATCAAGTACCCCAGCGTCTCAGCCTGTTCTGACCCACTGACTTACTCTTGATTTAGTTTGAGTAGTCAAGCTTTTGAAAACAATTGATGACTCATTTTTAGAGTTATCAGACTGAAATAAATGAACTGACACCGAGCAATCAAATCCTCTTGACAAAATCATAAGAAGAGTTAAGACAAATGATACCTATCTGAATTTCCTACGAAAGGAACTGGGTCTAAAGGTCCAACCGATTGTAGGAAGGAAGTCTCTGTATACACGAGGTACGGTCGTAGAGGTCAAAGGTCGTTTGTTAAAAGGTCTGAAGGGTGAGGGAGGAGGGGGTAAATAGAGTACCCCAGAACAAAGGAGGGGACACTTTGTCAGACCGGTCAACTCCAGTGAGCGGTTCGTAAATAAATAGTTGGCAGTCGACTTACGACACACAGACCCGAGGTGGGTACCAGAGGTCTGTTTTCTAGACTTCTTAAGGTTTAGGAAGATTTTAAGGGAAACCCACATTGTTCCTTCTCGGACGTCCGACTTTCGGTTGAACAGGAGTGGAGTTGAGTTATGAGTAACAGGAGAACCCTTGTCCGTCAAAATTTTGTTTTGTTTGTTTTGGTGTTAGGTTGGGAAGAAGATTTATTTGAAACATTTCATAGTCTAACTTTTTTTTTTGAAATCACTAAGGGGGGTGGAGCGAAAAAAAGACGAAAACGAGAAGAGACCTACGACGTATACCCGACAAAGGACGGAACATCGGTCTCGGTCTAAAGTCCGAACGTACTTTAAAGTCTCCAATTTTTCTCTGTACGAAAACCCACCTCGACCCCCAAATCCATTCTAAGAGGAGAAGGGTTAAGACGAACCACAAAGTGTCGTCACAGAATGATTAACATTTATAGAAGACTTTAAAACAAATATTCTTCGTTGGATCTAAGTGTCCAATAAAAGTTCAATTTTTATAAGTTCATATTTTTATAAGGTATTTTACATTGAATCAGGTGTGGTACCCTTCCTTATAGGACGACGATAAAGAGAAGAAACCGTGACGTTTCTGTAGTTCCTTTCGTATACTTACTAGAGGTATTAGAAAAGTTTAGGATAAAGACTCCGATACCTCTACGTGTGGTAGAGAATTTAATGTAGTGATTACGAAAAAAGAAATTTTTGGTATTCGAAGGATAATTTCTTAGATTCATTGTCCTACTATTTCAGTTTAATAAATGAACAACAAATTAACGTGGTTTACGAAATCCCGAGGAATCGAGTTTCCTGTTTACGATCTCATTTTGAGTTCGGTCTTCAAACAGATGTTACGTACTTCGGTCAGGGTTCTCTAAATTAGAATAAAGGTAAAGGGGTTTTCACTTGTGTGACCTTGATTTAGACCCAAAAACCTTTCAACAGTGTTTTTATCTCTACATTTTACTATCGTTGTGTGAATCGTATCATTGAGACAGAAAGTCCGAGTTAGAGTCCAGTAAAAAAAGACTTACGGATCAACCGTCTTTCGGGGAATATAGACGATATAGTAGGTGTATACGGAAGAAACTATATTCGTTTTGGTTTACGGGGGTGGGAGGTTGTCCCTACGCCGACACTAAAGTAGTGACCGTTTTGAGATATTCTCTCCATCAGACATTCTCTGTGATTTAACTAAGAAATCTAAGACTAAAAAAGTCTATAGAGTTTAAGACGTATTCGAACTTTTTACGGACCAATGATAACCTGTCTACGATACTTCGGGAAATACTAAGTTAATCTAAAGTCCGTCAGGCATAGAGTACCTTTTCTTGATTATTAAAATTGTTATAATTAAAAGAGTCAATTTGGTGTACTCAGGAGTGTCACTACTTATATTTACATTGTTTTAAATTTTAATAAACAAAGAGTTAAAACCATGAAAAGAGGTCAAGAAATAATGATAAGTCATTAAGATCTCATGTCAGTTTGCCATATTTTCAAGAATAGAATGGTCTTATATTTTGGATCTATTAATTGTCTTTTTTTCGTGCAAAGGTCGAGACAAACGAATAAAAAATAAAAAAATTGAAAATCTTTCAAGTAGACGAGTAACGAATGTAATAAAGATTCCTTTTCTCATACCCTAAATCATATGTCACGTTCATAAACGTTTATTTTTTCTTTCTTTAAAATAGATAACAAACCTCAATAACACTAAAAAGTCCATCCCATCACCTATATTGTCACAAAACATTTGTAATTCGTAATGTCACAATTGTAAATAATGAAGAAAATTAGTAGTGAATAAATTATATATAATGTAAGGTTCGTGTCACAAGTTACGACGGATATTTTTACTCATTCTGTGTCAAAACGGTACTTCTGTGTAAAAGAACTTCGTCCACAACATGTAGGAGTAGTAGTGGTAGTGTTAGTAACACTAAATACTGTACGGTGATACTTAATCCGAAACCAAGACCGGATTCACCCGAAGGAACCACTGAGTCGTCATTCTTAGATGGAAGTTACGTCCTATACGTCCAAACTAGGGACCCAGTCCTTCTAGGGGACCTCTTCCTTTATCGTCGGACGAGGTCATAAGAACGGACCTTTTAGGGTACCTGTCTCCTCAGACCGTTCGACGTAAGGTACCCCAGTGTTCTCACCCTGTACTGAATCGTTGATTTGGTGGTGATGGATGGACCGGGTTCCTGTTTCGCAACTTCTTCGGTTTAAGAGACATGTGAAAGTTAAATCTTTTCGTTATTTATCCTGAAGGGACCACTAGGTTATCAATTCTCGAACGGTCGGTTACGCACCCTGTGCCCAAGGTAGGGACCAGTCCCTTCTACGGTGTACGACGTCTCGTGTATTCTGATACCCTGTGGTGATACCTCGGGTACAAGATCCTAAGTACACAGTTTTGACGACTTCGGGCACGAAAGATCTTAGACGAGTCGTTGTTCTCCTTGGACACGTGGCGTTGACCTTCCATCGGACACAAGTCGTTTCTTCTGGGTCACGTTGATTTTTATTCACCTATTTTATTTATTGATCCTTCTGTCACTTATTCCTTTATCTATTTATATGTGAAAGTCTATCACTATTCTTAATACTTTTTTTTATTTCGTCCTCTTCGTCTGTTTCATTATCCACTATAAAAACTATCCTACTAATCTCTTCTGGAGATTTTTCTATGTACTCAACCTTGTACTTAACATTTTATCGGAGACTCCGTCCTCTTTTGGTTCTTTCATACCACTTAACCTTCAATTCAATTTTTTTTTTTCTCTTTCTCTAGTTCAGAACCTACCATGACTGTCCGACTAATAATAATCTTCACCCTTAACTGGAGATTTACCCATTTTACCTCCATCGAAACATTCTCACCAAAAAACTTTAAAACTACCTTTCTGAGACTGACCTCATTTAATTTCTTTCTAAACATCCATTTCTCAACCTCTGTGGTTTACAACTGTCTTAAGATCTTTAAAACGAATTTTTTTCGGTTCACCTCTTTGGATGACTCTCTCTCTTAGTTAGATCTCAAAAACTTCAAAGATCCAGTTACCAAGAATTTAAGAGACTAAAATCTTACGGAAATTGATATTACCATATATTAAGTAATACTAAACACTATAAATAACACAATTTTTAATTTCACAGTTTTATAAATTGTATAAATAATTAAATGAGTTTATTATTGGATAGGGTACAATTGTATAATATAAAACGTTTATACAAATAAATTACAAACCGAATTATCTTTTTTCTACCTAAGAGTATAGACAGTGACGCAAGTTAGATAACTCTATACGATAAAACTAATTCATATACTTCTTTCAGTCCGTAGTATGTATATACGTAAAATTATATGTAAAAAGACTAAAAACACTTGTATAGTGTATCGGATAGGAATCTCGACTCTCGTTTTTTTACGTTTATTACAGAAACATAGAAATATTTTTATTAAAACTAGAGTCCCTGTAGGACTTTCATAAACCCCTGAGAGTCGTCAACAACCTGAGACGAATCTTTTCGTGACTTATATAAACTGTAGGTTGTTATAGACTCAGTATAAAATATACTTTATAACAATCCTATTGTTTTTTACTTTGTTGTTGTTATCTCTCACGAACACTTTTCGACCTTAAAGAAAAGAAGATTTTCTTGTAATTGATGTAGTAATACTACATCTCTGATCATCCTATATTGGTCGACACCTTAACGACATACCGTCAAAGGAGTTGACGATTGGTGTCCACGATTTTCGACCCACCGTCGAAAAGAAAAACAAAGAAAAAATCGGTATCATCCAATATTAGCTGTGTATCTCCAATATATATACATTCCATGTGTTGAACTACAAAACCATGTTGGTGTGCAATGTTTTACTAGTAGTGTTAGTTTGATCAATTGGATATGTAGTAGAGTATATCAATGGAAAACACATACATACCATTTTTTTAAATTCTAGGTAAGACAATGGTTTAAAGTCCATATATTGTGTCATAACAATTGATGTCAGTGATGTCCATCACAGAAGAATGTTCTTACAAGGGTTACTGATCACGATCGTATACTAATCATTACCTAAAATCTTTAACAATAAACAAGGAAAGAAAGTCGATACTTAATAAAACCCCACTAGCTACCCATACACGATTTTACGTACTTAAAATTACACAAAGAAATAAAGAGTACAGTATTTCAATCTCTGACTTCTCTGGAGTACTCAACACGTCAAGTAGTGGGACCGTATTATAGTACCAAGAAAGGTCTTTCCGAAACAGACCGAGTCAAAATTTACTCTTTCCGTTAATATCAGGGTAATCAAGGGAACTCTCTGATAAGGTAAGTGACTATCTAGAGGTAAAACTTTACAACGGGTTGTAGTTCGGGTACAACCAACTTATGATAATTAGGAACTGACCTATTCGACGAACACCACTAGAGACTATCTTGAAGTAGATGCAATGAGGACATCATTTACAAGAAGATCGTGTGTTTGTTAGGTACCAGATAGTTTACACGATGGGTTGACCAATAACTCGCATAAGACACGTGATAGAACTTGTAAGAGAGAACAACTTAGTAAACTATCTTTTACATAACATATTAACAACATTCTAAAGACGGTCTTACAAACAATTTTCCTACAACCCCTAAGAGTTTATATCTTTTATCCACTTTTCTAATAAAATGAATTATCCTTTTAAAAACATGTGGTTTTCCTTTCTTCACAATGATTACATAAGTTGTACAATTAGTTTATTACCGACTTACTTAAAAGTCAGTGGGATCTTTTCGTTGACAATGGACTCATTCATTTATTTGTGGAGTCCGTAAACATCATTACTACTACTTTATTAAAGTATTTTAAAATTCTCTACCTTATATATAAAGAGAAAGATATAGTCTTTTAGTTCCATATTTAGAGGTCCCCGTACGAAAATTTTTCCTATTGTAAAAATACGGAACTCCTATAAGGAAGTCGAATGAATTCGTAACAAAAGACTTGTGTTCTACAAACTTAAGGGTCAAAGAAATACGAATCGATATATCCACTACCAAACCCTCTGTGATACGACGGTGGAAAGGGAATATAAACTTTCAAATAAAGGTAAATGACAATATTTGGATCTAATAAAACAGAGGTGAAACTTTCCTTAAAGTTGTTTAGAACACTTAATCAGGTCATTTGTAAGAGTACTTTTTTCTAGAGATCCAATATAGAATTCTTCGTATAAATAGAGGAAATTACTGCATTGAAATATTAAACAAGTTTAATTTTTTCTCCTTTTCGTTGTTTGTTCTTTATCTTAATATGAAGAGAATATGTCACGAATCGTGAACCTGTTAAATTTTAATTGCGTCTTCTGAAAAAGGGGGAAAGAGGGGAACGTACTGAAGACAAGCATAAACAACAAAAACAACAACAAAACAGAAATTTATTTCCTCTGACAAACCTACTCAGTCAGTTCGTTATTACTTTTTGTCTAACCTCCAAGGAAGGGGAGAGAGGGTCTGGTGTCCTACGCTGCATTCACAAGGTATACTACAAAATCTTTCTTAAGGTCGAGAATTCTAGAGACAATTTTCGTGTGTTGATTTTTATTTTTGTTTGTTTGTTTTTGTGGGTTTCCGAGAAGTCACCGACAATTTCCCCCAGAAAGACATAAGTTAGACCTTTCCGTTTATTGGGTAATAGGGAAATCTTTATCACGAAATAGTAGAAATCTCGAACAAAAATGTTTTAAATAACGTTTCGGTTACGGTCATAGGTTATTGAGTAATACGTGGGTGTTAATACAAGAATTTGTCCTTTAATTATTTATCCTTATCTTCCATTCTAATGATTTGGAAATCTCCTTAAAAGTCCACGAGACGATAAAGTCTAGTAAAATTTGAGAACCTGTATAAGAATTGAGGTACTTAAGTGAAACTTTTATCTTTAGTATTTTATTTAAATCGACAATGGAATTTGATCACGTACAAACACACGACAACTACAAAGGTTGTTGGAGTCTATACGTTTACTATGGTGAGATCACCGTCTTTCGTCTCTCCTTGATTTCTTTGAAACCTACTCCCACTTCCTCCTCTCACTTTCTCGGCTGAATTCTTATTTATAATTTTTTTAGATTCTAGTATCGACGACGACGATTCAGTGAAATCAGCACAGGTTGAAACACACTAGGGTATCTGCCGTCGGGTGGTCCGAGGGCAGGGACCCTAAAAGGTCCGTTCTTATGACCTCACCCAACGGTAAAGGAAGAGGTTTCTAGTATCGTAGACGAGGATAATGACGTCCCGATTATCTTCCCCCCTTTTACCTTCATCACTGTCTAAAACAGAAGAACCCGAAGTTTTAGTGACGCCTACCACTGACGTCGGTACTTTAGTCTTCTACTAACAAAGAACCGTCCTTTCACTACTGTTTGGATCTGTCACATAACTTTTCGTCTCTGTAATGAGACGGGTGTCTCCAGACATATCAGTTCCGATACCAGAAGGGTCGCCAGTGTATACCAATACTCTCGACCTGGTATTTCTTCCGTCCTACGGTTTCTTAACTACGGAAGCTTGACACAACGACTTCCGAGGACTTTCAGGGATCTTGTCGTTCCTCTAGTTTGGTCAGTTAGAATTCCCTTTACTTGGGACTTATAAGTGACCTTCCTGACTACGACTTCGACTTCGAGGTTATAAAACCAGTAGACTACGTTTGTCGACTGAGTAACCTTTTCAGGGACTACGACCCTTTCTTCCTCTTCCCCCGAAGTCTTCTACTCTACCCACCTACCGTAGTGGCTACGTCACTTATACTTGAACCCGTTTGAGACCCTCTACCACTCCCTGTGCCTCCTGACCACACGACGTCAAATACCCGAGTGTTTCTCAACCTGTACTGACCCTCTGACTTGTCGTTGTTTACATACATACACATATATGTGATTGACAATCAAAGTTTTGTACTTTCTGTTTCAAAACGAAAACGTTTACGTTTCACGTACAAGAGTTAACTAACGAGTCGAATTTTTTTTCTTTGATGATTAGTAAAGTCTACTTACCAAATATAAACTGGAATTCGGAGGGTCCAAACCTGATGTTTTAAATTCGTATGATGATTGGACTTTAAAAAGTGGTTACATACGGTGTAACACCCTCCAGTAATACGGTTAAAACTACGAAATCTTTCGTCAGTAAGAGGCTACCTGAGATCCTTATAGTTTTCTTTGTGTTTTGGAGAAGTCACCTCTACTTGTCCCGGAGTACGGTAAAAAATTGTAGTAAAGAACTAAGTGAGTTAGTAGTTAATAAATGAAAAATATATGTTTCGAGACACGATCTATAACCTTCTTCCTCGTATTTACATCTAATACTAAAAGAGAAAAACGGGTCAATATGCACTTTAATTACATCGAAAACGGAGAAGAGAAAGAACTGATACGGTTTCAGAAGGTTCTTTACTTACTCTCAGTTCTTCCACTACCACTAAGTTTTCGGTGGTCATGTAACACTTTCATATAAAAAGTCATGTCACAACTCCCCTGTGTCTGACTTCTTCGAATTTTTCTCTTACTCAATTTTATTTAGATTCTAACTCCATACCATTTTCTTCTCTGGCAAAAACTTTGAAAAAGGGTATTTTCATTCTTCTCACAAACCGTTGTCTTATACTGTTCCAGTTCTTTTTACCAAAAATAAGGGTGACTTACTTCTTCGAAACTATACACAAGTCACTTTCTCCTCCTTTATTTTTGTCACCTCTGTTTATAACCCTTCCACGACGAAGACACCTACTACTCTCACTATATAAACCACACTCTGACTCATTTAAATTAAAAACCTCTTTCACCCGACTTCACCTAGGTTTACAAGGGGTAAAGTTCTACAAGAAGATACGAGAAGATACATAGGACTCATCCATCTGTGAGGTACTCCCATCCCTAGACGTTTCAGGAATGATGGTAGTCCTCCGGTTAATAAACTGAGAACGAAACACATTTATAGAGATATTCGAAGTCTTATCCAGTGACCAATAAGACATGACACAGGTCTTATACCCCGAACAAAAGATGACATAATTGATCGTTCAGTGACTTTAATTGATAAGGAATTCCTGTAAAGTACATTTTACCTTTATAATCATTGTTAGAAGTATCCACCGACACTATTACTAATTTTACTAATCAAATGTATTTTATAAATCTTTTCAATATTGTGTATGATTCACATAATATCTTTGAAATATGGGAGATTGATACAATGACCACAGAAAGGTAGTCAGTATGGTAGGACGTCCATAAGTTTACTAGACGGTTGTGGGACACCGGAAATATGAGGACTCTTACACTGAAAGTCTTTTTAAGACTATGTCAAGTGAGACGGTAAGATTTCATTATCAAACAATTTACCTCAAGGATTATGTCAGTCAGACTAAAACCATAACTGGTAGACCACTACAGGTACACATCTCAGAAGAGAACACAACAACCTTCTCCCACAAACGATACTGGTCACGTAAGAGAACCGTTTTGAGATAATCGGAAACGAGACGAAGTAAGGTATAAGGTTCCGGTTTAAACGGACAATGAGATCCATAGAGAACTGAAGGATGAAAACGTAAGGTCAGGGGATATTACTTTTCCTGTAGAAAAACCCCACAATCAAGATCTTCCAGAAGTATCTTGACAAGTTGAAGTCGAAGAAGTCACAATGACTAATCCAGTATCTGAACCTAATGGCACTATAAAGTACCAAACGGAACCTTTGCTTGTCTCTAGTAAGACCGTAAAAACTCTAAAGTAGGTTCATGACGTAAAGTCTGAGAAAACAACTGATACTACCGATGAGGTAAAGAAGATTCCCTAAGGACGGGTGTCATCATCTATATTACCAGTAGACTTAATTTAAGTGGGTAAGGTCAGGTAAAACCAAACGACTAAGGATCTTATAACTACGAGTGAGAATGGTAGAGAACAAACTGATGAAGGTTAAACGGAACTAAGTACCGGGATTGTAAGGTCCGAGGATACGTTATAACAAGAAATGTCGTAACCTGAAATGAAGGTAGCTGTCAGTGTAGTTGTTGACCCACAATAAAACCGAAACCGAGGTAGAGAAGTAGGAAAGACCTCAATAAAGAGGTGACAAGAGGTCATCGTATAACCCGTGGATGACTGGACGTTCAAGTAGAAAGTCACAGGATAGAAAAATGGAAAAGTAAGACAAGTACCCCAAGAGTTCCGTTCTTATGACTTCACCAACGGTGAGGGAAGAGGTCACCTGGTGTAAAACAGTCTTAAGAAGTGGTACTGGACAGGCAGAGCCCACCGGGATGGACCGTACCGAGTATCAAAGCAACTCAATCTGTTCCGACACCAGGTACACTAGTATTACCAATCAAAAGACACTAACATTAAAAATCGGACAGACGAGAGACTTCCTTTTTCTATTCTCCGAATACCTTCGAAGGACTACCCTCTCTGTGTACATATAGTGGTCTATCAGTAATACCTTTAGTCTAACTAATATAAGAAACGTCGGTTTCTACCTCTTCGATATATGTCAGTCGTTTTCGTTCTTACCCTCGACTGACACCGAGTCTAGTACTTGAGAAAGAACGGTTTAAGTCTGAATTTAACTTCTTTCATCGTTTTTGGTGATCCGGTAAGTCCATACTGGATTTATTTTAGGGAATGTTAATATCTCACCTTCACTGTTTATCTAAGTTCCCTAAACTAGACTATCTGTCTCACGGACTTCTTGATATCTGTCTCCAAACACTGTAACATGTCCTCCGTCAAAAGTTCTGGTAGTGATTCTTTTTCTTTACGTTTTTCCGTTTTACTAACAGACTGTTCCGGAATGTTTATAGACTCTTTTCTTCTCTTCGATCTCCGTTTCCTCTTTTTCTTTCTATATGGGTAAACTTTCGTCTCAAGGTTTCTTATCGTTCCTCTCTATTCTTTCGGAAGGAGACACTAGTCACGTTTCTTTAACTCCTTTTGTTATCTTACCCTTTATGATCTCTAGAGAAGTCCTTTTAATCTCTATGATTCCCTTGTGAAGTACGTTTCCACCCGTGTTATTTCCTGTCTTTACCATAACTGGATTGTATTCGTCTTGTATAATTCTTCTATACCGTTCTTATGTGTCTTCTTGATATGTTTTTTTTTAGTAGTACTGGGTCTATTGGTGTTACCACACTAGTGAGTGGATCTCGGTCTGTAGGACCTTACGTTTCAGTTCACTCGACATCCTTTGTAGTGATGTTTGTTTCGATCACCTCCACTATCTTAAGGTCAACTCGATAAAGTTTAGGACTTTCTACTACGACACTTTCAAGACATGAGTTATACAGTCGTTTAAACCTTTTGTCATCACCGGTGTCCTGACCTTTTCCAGTCAAAAGTAAGGTCAGGGTTTCTTTCCGTTACGATCTAAAACCCTAATCCTACTACCACCAGAGTATCTTACTCAAACCTTCAAATGGAAGGAAACGTTAGAAGACCTTCTCAAACTCATCCTATCTACAAACAATCGAGAAGAGATTTAAAAGCCATCTTAAGTCGACACTTCGTCAGACCTGGACCCGAAAACAAACGACCTTCTAAAGACTAATGTCAAAGTTAAAGGCACGACCACTACCCAGACAATTCTAAAAGATAAAGAAGGACCAAGTCAAAACCTTCGTTAGGGTGACGACCCATATGTGTGGCTCCTTTGGTCTTAACTTTCTCTGTGCACATGGGGTTACAAGTAGCGTCGTGACAAATATTATCGGTCCTGTACCTTCGTTGGATCTACAGGTAATCGTCTACTTATCTATTCTTTCGACACCATGTATATGTGTTACCTCATAATGAGTCGGTAATTTTTCTTATGTAAACTTAGTCAAGATTACTCCACCTACTTTGACCTCGACTAATATGTCTCACTTCATTCGGTCTTTCTTTTTGTGGTTATGTCATATGATTACGTATATATACCTTAAATCTTTCTACCATGTTATTGGGACATACACTCTGTCGTTTTCTCTGTGTCGATGATTGTGTCTATATACCTTAAATCTTTCTACCATTACTATTGAGACATACACTCTGTCGTTTTCTCTGTGTCTACATATCTTGTCTGAAAACCTGAGGTTCCCTCTCCCTCTCCCACCCTACTAAACCCTCCTACCGTGACTTTGTACATATGATAGTACATTCTTTACTTAGCGGTCAGACACAAGCTATGTCCTATATCCTACGAACCCCGACCACGTACCCCTACTAGGTCTCTCTACTATACCCCACCCTCCACCCTCCCCCCAAGTCCTAACCCTTGATTACATGTGGGCACCGCCTAAGTACAGTCACATACCGTTTTGGTTATGTCATAACATTTCATTTTATTTCATTTTTTTATTTTTTTTTTAAATTTTTTCATTTTTTTTTTTTTGTTTTTACAACATTGTTTAAGTTATTTTTGAAATTTCCTTTTTTTTATTTTCATTCCATGTTTAGAATTTTTTTTATTTTTTCTCTGTGTCGACATATCTTGTCAGAAAACCTAAGACACCCTCTCCCTCTCCCACCCTACTAAACTCTCTTACCGTTACTTTGTACATGTATAGTATATTCTTTACTTGGTGGTCAGATGTCCTACGAACCCCGACCACGTGACCCTACTGGGTCTCCCTACCATGTCCCTCCCTCCACCCTCCCCCCAAGTCCTAACCCTTGTACACATATGGGCACCTCCTAAGTACAACTACATACCGTTTTGGTTGCGTTATAACATTTCATTTTTTTATTTATGTATTTTTATTTTTGTTTGGGGGGTTTTTCTTTCCGTTAAGGTTTGTTACGAGTCTGATGGCGTGTTAACGAGAGTAGAGTGTACGATCATTTCATTACGAGTTTTAAAAGGTTCGGTCCGAAGTTATCGTACACTTGACACTTGAAGGTCAATAAGTTCGATCTAAATCTTTTCCGTCTCCTTGGTCTCTAGTTTAACGGTTGTTGGTGACCTAGTAACTTTTTCGTTCTCTCAAGGTCTTTTTGTAGATGAAGACGAAATTAACTGATACGGTTTCGGAAACTAACACACCTAGTTTTGTTTGACACCTTTTAAGAAGTTCTGTACCATTATGGCCTGATGACCTGGACGGAGGACTCTTTAGACATACGTCCAGTTCTTCGTTGTCAATCTTGACCTTTACCTTGTTGTGTCACCAAGGTTTATTCTTTTCCTCATACAGTTCCGACATATAACAAAGGGACGAATAAATTGAATATACGTCTCATGTAGTACTCTTTACGACCCGACCTTCTTCGTGTTCGACCTTAGTTCTAACGTCCTCTTTATAGTTATTGGAGTCTATACGTCTACTGTGGTGGGAATACCGTCCTTCACTTCTTGATTTCTCGCAGAACTACTTTCACTTTCTCCTCTCACTTTTCAACCGAATTTCGAATTATAAGTCTTTTGATTCTAGTACCGTAGACCAGGGTAGTGAAGTACCGGTTATCAACCCCTTTGTTACCTCTGTCACTGTTTGGAAGAAAAGAACCCGAGGTTTTAGTGACTTCTACCACTGACGTCGGAACCTTCGTTTCCATACTGGTTGGATCTATCGTGTAAATTTTCGTCTCTGTAATGAGACGGTCATTTCAGGTAGATCAGTTTCGATACCAAAATGGTCCTCAGTACATACCTACACTTTCCACCTGGTATTTCTTTGGACTCACGAATTCTTAACCACGAAAACTTAACACCACAACCTCTTCTAAGAACTCTCAGAGAACCTGACGTTGTTATATTTTGATCAGTTAGGATTTCCTTTGCTCATGACTTATAAGTGACTTTCCTGACTACAACTTCGACCTCGAGGTTATGACACCCGTGGACTACACTTCTTGACTGAGTAGAATTTTCTGGGATCACGACCCTTTCAAACTTCCACCCTTCGTTTTCCCTACTGTCTCCTACTCTACTAACCAACCGTAGTGACTGAGTTTCCTGTACACAAACTCATTTGAGACCCACAAACACTACCTGTCCCTCCAGACCGTACGACGTTAAGTACCACAACTTTTCTCAGCCTGTGCTCACTCGTTGATTTGACTTGACTTATGTGAGTTTATTAAGAAGTGAAGTTAATCGTGCACTTAAAGGAGAAGTCGTTTTCCGAGATTAGAGGGATTCTACCCATTATGTCGAAAATATCATCTAAGAAAGAGTAATGATTTTAACAAAGATACTAATATCTTTTACGAAATTTTAAAGGACAGGACTTTTATAGAAAAACTATAGTGTAAGGTGAGATCTATAATGGGTAAAAAGAGAAAAGAAGTGTCTTTAATGGATTTTCTTAATATATATGAGTAACAGAACTTAAGTAAAGAGAAACAGGAAAGAACTTAAACCAGGCGGAGTGAAAGTGGGGATGACAAGTGACCTTGACGATCCATAAGTTCTTATGGATCCTGGAGAGACACCGAATTGGTGATTACTTAGAGTGGAAGGGGATTGAACTGTATAACCGTCGTACTCGTAATCGTCGTCGTCGATTAAAGGAAGAGGACGTAGTTGAAAGAGAGTCGTAGTACTAGAAGATCAAAAGGAGGAGGTAAAAAGTTAGAGGTAACAATTAAGGAAGAGTAGCAGGGTTATAAATTTCCGACGTTAGGGTCCCATGTCAACGGTCTTAAGAAAAGAGATCAACATGAGTAAAGTAACATTTGAGTAGACAAGAGTACCGATATTCATGACGAATATAGGAGTGCTAAGAGTGTAAATATAAGACTTGGACCTGAAGAAGGAACTTGAAGTCTGAATAGAGAGGAGGACGGTTGATTTCAAAAGATAAACTAACAGATTAATGTTAGAGTTGATTTATACGGGATGTGGTTTGAGGGCTAGAAAGAACACTTTCACCAAGACAGTGACAAAAAAGATATTTCACGTTGAGGGATAAGACCCAAGAATCCGAGTAGTGAAATGTAAGTATGAACTTAGAGTAAAAAAAAAAAGAGTTGGGAATAAATTAGGTAGTTTTTATGGTAGTTTTATGTCTGAGTTTGGTAAAAAGTAGTGAAAGTGGTGATAGTAGAACAGGCCGGTGGGGGTGGGGTTTTAGGCGGGGGGCCTAATGAAGATGTGTAGAACTGACAGAATTACAACTTCATCGTAACAATAAGATGGGGAACCATAGAATGGAATGAGATTCATATTTAGTTTCAGAAGTAGTTTAATAATTATTGAATAATTATCAAGTCCGAGTTTTATAACGTACGGTGAGTTGTTTTCCGCTTTGTCTTCTAGGTTACTGTAATGAGAAAGAGAAGAGGACAAGAAAAAAAAATTGGTACATTGAAGTGAATTTGAATTCTCTCTATGAGGTGTCGACAATGTTTAAGGAGACGATGTTGTAGAGTAGGAAACCGTTACTACCACCCCGGTCTACTTTTCTTTTTCTATTTATTCTCTCTGATGTTGTTTAGATCCGTTACCTTATCGTATTCATTGTCAATTATAGTTTGGTAAGAACCCGAATACGACAGTTCCACATCGGATTTTGTTCTATTAACAACGGGTTTCCGGTGAATCTGTACAAGGAAAGTACAAGATGTGTTAAAACCGTCAATTGTGCGACAGGTAATTTTTGTCGTAGACAATCTTCCGTTAATGACAAAAATCCCTATGAATGTAACATAATTCAAATGGGGTTGTTTAAAATAAACATTCATAAAAAAAGCACGTCCTTAAAAACTCGGGAAAAGAGACCACTACCTTCTTTCCGTCCTCCGTCTACCGACTCTTGTGTGTTAGACTTCATTCCGACGATTCCAGTATGTTTAAGCTTTGTCTTTGTCTGATAAACAATTGTAAGGTATTCTAACGACCCTTTACTAACACTAACAAAAGACATTTGTGTCTTCTGGAAGAAAAGGTAAATAGAAGAATTTTATTAAAACAAGTTTGGTAAAAGAAGAAGTTAGACCGTAGGAGATTCGAATGTGACCCTCATTAAGTTGTCTCTAACATTTTTTAACAACGACCCGATGACACAGACTTTTAAACATATTACGATAACTACCATTGTTGAAGACAGGTTCCTAGAGTTTACTGTTTTCTCCGTTGTTTTGAGTAGGAATGACCTGTGTGTCAGACGGTTTGTATTCGGATCTTCTAAACTTTTGTAATTGAGAAAGACAGGTCCGAGACACCTACAAGTGTGGACCATCGTCAGGTCTTCAAAGAGGGTAATAGAGAAAGGGGAAGAATCGTCACTGAAGTCTTGAAAAGATGAGACGAGTCTGAAGACTGTGACAGTAAAAAAGGATGACACCCTTTACTGAGACAACAGCTGATATAGGTCTTTTGTCTTGAATATTTTTCCTTGAAAGAGTCAAAAGAAGGTGGTTTGATTGAACTTGTGTAAGTTAAGAGGAGGATAAAAGTAAGAAAAGATTATAATTATAAGAGGTTAACGATGAACTAATCTTTCGTAGTCGTAATTTTGTACGAGTTCCCTCGAAAGAGGAATGTCTAGAAGGACGTCGTTTATCTGTTTATCTATAAGTTTGGAAAAGAAGAGAACAGACATAGAGAAATAAAGGTAGGTCTCGGTTTGAAAGATGAGTATCAGAGATACAGAAGTGGAGGAAGGAACACCGGTGTTGAGATGAAAGGGGTTCCAGAGGGAGTAAACTGGAAGATTAGTGATAAAACTAGAAGATTAACTTGAACAGGAACAGGGATCCAAGGAACTAAAGAATCACAGTAAACCGAGGAGAGAAGAATTTCTTGAGAGAACGGGACTGAAAACATTGATATATAAGAGGACTAAAAGGACACCCAACGAAAAGAATAAGAGGGAACACATTGAGAAAAAGAGACAGGACAAACTACGACATAACTATAAAGAACCCCAAGAACGGATCTCGAAGAGAAAAGTCATATACATAAGGGACCTTCAGAGTGAAGTCGTTTATTTAAATATTATAACAAAGAAAAAGAAAAGGGAAAACAACGGTATTTTTAAATACAGGTCCCTCGGACTGAGAAGGACATGTGAAACACTTACAAAGACCTTCGGAAGAAATATCATCCACCTTAATTATAGGGAAAGATTAATACTTTTGTTTTTATCGTAGAAGAACCTACTTAAAACCAAACCTCCTGAGAACATCCAAACAGGTTTAGTGAAGAGAAATCCAGAATGGAGTCAAAGTGGAGAGAAGAAAGAAACCCTGTCCAAATCGTACTTACTAAATCGTGAAGTGGTCGAATGACGTGAGTGACACATCTAATGTCGTTGTCTATACAAAGGTCGGTATGTTGTACCGTCTGTTGTACAGAACTACCTAAAAGTCCTCGTACCTGACTCCAAGAGAAATTCCTCTGGTATGAGTCTCAAAACTGTATTACATAGTTATGTACTATTGGTACACCAGTCTCCTCCACCCTACTCCACACACCTGTCCCCCAGTTATCAAACTTTACTCAACATTGAATTGGAAATCCGTGTTTAAGTATTTGACCCGGACTTTCCACTTGAACAACTAGAATCTATAACTATTAACAAAACATTATGATTATGATTTGATCGGTGTAATTAATGACCGGGAGTCACATCGGTGGATCGTATTTCTTGAAGGTAACCGAAATGAGTCATTTCTTGAGTGAGTACTCTTACTCAAAGGAAAAACGTTCTGGAACAGTGTTCCCCGGGGAACTATACCTAATTTTTCGATAACTTTATCTTTATTTACTGGAAGACTCGTGTAGTATTTGTGTATCTAGTCCAGAAGCTTTATGTCCGAATGTAAAAAGTGTGTAATGGTATACAAGAAGTGTGTAACATGTGGAGAATAAGTCTTAGAACCGGTGGTGAGTTAAGGAGAGTGGACGGAATTTGAGGTGTGTATATACAAAATATAAAAATACATATCACGTACATAAATCCGTTCGGTTATAGGGGGAAAGTTTCTCTAAATAAGTGAACCCCCTCCAGATTGAAGGTAAGTGACTCACACGTATTGAGTTTACTTTCGATCCAACCCAATACAAAAATACAGAACCCTTCTTATTTGAAGAATTTACGAAATGTTCCGAAAATGAAACCGTGACCCTGTCCTGGTGGACACGTGAGGTTCGGACATTTTATACTTTAGCAGCTAAGTAAAACCAAAGACTTCCGAAAAAAAAAATTCGTCTTTTCTTCCTATTAGAGTCGTAACACTACATGACGTACAGTATCCTATCAGTTCCATTACTCGTACACACTTTACCTCCGGCGATCATTGTTCTTGAAATTTAACTCCCTTTTTTACAGATCAAACCTCGGTTTTCGATAACAGAACAATCCTCGGTTGTGGTAGATAACAAAGTTTTTAACAAGTTTTACCATTATACACTTTCCTCGTCGACTCAAAACATTTTTTACTTCAACTTTCACGGAGTGAGCACATCGTTCACTTGGACTCTACTTTTCCGGGTGACCCCACCTCTTTTTCGATTCAAAAGGTGTACCGACATGTATAAAAATTATTTATTCGATTCTATTAAATAAGGAGAACACAAGGTTATCGGTGGAGAGACGGTGGAACGTCAAGTTAAATGTCTCTGAGACACTGTACAATAAAAATAGAAACATCACGTTTGAATATCATCGTGTTCCGTCGTTATCTTTACGTTTTAGTGTCGAAAAGATTAGGTCTATGAATTTCAAATTTTCACAGACCCCGAATGAAAAGAATCTCTGTGTGATATGAAATACCGGTCGTCGTCCTTCATGAGGACGTCCTCTCGGTCCTCTCCGATATCCAGAAGACTGAAGAATCTACAGGGAAGGTAGACTCGGTTTATTAAAGAGGACTTCGGTGGAAAAGGTGGTCGAAGTGTAAACAGACGTGTTCCTCTAACCTCATTCAGAACTTAACCTACCATTTAACCATTTAAATGAGGGAGAATAAAATAAAGACTTGGATCCGATTGGTCCGAGTTCAACAAGTAACAAAACCTTAACTATATCCGTCCAAATATTCTGTAGACACATTGGATATGTAAACTCATTTTGTCTAGTTATCCCATCTCCCCATCTTTCATTTTGGTTTATTTAATAGTCGGTTGGATAATAAAAGTTGTTGGTCTCCTCAGTCTGGAGTCGGAGACCATTAGGATACATTTGTCCAGGTGCCTCAGAAGTAGAAACTGGACCTTAGATGGTGAGATTCCTCTTCCCCGAGTACATCGTAAGAGTGTGTAGTCGGTTCATGTCGAGTGGAGTGAGTCTTTGTTGGGACAACACCCGACACAGTAAGTGTAGGTAGAACGTGTCTATATGTTTATTGTTAAAAGTGACGTATTAATACTGGTGTCGGGGTTAGTTTATTTGGAACGTGTACTGTAACAGTTATCGACACTTCGGACGAAGAATACCTGAGACCCTCAGGGGGTCCCTTTTACTCCTCTTTAATCAAATAAAATGTATAATGGTTCTGACCGTACATGAGAAAAAATACTGTATTCACAAACACACAGTACTAAGAACCGATGTACTTGTAATTTAAGGAAATATTAATACGAAAAATACATAAGTACAACCCCGTATCGAGTTTTATAAACCTAAGTGTGTACTACATGTTTCCCCCCGAAAAGTGTGTTTCTTTACGAGATTAATATATGTTACGGACAGAGTCTATCCACCATACTTTCCACTACTTTTCTTCGATAACGAACGAAAGAGTCCTAAATAACATGGGTAAACGGATAAAGTAGTACTTTGCAGAGACACGGGTCTTGTAATCCCCTTTCCTTTTTTTCATACATAAAGTTTCACACAAAGGGCCGATCCCTCTCCCGTAGGAGATGGTTTATTTAGAATCTAGTTTTGGTAGTACTTAGGAGAACATCTACCGTTTGAGTATCTTGATACGAAAAGTCGATTCGTCTTCCTACGGATAAAGAGATTTTGTTGGGAACCAGGTTCACCGTCCCGGATACTCCTACCTAAGTCTGGACAGTTCAAAGGTGACACGGGAACCGAAACAGTAAAACAGTAGGAGACCAACTGAAAGTGAGTCGTTCCTAGAAATCTAAGTCTAAACGGGGACATTCCTAAACCGCTGTGAGAAAAAGATGGGAGAACACAAAGGAACCGGTGTGACTTTATGAGAACGACTTCCTTGATTCAGAACGGGTAAGAATAGAGGTCAAAAACCAGACTAAAAAGTTAGTACACTGTTTATAAATGAAGCAAGAATAATATACGATCCATTATTTACGACTCTCATGTTACTACTTGTTCTATATCAGAGATTAACTTTACTAATAGACCGTCTCCAATGTCCATTGGTGTTTCTGTTAATAGTATGTCATAGTATTCCCGGCACTCTTCTGTGTCAAACCCAAAGCACAGTCGTCCCTCTTGTCTGTGTATCAGTCCTTACCCCGGTAATCAGCCCTTACATACGTTCCCTCATAAGGACCTCTTTCTCGGTATTGGAAACACATCTTTATTGTCCTCTCTCAGACCTGTGTCAGACCTCGACGATATGTCCTGAAAAATACCGGAGCACTTAAGTTGAAGGGTAAACGATATGATCAAGTAAGAGTTTGAAGTGACGAGGAAGAAGGGAGTCAGGATACTATTCTATGAATCAAATAACTTAATGGGTGTTGAAATGCAACTCTTGTTACCGAGTACATAGTGTTTCCTCTGACGGTAACATTCCGGATGTCGTCACCGGTCATCCCATAGACCCGTTTCGTGGTTATAGAGGATTTGATACCAGAAGGAAAAGAGTAAGTATTGTATCAAATACACAGAAGAGATGGAAGGAGAAGATAAATTTATGACTTGTGGTTCAAAAGGACTAAATAATTTTGTTTACAAATCTGGTCAAAGTCCACATGTCGTTTTACCTCTCATTCTATGTCTCTAAAAAAAGTATATAGGAGACGGGAGTGTGTCCGTATCGGAGGGGGTAATAATTGTAGTGAGTGGTCCCACCATATAAACAATGTTAACTACTTGGAAGTAACTGTTTAGTATTAACGGGTTTGAGACATCAAATGTGACCTCAAATCTGAACTGTCACATTTAAGAACCTGTTTAATGTTCCTGTACATGGGTAGTGATATGATAGTGAGTTTCACAAAAATGGAGGGATTTTTAGGAGACATGAGGTGGATAAGTAGACAAAAGGTTGAGACTAGGACCGTTGGTGACTGGAAAAAAACAGAGATCTTGAAACGACGATGACGATTCAATGAAGTCAGCACAGACTGAGACACGCTGGGGTATCTGCCCTTGGGTGGTCCGAGAGGACAGGGACCCTAAGAGGTCCGTTCTTGTGACCTCACCCCACGGTAAAGGAAGAGGTTACGTACTTTCACTTTTCACTTTCACTTCAGCGAATCAGTACAGACTGAGAAGTACTAGGGTACCTGACGTCGGGTGGTCCGAGGAGATAGGTACCCTAAAAGGTCCCCTCTCATGACCTCACCCCACGGTAACCGAAGAGGATCTTGAAACGGAAAAGATTTTATAATATCTGAACCTTAGTATGTCAAGTATAACGGAAGAAAGGGAATCGTTATAGGTGGATTCAAAGGAGACACAGACAAGTACGAGTCATCGAGTTAAAGAAAATCATGACTTATTATAGTGTGACTGACCTACATGGTCAAATAGGTAAACGGATTACTTTCTGTTGAACTAACGGAGGTTCAAAACCGTCAATGAGTGTCTTGACGAGATTTGTAGACACACGTCCAAAACCACCAGTGATTCAAAAATTGAGGAAACCCATTTATGGTTCCTCGTGTTAGTGATCCTAATATACTCTTCTTATTCGTCTCGAAATAATCTTGGTAGTTTGACAGAAGTTTTCACAGGTGTAGTAAAATGTAAGGATGCTCGTTACATACTCAAGACAACGAAGTATACGAACAGTCATAAACTATAACCGTTATAAGATCTAAATCCTTATCCACACATCATCCTCTTCCGTTACCGTGGGATGAGGTCATGAGATCGGACCTTTAGGGTACTCGTCTCCTCGGACCACCCGACGTCAGGTACCAAAGAGTTTCTCAACCTACACTGACTCGCTGAAGTGAAAGTGAAAAGTGAAAGTACGTAACCTCTTCCTTTACCGTTGGGTGATGTTACAAGAACGGACCTTATAGGTCCCTACCCCCTCGGACCAGCCGACGGCAGAGACCCCAGTGTGTGTCAGTCTGTACTGACTTCACTGAATCGTCGTCGTCGTCGTAAAGTGATAACAAAATTAAATGTATAGAGATATACTATATAATTATCTAATAGAAAAGTATTTGAATAAATACTGTACATATAGACAAAAACATCCACAAAAAAGAAAAGAGTTTATTGGTCAAAACCCAAAACAACTGACAGAGACAGTAAAAACAAAAGTTAAAAGTCAAGTCAAGTCAAATCAGCGAATCAGCACAGACTGAGAAACGTCGGGGTACCTGACGTCGTACGGTCTGGAGGGACAGATAGTGGTTGAGGACTGTTTGAGTACAGGTAACTCAACCACTATGGTAGATTGGTAGAGTAGGAGACAGTAGGGGAAGAGAAGGGTGGAAGCCAGAAAGGGTCGTAGTTCCAGAAAAGTTTACCCAACCAAGAAGCGTAGTCCACCGGTTTCATAACCTCAAAGTCGAAGTTGTAGTCAGGACTATTGTGAGTCCTGACTAGAAACCCTACCTGACCAACCTAGAGGAACGTCAGGTTCCCTGAGAGTTCTCAGAAGAGGTTGTAGTGTCAAGTTTTCGTAGTTATGAAGATGCGAGTCGAAAGAAATATCAGGTTGAGAGTGTAGGTATGTACTGATGACCTTTTTGGTATCGAAACTGATCTTCCTGGAAACAACCGTTTCATTACAAAGACGAAAAATAATACGGTAGATACAACCAGTATTGAAAGAAAGGTTCCTCATTCACAGAAAATTAAAGTACCGACGTCAGTGGTAGAAGTCACTAAAACCTCGGGGGGTTTTATCAGAAAGTGACAAAGGTGACAAAGGGGTAGATAAACGGTACTTCACTACCCTGACCTACGGTACTAGAATTAAAAGACTTACAACTCAAAATTCGGTCGAAAAAGTGAGAAGAGAAAGTGAAAGTAGTTCTCCGAGAAATCAAGAAGAAGTGAAGGACGGTATTCCCACTACAGTAGACGTATAGACTCCAATAACTATAAAGAGGACCGTTAGAACTAAAGTCGAACGGTAAGTAGGTCGGGTCGTAAAGAGTACTACATGAGACGCATATTCAATTTATTCGTCCCACTGTTATATGTCGGAACTGCATGTGAAAAAGGATAAACCTTGGTCAGACAACAAGGTAAAGGTCAAGATTGACAACAAAGGACTGGACGTATGTCTAAAAAGTTCTCTGTCCAGTCCACCAGACCATTTTAAAGTTAAAATTAAATCATTAAAACGAGAAGATAAATAATATAAAAATGAAGATGGAAGAACCCCAAATAAAATAAGAAAAAAAGGGAGGTTTAAGACTTCAATCTGATAATTTAGTAATTAAGAGTAATTATAAAATATATTGAATTACAATATTTAGAGGTTACTTATAAAGATCCGACAGGTGGGTATAAAAAACGATACTCTCCTTTATATTCACCTTTCCATATGAAGAGATCAAAGACCAAGGAACAACAAAATCAGTGACCAAAAAATGAAAATAAGACTTAAAAAACAGACCGAAATTGACCAGTTTTGGAAGTACAAATCCCTAAAGGAAACGAAATATATAGAATAGAGAAAACTTAGTGAGGAAGTAGGTTCCACCTGATTATCAGTTCTCGAGTCTCAAGATCAGAATCCAGATCTATACTAACATAATCAAAAGATTATGACTACATTGTTCAAAGGTGTCTGAACCGTCGAATTTTGTTGTGTTTAAATGATAAAATATAAGACAGTCAGTTTTGAAACTGAAGAATGACCAGAATTACCCGATTATCATTTCACAGTTATCCGGACGAAAGGAAAATCCTCAGAGAATTCCTCCTACGTTAAGGTACAAGGTAACGTAAACAACCGTCTTAGATCAAGGAATTCCAACATCCTGACTCTAGAGTAAAAACAACGAGAAGGAATCACTCTTAACCCCGAAGAGACTACCAAGTCGTTATTTCTTAGACGGGTAGTTCCGTCCTTTACGTTCTCTACGTACAAACGAAAGATGCAACCCTTCTATGGAACCTCATCCCTCACGGTTAAGGTGAGACCACACGAACGGACCTTTTAGGGTACCCGTCTTTCTTCTCGACCCACCCGATATCAGGTACCCCAGTGTTTCTCAACCTGTATTGATTCACTGATGTGTGTGTGACTCTTAATGAGAGGTGTAAATATCCTATGAATGTAAAGAACTGATCAGTAGGGGAGAGTTGGTAGAAATTATGGTCGTCACTCAAAATAAGGAAGTACGGAGATTAAAGAGGACAACACAGAAGACAAATTAGAAAGAATGTAAGATGAAAATTCTAAGAAGTGAAAAGAATAAGTTTACTTATCTAATCCGAGTGGAAGTCAAGTCAGTGAGTCAGCACAGACTGAGGAACGCTGGGGTACTTAGTCTCGTGTGGTCCGGAGGGACAGGTAGTGGTAGAGGACCTCAAGTGAGTCTGAGTGCAGGTAGCTCAGTCACTACGGCAGGTCGGTAGAGTAGGACAGCAGGGGAAGAAGAGGACGGGGGTTAGGGAGGGTCGTAGTCTCAGAAGAGATTAGTCAGTTGAGAAGCGTACTCCACCGGTTTCATGACCTCGAAGTCGAAATCGTAGTAAGGACGGTTTCATTAGGGTCCCAACTAGAGGAAGTCTTACCTGACCAATCTAGAGGAACGTCAGGTCCCCTGAGAGTTCTCAGAAGAGGTTGTGGTGTCAAGTTTTCGTAGTTAAGAAGTCACGAGTCGGAAGAAGTGTCAGGTTGAGAGTGTAGGTATGTACTGGTCTCCTTTTTGGTATCGGAACTGATCTACCTGGAATCAGCCGTTTCATTACAAAGACGAAAAATAATACGGCAGATACAACCAGTATTGAAAGGAAGGTTCCTCATTCACAGAAAATTAAAGTACCGATGTTAGTGGCAGACGTCACTAAAACCTCGGGGGTTTTTTATTTCAGACTGTGCCAAAGGTGACAAAGGAATAGATAAAGGGTACTTCACTACCCTGGTCTACGGTACTAGAAGTACAAGACTTACAACTCGAAATTCGGTTGAAAAAGTGAAAGGAGAAAGTGAAAGTAGTTCTCCGAAAAATCGAGGAGAAGTTTTAGATCTTATTAGAACGATAAAGTTTTAGACATTGGAAAGAGTATAATCGTCTTAGGGAAAAAGGTATAAGTATCCAAATCCCCGAATCTCAGATCTACAGTTCCCCACCCCCCCTAACAAGACGGACAGTATTACTAAAAATGAAGAGAGACGGAGTCAAAAAAGTAAACACATCACCTTTGATTATCGAGAGTGAATATAACAACCCTTCTAGGTGAATGACTGAACATTCCTAGTTAACTACTCGAAATATATTAGACATATAAACTTACATTATATGTTTAAACTCTATGTTTATTATAACGATTATTATATGAACCATCGGTAACCCAGAATAAACTGTAACTCAGAGGTCACTGATCGTTTCCGGGATTGAGAGTCATTGAGAAACGACTCACTATTGTACTTATTGATAATAATAGTAATAGGAAGTGACCCTGTCTATAGTGACAACACCCTGAAATTCCAAAAGATTACAAAACTAAGTCAAATCAAGTCAACGAGTCAATACAGGTTGAGACACTGGAATACCTGATGTCGTGTGGTCCGGATGAACAGGTAGTGGTTGAGGGTCTCAAGTGAGTTTAACTACAGATAACTCAACCACTACGGTAAGTTGGTAGAGTAAGAGGGTGGAAGTCAGAAAAGGTCGTAGTCCCAGAAAAGGTTACTCAGTCAAGAAACGTAGTCCATCCACCGGTTTCATAACCTCAAAGTCGAAGTCGTAGTCAGGAAAGTTACTTATAAGGACTGACTAAAGGAAATCCTACCTGACCAACCTACAGGAACGTCAGGTTCCCTGAGAGTTCTCAGAAGAGGTTGTGGTGTCAAGTTTTCGTAGTTAAGAAGACGGGAGTCGAGAGATAGTAGGTTGAGAGTGTAGGTATGTACTGATGACCTTTTCGGTATCGAAACTGATCTACCTGGAAACAAACGTTTCATTACAGAGACGAAAAATTATACGACAGATCCAACCAGTATTGAAAAGAAAGTTCCTTATTCACGAATCAGGATTTCAAATCACGAAAGCAATTCTATATCTCATATTTTAATATGTACGTTTTGATCCATGTACCGGAACCTTTGTGGAAACCTTTATTCCTCGGGATTCTAAATTAAAAGTAATAAAAAAAAGGGTTTAGACGGAGAATAGAAATGACAACAAAGAAAACAGGAAAGAACAGGGTGACCAAACGAGAAGATAAAATAAGACCGAAAAAAAAAAAAAAAATTAACCTCCCACCAAATAGAACCGAAGTTTGGAGTAAGGTAACTAAAAGTATAACAAAGACCGAGTCACACTGTCATCGATACATTCTTTACTTATATTAATTACAAAAATCGTATATAAACAACTCACGGGAGTTATACGGTCCACAACCCGAGTCTCGATACCTGTGATACTACTGTGGAATACAGTGTAAAGTATTTAAAGGCCCAAAGTTGACTCGCATTCTATTTAGGACTTCCGTCTCCCAGGGTCCGTCCACTAAATGAATTTCATCAGACTCCTTTTGATCGAACTTGTTTTAATCTAGATATTCTTCTATGTTGAGTTTACGTTTGACCGTCTTCATATTCGTTTTTACCCTTTCTTCTTATATAAATTTTCAGATCTCGTTACCTTCGTTCTGTCTGGAACGTGTACACTCCTCTCTCATATCCTCGGGTTTAGTCTTTAGTCCAAGACTTCCCAATCCTGTATTTCACTGAGATCTGTTGTACCCCACACCCTCCGTCACTGACTTTTCTTGAAGTGTCCCGTTGTACGGTCAAGACTTCAACGAGAAATAGTTGAATGGAACTTTAGAATTAAACTGTAGTTTTAGAGAAAGGTCTTTAAAAGTAGTCAGAAAAGTGAAGCTCACAGTTCTGTTTGAATAATTAGAGAGTATCTGTAACACTACAAACTGTGTATAATATAATGACCCTATTTACCTTAATAATTATCTTTAAGGTCCCTTGAACTTCAGAGGACCCTTTATATAAATTTTACTCCTCTGTCCTTTCGGAAAATTAAAAGACCTTTCGGAAAATTATTTCAGTGTTCTTCGTGTGTGGCATATTGGAACCGATATAGATTGTTGTGTGTGAGATACGAATCAAATACAACCGTGTGTCATACATGAACAAACAAGTATTGACTCACCCCAAAGTATATAGACTCCGTAAAAGTGTACAAAATTTTAAGAGTCTCAATTCCTTCCACCGCAAAGAATAAAACGAACCTCAAACGAGAACGATAGTTACTAAATAAGAGTCTTCAGGCCTATGATAAAACAAGATCTTCGACACGATATACACCTCCTATGATTTTGTTCCTCTAATATTAGGGGCGGAATCTCTACAGAGGTCGTGTCTAGTAGTTTATCTCCTTACGAGGTACAGACCACTTTGAATGAGAGTCCTTCCTTTCCGGGAAGACGGATCTCTCAACCACCTTTTGAAAAGTTTCAGACTGTAAAACCACAATACAGGACTTTCTACTCACCCATAAACAGTCCACCTCAATCACTTTCACCAGTAATACATTAGTTCCACTTTCCCCTTACCCCAACCCCTCGTTGGCACACTTACCCGTATGACCACTTTTAAAAGTTCATCAAATCCATAAACCTTCCTATCCTTTGCTACTGACACATTGTCTACTATTCCAATGTTCCAATTCCCGAACTTCACCACGGTCTAGAGCCCCTGTGACGATAGTTCAGAAAGGAGAAGACGGTGACCTGACGAAAGATTGACCGAACAAACAGTATTACGGGGAAGTAGGAACCACAGACCGTGTAGTGTCCATGAGTCTATAACGACACCTTCCTATTTTCGGACTCATCTACTTATGTTGTCACGAAGACTTGAGGGACTTCAAAGAAAAAGATGAAATCCCGTCACACCTGTCTAGGTAAATAAAAATACAGAATAACAGGAGAGACGAAATATGAGTGTACGAGAGAGAGAGAGAAAGAGTGTGTCTGAGGGTGTGTGACCAATGGTGGTCGTAGGTAAGACTAACTATTTAACAAATATTAAGAGTTCATATTCACGTAAGTCCTTGAAATTCCTGTCAATCGGTTGTGAGAGTATTACTTGAGACCTACACACTCGAGTTCTTATATACTTGTCTTTTAATATCAACGTTGAAAATTGTTCAAGTTTAGTGAGTATAATTAAAACTGACATAAAGTTATTAGTAGAGAAAAGACTAAGTCGAGTTGATTTGATCTTTACGACTCCTTCTTCGTATTATAGAGGAGAAACCTCTAGAAAGGAATCTCGATAAAAAAAAGTAAACTAATTTCGTTCTGTTACTTCTTTATAGATTTTTAGTCTAGATTAATAGGGAATCTGACGTAATTGAAACTAATTTTTGTCCTTTGAACGATATAAATTCTTTTGTAATTTATTAGAGAAACAAACATTAAAAAGACTAACGTTGTAAATTAAAGTTATTATGTAACCTTTTTGGACAAAAAAGTCATTCAACAAATCGATGGTATTCCTTGTTACTTATAAATGTTAGATATGTAGGAAACCCCTCTTTCCTCTGTGAGACTTATAACAAACTATTTTGTAAAACTCACGTCTAAACTTATTTCAAACTACCAACAAACGAGGGAAGTGAGATGAGAAACAATTGAGACTGAAGAGGTCTAGCGTTCAGAAAGAAATCCAGAACAAGTCGGAAGGACGTCAGTATAAAATGACAAAATATAGGGTTAGGGAGTCTCAAAACGAGAGTCACCTCATTACCTTAAGTTAGACATTTGTTTTAGTACAATGGACCACCTTCGTACATTTGTACATTCGACAGGTAGACTTTTGGGTCTCAGTGTCGTAAGTGTCACCCTTAAAATACAAGATGAATTTGTCTCTTCATGTAGAAGACAAACAGATATCTTTTTCATGAACAGAGGTCGACTACATACTTACTTTTCTTCTTTTAGACCGGTACCGAAGGTCAAAATACCTGTCTACCTCCATGTACTCGGTAAAAGTCTGACATCTGGAATCTTGACACAGAAGAAAACGTGGGACTCCTCATCTTTAAAGAAAAAGAAGGAGACCTTCTGTACAATCTGGAGTCTTTTATGGACGCTGGGACACCATAACGGTATAAAGGTTACTGTAAAATTGAATATGTCTGCTAGACTTTTCTAAGGAAATGTTTCTAGAAAGGTCGACGAAGTCTACGTGTGTTTTTTTCTATCTACTTAGTGAGATGATTGTTCCCATAAAAGAATTGTCGCACCTAACTCACCCTTCCCACCTCCCTCCACCGTTACTTTTTTCTTTGAACTAACGAAGACAAACTTTATTGATAGGCTAATTTTGTTGTCGTTGTTATTGTTGTGGTTGTTTCTCCTTTTATATGAAACGGTGGTTTTTTTGTTGTTGTTGTTGTTGTTAAAAGGGAAACCTACCTGGTAAAGGAAACTTTACTTTTCTTTTTTTACTTCGTCAATGTGGTACCCACAGGGAACGTGTTCTACATAGGTTGGATATTGAAGACTAATGAGTCTTTAAGTCCCTTTCATTTAGGTCTATCCTAATTCTTTCGGGGGTCCCTGATTGTTCACTCTCTTATAAATGAACAAACATGGTTTATCAACTGACTTATTACTTATTGATAATCGAATTTAACGTTATTTGTGTCAATAAATTGACTCTAGATTGTCAACGTAAAAAGAAAAAAAGAGGATTCGTCGGAGACTTGTCGTAGAAGTCTCATAGAGTACTTTTCCTACTGATACTAGAGATATAGACTTATCGTCTAAACAAAAGATCGTAAAAAGACTAGGAAGGAAAACAAGATATTCTACGACGAACAATTTTATATTCTTGTTTGTGAGTGTTTTAGTAGAGGGAGATAAATGTATTCTCATTTCCAAACGAAATAGATCTTTATGAGTTCAGAAAATATCATTTCACTATAAAAATCTTTGTCTTCTGGTCCAAGATTGAGTCTTAATTCAAAACGTCAGTAACCAGTAGAAGTGGGAGGGGAGGAGGACATAGGAGACCCTCACTTAGACAACTTTAATTCCAGATGATTCAATCTAGTTGACTGCGTAAATTGAAAAAAAAGAATAATGTGAAAGAGATCCTATAGGGTAATCTGTTATTAAAAAATCAGTCTTTTGGTGGGTCCTGAAGGTTCTTCGTTAAGAAATTCTCTCCTTTCCTACCTGTCCTGGAAGATCTGATATATGTATATATACTACATATAGTATATATATATATATATATTATCATCCTTCTTTGTTCTCCCAGATAAAACTCTCTTTACCTTACCTTTCTCTATAAACACTTGTCCCAAATCCTATAATCAAAGTGACTCTCATCCCTATCTGGGACATCTTTCCCAACATTAATATAGAAAAAACAGGTCTACATAGATCCAATTATTAAGTATCATGATTGGACCTTAGCCTCTTCCGTTACCGTGGGGTGAGGTCATGAAAACGGACCTTTTAGGGTACCTACTTACTCGGACCATTCGACGTCAGGTACCCCAGTGCTTCTCAGTCTGTGCTGACTTACTGAAGTGAAAGTGAAAAGTGAAAGTACGTAACCTTTTCCTTTACCGTTGGGTGAGGTCAGAGAACGGACCTCTTAGGGTCCCTACCCCCTCGGACCAGCCGACGACAGATACCCCAACGTGTCTCAGGTTTTGTTGACTTCGCTGAATCGTCGTCGTCGTCGGACCTTAGAAAAAGAGGGATTTAATAGGAGAGGAGGAGGGTAGGTCAAGTACCTTCTCCATACTTTTCCGTCTTTCATCCTTGTCAGTTAGAAACCGCGAAAAATGGACAGTCAAATAGACAAACTAAAAATTCGTGGAGTACCTCCTCTCTCTTTACTGTCGAACCTGTTTTACGGAATTGATCTTCGTCAACTGTCTCGACTTGAGTTAGAGAATTCTGATCTCTCTACACAGAATCGGACCTTCCTCTTTCGTTCTATCGTACAAGTTTGGGGATACCTCATCTCTGACCCCGGAGTCAGTGGTTGACGCTACCACTTGTCCCCGTTTTCAGAGTCTCTCCTTTTCTGATACTTCCCATAAACCTTTCCACCATAAGTATCTATTCGAGTCCCTTCGTAAGGTGCAGACTTTAGTACTCTCTGAGTCGTCTGATCTTCCCCAGTACACCTAATCTCGACTCCCACAGAGTCACCGAAAGACATATCATTTTCGTACTCCTAGTCTTTCCAGGGTTAGGACTTAAGGTCCAGTGAGAAGTTCAGGGGTTTTCCTCTGTCTTTGAATGTTCACCCTGACTCGAATTCAAAAGGTAGTAGAGACACCATTTTCACTCAGAGTTTTAAATTTTTTTTTTTTACTCAAAATATTATGTACCCTAACAGATAAGGAACTAGTTAACTAAAATACCCAACACAAAGTGTGAAAGTTGTCCTAGTCTTTCTTGTCTGAGATTATAACCTCACTACTATGTCCCTCACCTCAACTCTTCCGTTTTATCTTTTCATGGGTATACTTCACCGTCCATGGACTTAGTAGGAGAGGACTACGAGACGTCAGACGTTTGTGGAATTCAACTCATCCATCCTCTGACTTTCCTGACTCGTGATTAACGAAGTCAGTTATAACCTTCCACTTTACATCGGGACTCCCATGTTCTAGTCACGACAAGAAACTTTTAGTCGACCCACTGTACATCTGGTCACTTTGTTAGTGTCGTCCTCTAGTCGTAACTGATCGTTTGACACACCCCGGTCAGAAGTAGTAGGTGACACGACGTAGTCTACGTTTCTTCCACCAATAATCTCTGTGACCTAAAGACATACGAACCCAAACTTTCAGACATTTTAGAAAAATCAAACACGTTTGACGGTACTAACACTTGTTTGATCCCTCCCGACACCTTGTGGTTCTCCTTCTTTGACCCGAATAAAAATCTTCTGTTTGTTACGAACTCGATAACTAACCTTTATACAAACATAGACGTGAGTCTAAAACACTTCGTTAAGTATATCTTTATTAAGCGTGTTTCACCAACAGAAGTCTCTTTACAAAGTGTGACGTTATGACTAAAAGACTTATAGTCTCCTAGATAAACCCGGTCAACCGGAAGTTAATGAAGTATATCGTCTATCTTTAACTCAAGTAAAATTCCAACAAACCAAAAAACTCGGTTCATTTCTAAAACCCAATTCTTATAATCTAACCTCTGACCCAAAGTTAAAAATCTTCAGTCTATTAAAACCCGTACTAGAAAGACTGACGAAGGCACAAACACTTTATCTGTATTATCATAACGTACCACTACATCTTCCCTTGATACTCATGTCCAACTGTAAAACTAGAGGTTTCTTCATACTACCTTCATGTCTCCTCCTTAGTAATTAAGGAGGGTCCCTGTCTTAATCTCATTCACTGTTAACTGGAACCCTAATTGCCAACTGATCTTAAAGTGACCGTTGGTGTTCGTATTAGTGTTGTTGTTTTCTCCGTCAAAAATGGGTGGATTGCCTAATTCGTTTCGTTGTCTTTATATTCACTCTGGTACACGATACACGTTATTTTATCAGAACTTAGTCGTGTGTGAGTAGGTACAAACCGTAAGTCGTCAGGTCATTGTACGTAAGATAGGTTTCGTGGGTATTGAGACGACTTCTGTAACATAGACAAGTACACACCCTGTCCGATCTTAACGATCCCTCACTTTCGTAGGTCGTCGTTTTATGGAGAACCTTCGTCAACCCTAACCCGTAACCGATTATCCCTCCTCACAAAGAGTACCATAAAGTCGTAAGAGGTCACTCTGACTTGGAATCAACGGGATAAAATTTTTGACGAAAAATTACGTATAGAATGACCAAGAAAAAATGGGGACAGAGAGGAAAGGACTCACAAATACCATAAAAGATCCCGGTAGAAGTTCGTTATTTCGTTAACGTATGTTTAGGAATAGAACACTACACTCTTGTAACACAGATACAAGTACTCTTTATAACCGGACATCAAAAGAAAAGAACATTATAGAAACAGACCAAAACTATAATCCATCATGACAACCGGAGTATCCTACTCAATCCTTTATAAAGGACAAAGTCAGAAGACTCTTTTTAACGAGTCAAGTCAAGCTAGCGAGTCAACACTGAGAAACGTTGGGGTACTTAGCGTCGTGTGTTCCGGAGGGACAGGTAGTGGTTGAGGACCTCAAGTGAGTCTGAGTGCAGGTAACTCTGTCACTACGGTAGGTCGGTAGAGTAGGAGACAACAGGGGAAGAGAAAGACGGGGGTTAAGAAGGGTCGTAGTCTCAGAAAAGGTTACTCAGTTGAGAAGAGTACTCCACCGGTTTCATGACCTCAAAGTCGAAGTAAGGGAGGTTTCTTGAGTCCCGACTAGAGGAAGTCTTACCTGACGAACCTAGAGGAACGTCAGGTTCCTTGAGAGTTCTCAGAAGAGGTTGTGGTGTCAAGTTTTCGTAGTTAAGAAACCACGAGTCGAAAGAAGTATCAGGTTGAGAGTGCAGGTATGTACTGGTGATCTTTTTAATATCGGAACTGGTCTACCTGGAAACAACCGTTTCATAACAGAGACGAAAAGTTATACGATAGATCCAACTAGTATTGAAAAGAAGGTTCCTCATTCGCAGAAAATTAAAGTACCGACGTCAGTGGTAGACGTCACTAAAACCTCCGGGGGGGGGCTTTTTTTCAGACTGTACCAAAGGTGACAAAGAAATGGATAAAGGGTACTTCAGTACCCTGGTCTACGGTACCAGAAACAAAAGACTTACACCTCGAAATTACACCTCGGTTGAAAAAGTGACAGGTGAAAGTGAACGTAGTTCTCCGAAAAATCAAGGAGAAGTAAAAGAAGATATTCCCACCACAGTAGACGTATGGACTCCAATAACTATAAAGAGGGTCGTTAGAACTAAGGTCGAACACAGAGAAGGTCAGGTCGCAAAGAGTACTACATGAGACGTATCTTCAATTTATTCATCCCACTGTTATATGTCGGAACTGTATGAGGAAAAGGATAAACCTCGGTCAGATAACAAGGTACAGGTCAAGATTGACAACGAAGGACTGGACGTATGTCTAAAGAGTTCTCCGTCCAATCTACCAGACCATAAGGGTAGAGAAAGTCTTAAAAGGTGTCAAATAACACTAGGTGTGTCAGTTTCCGAAACCGTATCAGTTATTTCGTCTTTATCCACACAAAAAAAATTGATAGAACGTAAAAACTACTAGGTCGCCTACAACCGTTAAACTAGAGACCAAGGAGACGGAAAAGATTTTGGTCGAACTTGTAGACCTTCAAGTACCAAGTACATAACGACTTTGGACCGAACCTCTTAAAACTCGTAATGAAATGATCGTACACTCTACTCACGTTAACACGCCATCAAACTCGTAAGAAACCGTAACGGAAAGAAACCTTAACCTTACTTTTAACTGGAAAAGGTCAGGACACCGGTGACGACTCAAAAGGTTTAAACGACCGTATAACTCACGTCGTGAAACTGTCGTAGTAGAAAGTCCTAAACTTTGTCGAGTTGACCTTACGGTAGTGGAAGTGATCGAAACAAACATCACTACGAAAGATTCCGGGTGAACTGAAGTGGAAGGTCCTACAGACCGAGATCCACTCACTAGTGTGGTAGCACTAATAGAACCACCATTTCTAGAAAAAACATGTCAAGAAGACACATAAGAACGGTGGAGAAGAATTATAGAAGACGAAGACAATCCAGGTATGGTAAAGACAGGAAATAGCTCGGATAGAAACGTACTTTACATAATCTTACTATATAAAAAGAAGTGAACAAATCGAAATTAGTAACATACAAAACCGGAAGGGTCCACCGTGATTACTATTTCTTAGACGGACGATTATGTCCTCTACATTCTTTGCACTTCTCCGGTCGATCTTTACTTAGTCACCGACTTAACACAAAACTCTGAGTTCCTTTTTATGTGTGTGTAGTTTTGGTGTAAATACGTGGTACGGTGTAGATTAATAAAGAGAGAAGGAAGAGAGGGAGGCAAAAGGAAGGAAATAAGGAAAAAAAAAACGTAATAAACTTATATTAAATGGATAGTCATTAAAACAAAGAAAAAAAAGGGTTGATCTCCCGTATCTCTCAGAACAGCCCTATTTCATAGTTTAAAGACAAACGACTATATGGAACACTCGGAAATACACACATTGACTTTATTATGGTAAAAACTTAGTAAGTAGAAAAAATTGACGTGTTGAAAAACTCAGGACCAAAAATTATTAAGTTCTCTATACCCTATAACCAGTTACACTTACTGTATTAAAGTATTAAAAATGGTAACAACATTATCTCAAATTTTTCCAAAACACTGATTTTAAATAGGATTTAAAAAACAAGGATTATGACGTATAAGAATGTTTGAAGTGAGTTTGGGTTTACTAGAGAAAGTCCTATAAACGTGTCGACACTGTTAAACTGTATATAGTGAAGAGGAACTAAATATTAAAAACAATAAAGAAGTCAGTTAGTTAGTTCAATCAGTTATTCATAAATATGTCAAAGATAAACATTATTGTCTAGAAATCCGAATTTCTAGTCCGGACGGTTCCCTTAGGAAGTGTTCCGTTGGTTTTGAGACTAAATGGGTGTGAAAGTTATTTAGGAGGTCGTCCAACGACCAACGAACGGAAACCACTCGTTCGTGTCGGTATTACTTCAAGGGTTTGTCAAATGTGACCGTTTCCTTGTGAAGAGTTTCTGGTCTACCCTGGAACGGGAACCGTCGACCCCTTTAACATATCCTAAATTCCGGGAGTTTCGAAACAGGGAATAGACACAGTCAGTAAGGAGACTCTTCTATTTTTAAATTTGGAATCGGTGAAATTTCTGTAAACATAAACGCCCCTTACGACCACGGAAAGACTCTTAGTGTAGAAGTAATTGGTAAATTGTTATATATTGGGTGTAAAACGTTTTGAAACGTATTTGTGATCTCTAAGTTACTGTACCTTCCGTGACTTGGTCCCCGTAAGTCACACACACACACATACACACACACACACACATACACACACACACACACACACACACACACACACACACACATGAGTCAACACAGGTTGAGAAACGTTTGGGTACCTAACATCGGGCGGTCCGAGGAGACATGTACCTTGAAATGTCCGTTCTTATGATCTCACCTATCGACAAAGAAGGAGATCCTCTAGAAGGGTTGGGTCCCTATCTTGGACGTAGAGGACAGAGGACGTAACCGCCTGTTTAAGAAATGGTGACTCAGTGAACCCTTAGGGTTAGTCCTAACTTCACGAAGAGTTTACAAACCATAGTCCTTGAGAAATGTCAGAATTTTTTAGTACATTGTGAGGTCTCTGAAGAATTTTACACCTAGTATCGATGAATATAAGTGGTATAATATTTTTTTTTTGACTCCTGAAAACTTTAAAATTAGTGATTATATAAATTTTATTTTTATTAATCAGATAATGTTCAATTTGCACTATGGGTCCTTCGGTTTTCTTCACATACTTATTCCTTATAAACAGTTTACCGTACTTTATACTCTCCGGACGTCAACCCAGTATTCTAAATGTTTGGACTACCAATTGATACTGGAAGTGTTCTCGTCAAAACCACTTTCTCATCCACACTTCCGGACCAATGTCACCTAAATACTCTCTAATCCTCCTTTAACTTATCTGACTCATATCTGGTAGGGAAGGTCCAAGAGACAATGTTTCTGATCTTCTCAGTCACATTATCGATTATCCTTCTCGTTCAGGTGATTTACCGCACGAAAAACCAAATCTAAAACCAAAAAATTCTACCCTCTTAATTATGTTACGAATGTACGACTACCCCTACTCAATCACTCCTCTTTTCCGACTGTTACATTTTCTCTACCCTTTTTGCATACATAAGTACGGAATCTCTTACGTTGTCCCGAACCCCAGATCATGTGTCCACCCCTCTAACCGAGTTCTTTCTGGTGGCTTTTATACAGAAAGTTTTGTCGCTCCTTTCGTCTCAGTCATACTTACGGTCACTACCCACTCCTTTCCGTCGCCGCCTCAGATTCGTTCAAGAGAAGACTAACGAAATGGAAACAGTCACTTCCTCTCTTCAGGACTCGACTCTCACCTTTACCCGTACAGTCACCAAATTTTTTTCACACACTCCTTCTCAGTAGATTCTCGAACCCGATCCTTACTTGATCTTGTCACTAAAAGTTTTCCACTAGGAGTCCGGTCGTCATAAGTGTAATGGACCTTTGAACAGTCTTTACGTTTAAGAGTTCTGAATAAAGTCTGGGTGAAGGTTTAGCAGAAGATACCTACTTGAATCGTTTAGAAGGTCTCTAAGACTATATGTGACTGTAAAGTCTCGGTGACATACTAAAAACTCAGTTGGATTGATGGAACTTACAGTTCTTGTACGTTTCACTCTGGTCAGTCGATAACATACCATGCAAAAAGAGGTCGGTTTTAGTCTATAAAAAAAAAAAAAGTACCTTATCCATTTCTCAACCTGAATGTCCAATACCAGTAACAAAAGATTTTGTAATTGACCGTTCAGATATTTTTAATGTCATTATTTATAACAATACCCGTAGGAGGGTGGTTGTAAGTACAATTTTCAGGATTGAGTTATAGAGTCTTACACTCATATAAACCTGTATCTTGGAACTTTCTCAATTAATACTGTAGTAATCCTATCCAAGATTAGGTCTTACTGACCATGAGAATCTTCTCTTTAAATCCTCTGTCTCTTTGTACTTCCCCTCTCGTACACTTTTGTGTTCCAAATATACCGATAAATATTGGTTCCTGTCTCCGGAGCCTTCTGTGTTCGAGACGGTTGTGGAACTAGAACGTGAAGGTCGGAGGTCTTGATACTCCATTATTTAGAAACAACAAATTCGGTGGGTCAGACACCATAAAACGAAACCGGTAGGTCTGTTTACTTATGTTTCTACGGTCCTTTTCTAAAGAAAAAGATGTATGAATTTCATTTTTACTAACTGAAGTGAATGGTCTAGTCATAAAATCGGTTGACTGAATGAAATTCATAGCAATTAGGAAAGGTATTTTCCCTTAATATTATGGTAGATACAGTTTCTCGATAATACCTCCGTTTTACTCTATTAAGTACATTTCGAACTCGAATCATTCCTTGGGTGCTTCATGAATTTTTATAGTCAGACCCCCTTTTTTTTACCGTAGTGAAGTGTTTTCGTACGTACGAACCGGTCCTCTCAGGAGCGGGTGTTTAGGTGTCAATCTTGAGTTTGACGTTTCAGGGACCTCCTTAGTAGACAGTTAAACTCCACACACAAGGACTCGAAACACTGCGACGGGGAAAGAATCAGAGACCCTAGCTAAAGACTTCGTCGGATTTCCGGTGGTTCGTCCCAACCCTGGGGACCTAACTAAAAGATACCCCTGTGCCACCCGGTTCGGGACAGAACAAAGATTTGACTACGATATAATAAAGGGCCAGAGAATACTTTGACTCGGTCCTTTTATTGAAAATATCCTGTCAACCTAAAACAGAGTACATCCAAACAAATCCCACGTCCCCTCCCCCTGTCTCTCCATGACTCTCACTGAGGAAAAGTAAAGCAAAGTTTCACATAAAACATAAAGAGGTAAAGTTTCACAGTAGTGACTCTTTTATGAATTAACTGTTGTACTATCAAAGCATATCGTCTGATTCAGATGCGAACCCCACGATAAATGACACTAGTAGTGAAGGTTCACACCACGGAACAACATAAAAAGGAGGTACTCACCAATAAACAACCATTACCTAAAGACACTCGGTTTAATATAGGAGGGAAATTCCTAGTAAAACTGACACATAGATGTTGTGAGAAAAGTCTTTCCCGATTAATAATAACTGTCCCTACCATCTCTCTGTCTAAAAGGGACAAGACCCGTTAATTTATTGGAAAACAAGATCTAATAAAACGTGTCCGGACAGTAACTTGGTCGTAGGAACTAAACACAAATTTGACTTTACTTTTATTTACATCCTTCAGAGCCAAATACGTCTCTGAACATGAGGATACTAGAATTTTGGAAATTTTTTAAACCGTTTATAGGACAAACATCTAAAGTCTGATGAGAATCCGAGTGAGGCATATTTCATTAATAGACATTTACGACATAAACAGGTAAATCCGTCTTTTGGTTTGATCACCGAATACTGACTAAGTCATGACCTTCAGATTCTCGAAACAAGTGAATGGTCTCAAAATCACTAAAAGAAAACCAAAGTACTTTGGAACCAAATTATTCCTAGAGGTAGGTTATAAAAGATATAAACGAGTTTTAAAGAAAGGTTCCATCATAACTTGAAAATCGAGATAAATACTATAAAAGATACCACTAATCACGTTACGAAGATATAAGTATTTAGATACATATAAAAGGAAAAACTACATTCTAGTTTTAAGTCTAACAAAATGGGGATGAGGGTTCTCGAGTTAATAATAAAGGTGTAAAAAGATAAGGAGGGACTAAACTTTCCGGAAAGAATGTAGCACAAAAGAGTAAATACGATTCATTAGATGTAGTCTACAGACGGACCAAGGTACTAAACATCCAGATATGAAAATAGTGATGGTAAGATGGATCCTTGGAATATAAAAGTATATACCATTCCTCTTAGGAGTAGATAACGAGAAATAGTTTTGTAAAATAAATAAGACTCGACAAATAATAAAGTTTATGTGAAAACTGTAATACTAAAGAATGTATTATGTACAAAAACTAATATTTTTAATAGTGTACATCTTCCAGTAGTCTAATTTTAATTTGTCGGAGAAATTACAAAATTAGGATAGGATCTTAATTTGTTACTTGTTAAGACACTCCCATGAAGACCTGGAAAAAGATTCGTAAACGTATAAGTCAAGTCAAGTAAAATCAGCGAGTCAACACAGGTTGAGAAACGCTGGGGTACTTAGCGTCGTGTGGTCCGGAGGGACAGGTAGTGGTTGAGGGTCTCAAGTGAGCCCGAGTGGAGGTAGCTCAGTCACTACGGTAGGTCGATAGAGTAGGAGACAACAGGGGAAGAGGAGGACGGGGGTTAGGGAGGGTCGTACTCAGAAAAGGTTACTCAGCTGAGAAACGTACTCCACCGGTTTCATGACCTCAAAGTCGAAATCGTAGTAAGGAAGGTTTCTTTAGGGTCCCGACTAGAGGAAGTCTTACCTGACTAACCTAGAGAAACGTCAGGTTCCCTGAGAGTTCTCAGAAGATAATACGCGATGGTTTTATCTCTAAAACATAAATGTACTTAATATTATTATATGTCTGTGTAAAAAAGTTATATATAGATAATTTGTGAATGGGTAATACATGGTCCATGAACCTATGTAGTCATTGTTTCTGTTCGACTCCAGTGACCCAAACATCCCGAATGTAGGATCACCTCTTTTCGTCCGTCAATTTGTTACGTGTATTACATGTTACTACGGTAAATTATAACATCTTACACAAATTTATGACACCTTTTCGTTTCATCTTATTTCTCCCACTCTCAAATAACATACACATCATCTTTGACAACCTTAAAATTTATACTACAAGTTCGGAGAGGGAACTCTCTCAGTCTATACTCGTTTCTGGATGTCTACCACAAAGTTTTCACCAAAATCGTAAATATATAATTCCATAAAAGAACCCCCGTGTACAAGAAATTTAACTAGAAATTATAAAATGTGATTGATTACCTCATGTCTTCTAAATTTTCTATGTTACTCGTTGTAAATAAATGATTTATATCTTCATATATTAGGTTTAATTCTTATATAAGTAATAAAAGATTGTAATCCCTCTATATAACTTAAATCGGATTTACAGAATATTCCAAATGATGTTTTAAAAAGAACCTCAATAAACGACAAATTCTCTTCTATTATAAATTCGGTTTTCTTATTTATGTATTGACATCTCAACAAAATAGTAAAACAGACCACTACTCGACCAAATATACGACACCCACCATCCTTTCATTGGGAAAGGTAACAAAGGGTTTAGAATATGAGACGGACAAACATTAGACCGGTACGAGTCGTTTATTTACAAACGTATGTAAAGTTCTCTGTATCAAAAAGGGAAAAACTTTAAGACACTCCAACAAGTAAAAGAGAGGACTCATAAACACATCTCAAACACATAAACAAACAAAATACAGGAGAGACGTTGTAATCACACGGTACGACGTAAGTTGTTTACCGTTCCCTTAAGTTATATTCTGAAAAGGTTTAAGTTATAAAATACACGTTTAGTACCTATTCGTAAGAGAACTCGTAATACTTCTTGTGACCCCTAAACAGACTTGAGAAACGAGTCAAATTCTAAATAACCATGGGAAGGGTGGTGCAAGAGAGTCTAAAGGAACAAGTGAAAGATCTACGGACAAAAAAGTTTCTGGTCGATTCATAACGGAAGAGGTGTTTCTGAAGTAATGGAGATGTCTGGGTCTTTGGAGAAAAGAGATTTGAGCACGCGTGTACCCACAATTCAGCGAAGTCAACGCAGGTTGTAAAACGTCGAGATACCTGACATCGGGAGGTCGGAGGGGAGACAGGTACCCTAAGAGGTCCGTTCATATGACCTCACCCAATGGTACGGGAAGAGGTCCCCTAGAAGGGTTGAGTCCCTAACTTGGGCTCACAGGACGTAACGTCCGTCTAAGAAATGGTAGACTCGGTGGTGGTTGTGGGTCTGGTGTAAAGGTCACTGTGGAAGATCTTACGGTAAATGACCAATACGAAACCCCCTAACGATAAAACTCAGCACCGAGAGACTGATCTAAGATTCGTAAAGGTAAATATAGATTCTACTGAAAAATAGAGGAACAGGTGTGGTAGGTTTGGATCTCTAGGAAGATGTCTTGCCAACGAGTTGTTAGTCACAGGTAACAGTTCCCCTACTACGGATCAAGTGTGAAAGTCCCTTCCCCTCCGTCCTACCGAGTACACAAGACGACGTCCACGGTGTACTCAAAGGTGCGGTGAGACTAAGGGATGGAAGAATATGAATTCAAAAATCTCACTACAACCGTTTATAGTGTCGACCACGGACCACCTGATACCACTTACGTAAGAAGGTGATACTTGTGTTCGTAAAGACTTTTCTTTTATGTAGTCCTTCGTCGGGTCTAAGAAGAGGGAAGACATGAGTCTAAGAAATGTTCTACCTCGTTTACACGACAAAATGAATTAGATGGGACCTTTCCTTTCACTGTGAAATTTCAACTATAATATCACAGAGTTTTGGGTAACTAGGCCTTAGGTGTAGTGAAAATATTAAGTTTAGACGATCGTTTAGTAATAGGGGACTGTAATAGTTTGTCCATCTAAAGGTTTTAAGTACAATCGATATAAAATAGTCTACCCCAGACACAAAACTTTCTCAAATAATCTCGATATAAACTATCTTTGTTCATACATCTTTATCGTACAAAACTTTTATATAAAGTTACAATGCCGAAGTAATATATCTAGTTGTCCAGTATGTATCATTTGTTTATCGATGAAATATTATTGTGAGTTCACAAAAATGATTTTAAATTTATTTTAACATAAAACAGGTAGTAGGTCCAACGTCTCTGCATCAGGAAAGTTATACTAAGACTCCATTCTGAAAATAAAACGACAGTCTACAATATGTTTTGAGCCAAGTCAAGAGATTAAGGGTCCCTTCCACGTTTAGAGTAACCTAAACTTTAAATATCTACTCAAAAAAAAAAAAAAATTCAAATACCCTTCAAACCACGTTAGTCTAATTTTATTCTATGGGTCCTTTCTTAAGACACGTGTCAGGACCCCGAACAAATTATGTTGTATATATGTCGAGAATAAGAGGCTCCTATCGAATCTTTACATTCTTTCACTCTGGATGTTTGGAGAAAAATTTTACTATGACGTGGACGGAATCTTAACATAGGAAGACCTTCTAATAAATAACTTTATTAACATCTTCAACTGTTAAAAAAGGTTCTTTCAAGCTTTTCAAAGAAAACACAAAATAAATATCATCTCTGTCAGACTCTTCTTCCAGAGGTAACTGGATCTAAACGACAAAAGAAGATACGGTTATTGAGTTTCTTGGGTTTAAATACGAATACTGTGGTAGAGTAGTATTTATTGTTATAAGGACGTATGTATCATGTCACGAGAAGTTCTTCGTGTTTAGTAAAAGTGTGTGTAAAAGAGTAATAGGAGGATACGATAATGGGGATTTAAAGTCCCTACACCTTTAACTCCATCTCTCCTATCTCTCATCACCTTAATGAATGGGGGTTTGGATGTGATACGATTCATTTTTCGAGACCTTACTTAAGGGACTCACGAGAGACATGACCGTCAAGAGAAGAAGGGGTATCGAAACGATCCTACACAGAGACATATTTCATGGGGTACGAAATTTATTAACTCACATACATACATATATAAATCCGATTAACTTGTGAATGAATTAAATAAATGGTATCGGTGTTACAGAGTAAACCCTCTAATTATGGAGTGGTTACGAGTAGGTCCTTTACATTTAATAAAACCAATTTTCTTTCGACGAAGGAAATACCTAATTACCTTAAACTGACAATCATAGTACCGGGACGGTAAAATGGTAACCGTACCCGAAACTATTAAATAAAACGGTTCCCATTCTAAATATGTGTACTTGGTGAAAATAAGATTATTACTTACGTAATGAAAGGGAGTTTCCATGTCCCTTTTTAATGATACTTCAGTAATGTGACCGAGTCGACTACCTTGACTCCACCCCTTTATCAAGAAAGTTTTTTTATATAAAAAAATTTGATAGAATTCACGAGTAAGAGAGTGTCCACACCCTCAACATGAGTGTTCGGTAAGACTTCTCTTTAGAGTAAGTTGGAAGACTCCTCTGTAGAATGAATTAGAGGTAAATTGGGAAAATACATTCATTAACCGTTCAATTTTTCAGGTTAAGGATCTGAGGAAACGTCGATCCAAGACAGGGAATCTGTGAGAATCTACTCTAGATCTTTGGTGTTCACTCCGTCCCCGGTAAAAGAACGAGTACAACGTCGACCGTCCATTCAAGACTGTCAACACTCCCCAGTATCACCACGGTGTGTTGTAAAACCCCAGATTGACAGTCACAGGACTTACCCTTCCCGATACCAGTGACGTCACTGATCTTAGTCCTCGTCATCGACGAAGGACAGTAAATCCAGAGTATATATCACCGTTCTGGAATTTTGACTTTCAAATTTTCATCAGACAAGAAGGTCGGGAAGGTTTTTAAAACATTCACGTGTCCAGGAACTAACTTTAGTGAAAGACGAACTATACAAGAGTCACCAAGACCTTGAACTGACTTCGTTATTGACAAGAGAGTAAACATTCACGACTCTTCATCTATTGTCTCTCGACCCAATAGAATCACACCTTCTAGTCCGGATAAACCCATGTTCAGGCCCAAAACGTCCAATTGAGACTTTGAACCCGAGATAAAGAGTAGAATTTTTACTTAGAGTCTTATGGTTGAAACGTCCCAAACACTTATAATATTTTATTACAAATATTTCACTACTTGATCAAACTGAACCGATACTATTATAAATTTTTTTAGAAAAATGATTTTAACTAAATTCATCATTCTTTTGAATAGAGTTTATTAACCTTCCATTATACATCCTACTCGAGTCCTTTCGTCGTACCGAATTGATACAGTTTTACTGAGTTACTACATTTGTCCGGTTACCGACAAAGACTTTTATTTTGAAATAACTTAGTATCTGTGTGGAGAGACTACTGAAAACACCATGTCACCGACTCTCAACAGTGTCTCTAACACCTGGTAGTTCAGTCGATTCGATGAGAGGCCGGAAAACGTCTGTTCAACAGAGAGGAAGTGATTTGTCACTATGATAACAGGAGTCGTCATTAGAGAAAGATTCCTCCCTAAGGAAGTACAGGTGTTTACCCACGGTCGTTGCTAGTCTTGTTCTCTCTCTCTCTCTCTCTCTCTTGACACAACGGGTTCATACCGTGACAGACAGGGAAGTCAAACTTACGGGGTTTAATCTAACGTGTCAGTGAGGACCTGGTTATTGACAACAGTCCTCAAGGTAATTCGTACTTACCGAAACCTGATTTGTCTTAAGGTGAGACCTCGTTTATAACTGACACATTAAAGAATAGTATAAAGGGACGTAAGAATAGTAATGTTGTGTAACAGTGATACAACAAAAATGTAGTAATGACTGAGAAGACGTAGTGGACAAACTTCTTGGTCCGGGGGAAGAGATAAATCGAACCACGGACTACGTGTTATCTATAACTTATTATACACAACTTTATAACCTCCAGGATATTTTTTGTTCTTTACAAATAAGTCGTTGGGTGTGATAAATGGTGTTTGCAGATTGTTTCAACAACTATTGTAGTATCCATGAGTCAGTCATAAGGAAAGAAACGGGTCGTTACGAATGAACCCATTTCAGTTTACTCGTGGTCCGATCCTCAACCTTTTGTACAGTAAAGTATGGGTGAGTTCGATTCAGATCTTTTTTAATTAAAGAGGTGACTACATATTTTCCGATACCAAATCTTTTATAGACTCCTGATAAGACTGGTAATTCATTTTGATAAGTTATTAGTTTTCAAAATATAAACAGATCATAGAATCTTTATATATATATATATATATATATATATATATATATATATATATAAACAGATCACGTAATCTCAAAAGTTTAACTAAAGGTCCATATAACCATCCTTTAAACAAATAAAGAACTATCTATGATTCTTACTTTCAGTTGGTCTCCACCATCTATTTGTGACAGTGTCTCGTAGAATAAGTAAATAAATAAGTCGTGTATAATAAGTTTCAGATGACACGTAGTTCATGACTCGATTTGTCTCTTCCCCGGGACTAGAGTATTCTCAAAGAAAGTTTATCTACCACGTCTTCTCAGTCATTACTACATTTTCGTTGGATCACTGTTACACAACAATTCTATTCTTTCGTCCATTTATACTGTTCTTTAATATTGTCTAGTCTCCCAGTTTGATTTGGAGACACTCCCGTAGAAAGTAGACAATTCTACACTTGTCCAATTAGATCTCTTTCTTTCAGTAAAAGAAAAAATATATAAAACGGACTAAGGATCCAAGGTAACCGTACCAATATTAAAAGGTAAAGAGGGGATTCTCAAAAGAGACAATTTTTCAAGAATGTTTTAGAAGGGAACCCTTTTACAATAAACAACCTTCTTCCCTCCAACCCCTTCCCCTGTAAAATTTTACCAAAAACTCAATTATTACTATCTCAATACAAAGACTTCCAACATTTAAGTAGAAGTCGGTAATATTTTCAATTCGAGTACAAAAGATTAAAACCCTCGTATAAAATCCGTCATCTTTGACTTCATGGGTCTCTGGATATCGTTATAGAAATATACGGTTAGTCTAACGTACTTCTCAGTGTCTTTGTCGGTCAGGACCCATTGTACTAAAAAAAATTCGCGGTCTCTTTCCTTGTTTCATTTTCTTCGTTGTCATCATAGAGGGTCGTACCTCAGATTTGGTTTTTACCTCATGAGTAAACACCTCACAGGGACGTAAAGGACAAAAGAGGAGAAAGGACTTTACATCAACTACTGCAATGACAACTCAATTAGGAAAACGGAGTTCTCATCACAGAATTCAAAGTAAATTACTTGGCGTAAGTACGAAGAATGAGAACTTCGGGATTTTGGAACAAAGGTAAAAATTATACAAAAAGTTTCGTCGAATATTCGTATAAATCTGTAAACTTACACGACAATTATACTGTGAACGTTTTTTTTTCTTTACACAATCAGACTCTTTATGCTTTCGTCACACCCTTTCTTATTAGGACGGAGGTCCGTTTTAACTGGGTCAATTACAAACATTACTAACCAAACGTCAAACAGAATAGACACAGACTCAGATGTACCATGTCTTCGTTTACTAATTAAGTCAATTATACCACTGAAAGAGGGGACGGGGTCTTTTTTCAGTTGTACCAAACATAGTGTCGAGGGTACCGTTTTGAGACTTATATATTGAATCAAGGATAACGCATTTACTAATTAAAAAAACTCCAGTATTTGTATAAAACTTTTAGTTTTATTTTTTCTACTTTAACTAACCTTTTAGAATATTTATTATTAACATGATTTTCTAAAACGTACGAATGTCACATAATCCGAGGTGGTGCGTTTCTGACAAACACATCTATTTGATAAATCTTTAAGATTTAGGTCTACAATTTATCGTCGGTGTGTGAAACTACTGATGGTGATAGAGGTATAACTGGACTCCTTCCCTTTTACTACTAGTACTAATAACGGTAAACTGTCTAGTGTTTTAACTCGAACCTCCTCTTAAACTCATTGAAAGGGTTTCAGTGTATTAAGTACTTCAACCCAAAGTCTGAGTCCAGAGATATTATGGTTCGATCTCGTCCTGTGAATGAGGTTACACGAAAACGGAGTAGGTAGTACAGACCGTGTACCCTTTAAGGACGTCAATAAACGACTAACTTACTTTACTACCATTATGTGTATTTTTGACTTACCTTAATGATTTAATAGGAAGATTGAAGGTTAAGAATTAATAATAGGGAGATTCTCAATGTCACGTTTACTCCAACCATTTGAAAATTTTCTTGATCTATGATTTATAAAATCCGAGAAGTCCGATATACTAAATAGTATTGAGGAGTTGGAGCAAGAACATCATGTTTCCGCCGGAATCTTCTATGATATCATTTACTTACTCGTACCGACACAACGTTATTTTGACTTAAATATTTTTATCCGGTCGAACACTCGGATCAAACAACTAGGGACGAGATCTATTCTTTTATAAGGTTAAAGAATTATTATTTATTTTATCTATGAAAAGAGGGATACTAAACATCGTGAACGAAGGATATAAGGACATCCGGCACGAGTGAAACTGAACTTCACAGTAGCATATATCCGAAAGACCATAAATATTGACAGGGAGAGTACCGGACGATTGACTTTAATACCCGTAACTAATGTTCAATGTTTGATGTTTCTTAGCACTAAATGAGACTTTACGTAAATGAAATACACAATAAGAAACTTATTTCGTACCCAATCCTATTCAAGTAGGGGAGTAAAATTTTATCGTAGAAAAATAATTTTAAAATTAAAAGATTCGTCGAGACTGTAAAGAGTTGTCAAGGAAATAGTCTTAGGGGAGACGACGTAGGTCGTCGGTTCGATTTTACGAAAAATAATGACCAGAAAAAATAAAGAGATATACTGAGAGATTTTCGTTATGGGTCGATTCACAGTGGGTCCGTTGGTCAGGTGAATCTAGTGGAAGAGAGAACGGGACTCGGACAGGAGTCTTCTTTTCTACGCGTGCGTTTTCGGAATAAACTTTGAAAGCCTGTCCTTCGGTCCGTAAGCCCCTCAGTGAGACCTGACAAACGTGCCGAAATTTGTGTTAGTTCCTATTCCTTCGTTATACCCATCCGTCGTCTTTCTTTTCCATTGTGTGTCGAACCCTATGGAACATAAACTATCGTCAAAATGTCGGATATTTTGCAAGGATATAGAATAAACCAAACAGTGTCTATAGAAGGACTTCAACCTTTGAGAAACTTTAAAACTTTTGTACATCTAAGGTTCCCCCTTTCACCCTATAGTCGTATGAACCCTTCGATGGTACAAGATCCTTCAATCTTCGGGAAACTGTATTTTTGAGGTACCACAAAGATATAATAGGGTAACACGTTCAAATCACAATTCGGACTTTGACAGTATTTCGAATAATGATTTCAATATATATTATATTTACATATATAAAACTTTACTAAATCGTACGTGTGTATACATATATAATCAGTACTGATATAACATAAAAGAACTACAAACGACTTGTTAATATACGTTAACAGTACGTATCAGAATAAAGATACCTTTTTACTAAAAGTCGGATTGAGATCCGTGTTTCATATAAAAGGGTACGGTCATCACCGTCGGTAATGGATCACTTTAAGTCTGTCTTAGAGGTACCCTGTCATCTATTTCCTCAAGTCCGTCATATTTGTACTGTTGAGTATTAATTTCTTGGAGACATGAAGACTGACTGTCTTTTATAAAAAGTTTTTAAAAGACCCATTCACTATCATCTATTTACCATGAGTATAATGTATTCGAAGAAGGGACGAGTACCGTCTCTAATATGGACGATGGACGACATTGGTCTCTTCCTCTACCACATTGTACTCACAGTAAATAAACGATAATGCTTAAAATTATAGCCTTCTCAGAACCCAGTCGTTAATTGAAGTAGACAGTTGTCGGAAGAAACAGTAGGTAGTGTCTTCACTGGAGTCTTAGGAATTATGTCGTGAGGTCCGGAGGTTTCGATTAGTCATCCTAAAACAAAGTATCGACTTTGGACGACCGGTTGGACGATATCTATAAGACTTAACCCATGGTCTCCAGTTAACAGAGTAATTACCCTACCCAAGACCTTCACTAAGTAAGAACGTTTATGTACTACTTACACTCAACCCCGGATAAAGATACCACTTTTTAAAACAATGTGGTTCTCCAGTAAGTTAAATATAATTGATACTCAATATGGTCGTCGGTATGAATTAAGTGAACATGAAGTAAACCCAGAAGACGAAAAATATAAAGGGAAATCGGGATAACTGGTCTTATTTTATTTTTGTTGTTGTTACTTGAAGTCAGAGTAAATAATACGACTTACACCGTAGATCTCTATTTCATCATACTCCTTATTTCACTCTCTTTAAAAAGGTAATTAAAGTATTTACCAAGAAAGTTTAGTGAGGAATAAAAAACGTTGATTAAAGTAAAGTATTCGTCATAAAGACACTTTAGAATAAAGATGTAATTGAAATCTAAATATTCCTCCGAAAATAAAGAGTCTCTATAAAAGAAAAACAAGAGAAAGTACAAACCCCAAATTAAAAACAGAACAGAAGTCTACACAAGATAAAACTGTATCGATAATCTTTGTTGAACTGGTACCTTTCATCGAATCGTTTTTATTCTTCATAGAACTGGGACTTTAGTTTATCAAATTTTTGACCTAAACTCTAAACAGCAACTTATGTTAATATTCAGGGGTTAAAACTTTAATCGATAAAAGATCTTCAAAGGATCATTTAGTCAACAAAATTGTTAAAATGAAACTAAAAATCTGATTGAAGATTTCGGATTAATTGTGAACTATAACAAATTCTCAAACATACATTACTCCTTTTTTTATCATATTGTTATACTTATGTTACCCTATTTCGTCACAAAATAAATAAAACTTAAACATACCGAATTATTTTTCAGACGAATTAATTTCTTCTTCCTTCCACGTCAACTCTATAAAACGGTGCATCGGATACCCTAGAATCAAAGGACTCACCCCTAACTTGGACACAAGGGATCTCACCTTCGTGTATCGGAATTGGTGACCTAGAGGTCCCTTCGGGACTCTACAAAATATCTTGAAGACTTTATCCTAAGTTCGTAAAAATTCTTGCAAACGTGTTCTACTAAAAAATTTAACATACATTAATGGAAACTTTTATAAAATAAACGTAATTAGAACATAAAAGACGAGTTTGATCCCGGTAAAGATCTTAAATTTCCTCTTTTTTTTTCGTTTTCGTCTTACCTTGTCCTTAAAATTCGTACATTTACCCCTTCTCAACTTTTTATCCTCCTTTGTCCTTTTACAGATTTACATAAACACTCAAACTTAGTCCACTTTAGTTGTTTCAACATTTACTATTTTCAGACTCTTTTTTCGTTTTGTAGATACGTACTGTGTGAATTAACCTTCCTCTATCCTACAACTCTCTTTCCATGAAACCTAATGTCAACTGTCAGGTCAGTACCAACTATAGTCACCGAATCCTACTCGACGTTGGATAGAGATCACTCCCTACGTCTACCATGCCTCCCATATCGGTGAAACCTTCTGTAAAATTGTTAAAGAATGATTTTATATGAGAATTGTATACTAGGTCGTTAGTGTCGGAAACTACAAATGGGTCAAGTCAGCGAGTCAGCACAGGCTGAGAAACGCTGGAGTACTTAGCGTCGTACGGTCCGGAGGGACAGGTAGTGGTAGAGGGCCTTAAGTGAGTCTGAGTGCAGGTAGCTCAGTCACTACGGTAGGTCGGTAGAGTAGGAGCCAGCTGGGGAACAGGAAGACGGGAGTTAGGGAGGGTGGTAGTCTCAGAAAAGGTTACTCAGTTGAGAAGTGTACTCCACCGGTTTCATAACCTCAAAGTCGAAATCGTAGTAAGGACGGTTTCTTTAGGGTCCCGACTAGAGGAAGTCTTACCTGACGAACCTAGAGGAAGGTCAGGTTCCCTGAGAGTTCTCAGAAGAGGTTGTGGTGTCAAGTTTTCGTAGTTAAAAAACCGCGAGTCGAAAGAAGTGTCAGGTTGAGAGTGTAGGCATGTACTGGTGACCTTTTTGGTATCGGAACTGATCTGCCTGGAATCAGCCGTTTCATTACAGAGACGAAAACTTATACGATAGATCCAACCAGTATTGAAAAGAAGGTTCCTCATTCACAGAAAATTAAAGTACCGACGTCAGTGGTAGACGTCACTAAAACCTCGAGGGTTTTTATTTCAGACTGTGACAAAGGTGACAAAGGGGTAGATAAAGGGTACTTCACTACCCTGGTCTACGGTACTAGAAGTAAAAGACTTACAACTCGAAATTCGGTCGAAAAAGCGAGAGGAGAAAGTGAAAGTAGTTCTCCGAAAAATCGAGGAGAAGTGAAAGACGGTATTCCCACCACAGTAGACGTATAGACTCCAATAACTATAAAGAGGGCCGTTAGACCTAAGGTCGAACACGAAGAAGGTCAGGTCGCAAAGAGTACTACATGAGACGTATCTTCAATTTATTCGTCCCACTGTTATATGTCGGAACTGTGTGAGGAAAAGGATAAACCTTGGTCAAACAACAAGGTACAGGTCAAGATTGACAACGAAGGACTGGACGTATGTCTAAAGAGTTCTCCGTCCAGTCCACCAGACCTTAAGGGTAGAGAAAGTCCTAAAAGGTGTCAAATAACACTAGGTGTGTCAGTTTCCGAAACCGTATCAGTTATTTCGTCTTTATCTACAAAAAGACCTTGAGAGAACGAAAAAGCTACTAGGTCGCCTACAACCGTTAAAATAGAGACTAAGGAGACGGAAAAGTTTTTGGTCGAACTTATAGTCCCTCAAGTGCCAAGTGCATAACAACTTCGGACCGAACCTCTTAAAACTCGTAATGAAATCATCGTACACTCTACTCACGTTAACACGTCATCAAACTCGTAAGAAACCGTAACGGAAAGAAACCCTAACCTTACTTTTGACTGGAAAAGGTCAGGACACCAGTGACGACTCAAAAGGTTTAAACGACAGCATAACTCACGTCGTGAAACTGTCGTAGTAGAAAGTCCTAAACTTTGTCGAACAAACATCACTACGAAAAATTCCGGGTGAACTGAAGTGTAAGGTCCTACAGACCGAGATCTACTCACTAGTGTAGTAGTACTAATAGACCCAGTACTTCTAGAAAAACATGTCATCTACAAATGGGTTCCCTTGACTTTTGAATACAGGCGTGTTTTTGGTTGTATGTTTACGAACATCGTCGAAATAAAAAGTAACTGTTCCGAACTTTTGTTAGTTTTACAGAAAGTCATCCACTTGTCTATTCATTTAACACCAGGTGGGTTTTTTACCTTTTAATAACTTGTGGTTTTATTTACTCCATAGTTCGGTACTTTTCTGTACTCCCTTGTAATTTGTGTATAATGATTCACTTTCTTCAGGTAGACTTTTCCGATAGTTGACATACTAAGATTGATTTGTAATACTTTTTCTGTTTTAATATTCTGGTATTTTTCTAATTACCAACGGTCCTCAACCCTTCCCCTACCCAATCGTCCACTTCGTGTCTCCGAGACCCCCTGTCAATTTGGTGAGACACGCGATAGTATCTATACTGGTACACAGTAATATGCAAACAGGTTTCGGTAGTCTACCCGTCCTGATTCTCACTTGGTATCACGCTTGATACCTGAGACGCATTAATACTACACAAGTAGATCCCAGTGGATCATTGTTCGCACGGTGAGACCACTCACTACGACTATTACTCCTTCCGATATGTTCTCATTCCCTTCCCGTGTATGTCTATTAGAAACATGGAAGGGAAGTTAAAACGGTACTTGAAATAAAAAAAATTTCTACTATATTTCTGGTTTCTCTCACTAGGTAATAATCAAGTGTCGACTCCTTACAGTTCGACAATTCAAAAGTAATAGGTAATTCATAGACGTAAACTATTTTTTATTACTTACGTGACCAGTCAAAACACGCATATACCTTTTCAACTCCTTACCCAGTAAAGTAGAGATTATCTCGGAATGTTTTTTATAAAGTGACCGTATATATTTTTAAGTCAAGGTATGTTTTGTGCAAAGGTCCAATACAACTGAATGACGGAACAAGAGACGTAATCATAGAAAAATTTTTATTACAATGAGTTGGTCAAAGGAACCACTACTTGTGATGATAAGTTTTCGAAAAAAGAAGAGAAGGTCTCACCTTTAGACTAAAAACAAGTTCTTAAACAATAGGAACCATGTTACGTCGAATGAATCAATGGAGACTCAAAAGGGACACAAAGAATCCTCGTAGTCTGTCAACAGGTAATACTCGCTGACGTAGAAAGTACACACTAATTGTCCTTTTAAGGTGGACTTTATAGTATTCAAAAGTGTCTAGGTGATGAACTCAGTAACAGGTGTCTTGACAAATAACGAAAGTTACTCGATGAACTCTTATTAGACTATTAAGTCTATTTACATGATAATTTGATAATAACTAATGTAAGTAAAAGGAAGTAGTTGATAAAGAACGTTTATATATAATATATAATATATGGTCCTCGGTGGTTGGAGATCCTAGATTACAGACTACTAGACTCCACCTTGACTACGTTATTATTATCTTTATTTCACGAGTTATTTACATTACATCAACTTAGTAGGACTTTGGTAGGGGGAGGACTCAGACACCTTTTGAACAGAAGGTGCTTTGACCAGGGACTACGGTTTTTCTAACCCCTGACGACAAAATATATTATACATTACATTTTATATACATGTACACACGATTCAACGAAGTCAATATAGATCGAGAAACACTGGGGAACTTGACATTGGGTGGTCCGAGGAGAGATGTACCCTAAGAGGTCCGTTCTTATGACCTTACCCAACGACACGGGAGGAGGTCCCCTAGAAGGGTTAAGTCCCTACCTTGGGTCCAGAGAATGCAGAGGATGTAGCCGTCCATCCAAGAAATGATGATTACGGTGGACCCTTATATATATATATATATATATATATATATATCTCTCTCTCTCTCTCTCTCTCTCTCTCTCTCTCCTCTCTTCTAAATTCCCTTTCTCTAATTCTTCTATAATGGAAAAAGACTTAATTAAAATATTTTTTTTAGATACGGACGACAGATCCATGAGAACCGGAAAGAGTTTTATTAGTGAAGGAATGATAGTCTTCGTTTTATTTGTTTTACTAAAACAAGTTTAGATTAATAAAACTCGAACAAAAGACCGAGACTTCGGAGGTGTCACTTGTCAGAACTGTACATCTTGTGTCGATCGTATATTACAAAATAAATTTCTTAAAGTCTTATCAGTTCTTATGTTCCAGAGGTCTATCTAATAAAGAAGGTATAAAAGACTCGTCTCCGAGAGAAATTTCACTGTTTGCACCAGTATTGTTTTATTTGAAACTCTTTAATACTGAAGAATCGAATTGATTTTAAACGATTGAATTCCTGTACTAACATAAAGATCATATAACATTTATGTACAATATTTTACCGTAACATTAAGGGGATCCAGATCAAACTTCTACATCATTAACAAAGATTACACAATTAACTTATTTATAACAACCTATGTCCATCTCAAACATACCCGTTTGATTTTATCTCTAGCTGGAATAATAACTCATTATTAAACGATCACAACTTCTCTACAACCACGTAAGTTTTAAAGACACTTAACCGTATTCTTATACACACGATTAACACTCACGGACTACGAATATAGTCCCGTTTACTATCTTAAGAGACGTAACACAAACCCACTCTCTCACAATATCGTCCCTCTACTGACCTGTGAACCATCACCTTCACAGAATCGACGACTTCGGATACGTCGTCCACCTATCCCGGTGGGTACACCGGTATTAATCGTACGGAAGAGGTTCAAGGAGACCGACCTGTGTGAGTCATTCAATCTCTTGTCTCTTTGCCGAGTTATCGGGTGTGTCCAGAGTCGTAACTGGACTTCTGCAGACTCTAAAGAGAGAAAGAATCAATCGTGAACCCACCTTTCTTAATTGTACAGAAAATTTTTATGACTCATCAAACCAAAGTATTGACTCGTCAAACCAAAGTGACTGATAAATCACTTGTTCTGTCACACACACACACACACACACACACACACACACACACGTGAAACAAGAAGAACAGGATACGAAATCAATCCTGGAGTTTCTTGACGTAACAGCAGTAAACCTTATTACTAGGGTTAGAATACATCTGCCTTACAGGATCTGTTACTAGTATTACAGGACCTAGGTCGTTTGGAAGACACACCGTTTTACTTACGACGACTCGTTCCTTTTTGGAAACCTTATACATCGGTTACTGTAGTACTCTAAACTTTTTACAAACCCATTTTTTGAGTTGTTAATTTCTATTAATTCTCCTCTCACTTTTTCAACCGCATTTCGAGGTGTAAGTCTTTTGATTCTAGTACCGTAAACCGGGGTAGTGAAGTACCCTTTATCTACCCCTTTGTCACCTTTGTCACAGTCTGAAATAAAAACCCCCGAGGTTTTAGTGACGTCTACCACTGACGTCGGTACTTTAATTTTCTGCGAATGAGGAACCTTCCTTTGAATATTGGTTCGATCTATCGTATAACTTTTCGTCTCTGTAATGAAACGGTTGTTTCCAGGCAGATCAGTTCCGATACCAAAAAGGTCACCAGTACATACCTACACTCTCAATCTGACATTTCTTCCGACTCGCGGCTTCTTAACTACGAAAACTTGACACCACAACCTCTCCTGAGACCTCTCAGGATACCTGACGTTCCTCTAGACTGGTCAGGTAAGACTTCCTCTAGTCAGGACCCACGAGAAACCTTCCTGACTACGATTTCACCTTTGAGGTTATGAAACCGGTGGAGTACGCTTCTCAACTGAGTAACCTTTTCTGAGACTACGACCCTCTTTGACCCCCGTCCTGCTCTTCCCCTACTGTCTCCTACTCTACCGACCTACCGTAGTGGCTAAGCTACCTGTACTCAGACTCACTTGAGACCCTCAACCACTACCTGTCCCTCCGGACCGCACGACGTCAAGTACCCTAGTGTTTCTCAGCCTGTACTGACTGGTTGACTTGAATAACAACCAAATTATGAAACAAAATATGAATTTAAAGTAGAAGACCTAAACCTTTTCTTTATTAATAATAACCATCTTCCTTAGTAATACTTTTTTTTTTAATCTGAGTACATAACTACGAACAATACACAGTCAGTGACTCAAGTCGAACCCTATGTGAATAAAAGAATATTTTCGTTGATATTTCTTACGAGTCTATCTCCTTCACAAGAAATGGAGTAACGTAACGACCACTATTGTGTCTTGTCTCAATTAGGGAAATCAGGTTTGGTATGATAATCCCTGACTTCCGTCTTGGAAGTAAAGGTCTCGTGAAACAGTACTAGTAACGAATATTAAACAGGTTAATAACAATGTAACGATTCCTATCTAAAGACACTCTTATAGTCTTCAATTCTTACAAGACACAACCGAGTACGTCGAAGGAGATGGCAACAAAAGAGACAGTTAACTTGAGGAAATATTATTAAGAAGGACTTGTCAAGTTTCGATGTCCGAGGTTCTTCAAACGGAGTCGTAGAGGATCGGTAAGAGTAGGGTAAGCACTCTCACTATGGAGTCCTCGTACTTGGTACAAATAGTAGAAACTTAGGGGTGGGAAGTCGAGAAAATGGAGAACATCCATGTGTCATTTGTTGACAACATTTAAAGCCTAATAAGGTGTCATGACCTACATCCTTATATTACAAAGAACTAAAAGTCTCAGTATGGGTCGATATTCACCTCTTAGTCAACCCTCACATCCCCTCTTCCCTTGTGTCTTTTCCTTCGACCGGTGTTTGTGTGACAAAAACCTACTGAAATGTAAACACGATCTCCTGTCTGGTCTCTTTTCGAACAGAAGAAACCTCTCCACTTACCGAATGGTTTTTCTAATTTACTGGACTAGACCTCACTGAAACCCGTCCTCTGTCTCATAGAGATTGGAGTCAAGAGAATAAAAAAAACTCAAACTGATCACTTATATAACAATAAAGAATGAATCAGTCCACACAGACAGACATTGACTGTATGTTGTAAACGAAGTACTAATTAAGAACAAAAGGAGAAAGAGAATAGGGAGTTCCTGATAAGACCCGTCCCTAGTATAGTCCAATAAATCATAAAATGTCGTTGTAAAATGGGATGTGATCTAAATATCTAGGTCCAAACTGAAGAAACAATATAAAAAGAAAGATTAGGACAAACTAACAAACCAAAATTCACTGTCGAATTGATTGACATAGTAGTTTTTTTCTTTTTGTAACAAAGACACTGTAGCAAATACACCGGTTCAATACGTATATGACCATATTGGACTGAGTCAATACGTGACTTTGTGTCCGAAAAGTCGACATTGTGAAGATAGGTACGTCAGTGGTACAGATGTCAAGAAAGTCCCTTTCAAATCAAACGATAAATCGTTGTAAGAAGGTTTGTCATTAGTAATTCCAAGTGTCTGTTAAGTAATTCACTTCCGTATTAAGTTATCCTAGTCAAAAAAATTACCGGTTATATTTTTCTTTTTTTTTATACACTCAAATAGTCAAATTCGTTCTAACAAATGGTTAACAACACTTCCAGAAACACTGAAACGAAAAACACCCGTTGACACCAGGGATGCCCTCTTCCGTTACCGTTGGGTGAGGTCACAAGAACGGACCTCTTAGGGTCCCAACCCCCTCGGACCACCCGACGACAGATACCCCAATGTGTCTCAGTCTGTGTGACTTCGCTGAATCGTCGTCGTCGTCACCAGGGATGTAAACACCTTAAATTCATTTCCATTTTGTTTAACCACAAACTGTGTAGTATTTCAAATACTTGTCCCCTCTGTACCCAAGTAAGTGGTTTGGAGTCTTAAAAACTTTCAAATATGTTCAAAGACTTAAGGATTGTACAAACATTACTCCTGACTCCATGTATTAACTGAAGAATTTCAATTGTGTTTCTATTTAAGACAGGAGGGTGTTTTAAAAGGTCTTACAGGGACAGTTTCAATTTTTACATGTCTCATCGGGTAGATAGAGATTTTTTAAGGTATAGAGACAAAGAATTATCCTTACTTTATGAAACTTTAATTTTCATGAAGACCACTAAAAAAAGTTTAATTAGAGAATGTACGTATTAAACGTTAATAAAATTGAAAAAGTAACTTACCAAGAAATTTAAGAAATCACGAAATATTAAAAGTTTTCAAAGTGTGGGAACTATAGTATATTAGGGTAATATTAAACGTTAAGATTTCCGTCCTCCCCCCGAGTTTTAGACTCAATGTCGCCTGAGAATCACTTCCGAACAAGTTGTTTACTTAGTTACTTTCCCTCTTTCCTTCCTTTGAAGTCTCTGTCCTTTCGTTCCACTAGGTCACCTAACGTCACGTCCGAAGGATAAGTATTTAAAATTGGTCACTGACACAGAAACCAAGTCAACATATATCGGTGGTGAGATCACACCAACAAATCAGTGATTCAGTACGGACTGAGAAAACATTGGGTATCTGATCTCAGGTGGTCCGAGGAGTCAGGTATTCTAAAAGGTCCGTTCTTATGACCTCACACAACAGTAAAGGAAGAGGTTTGTTAGAAGGGTCGGGTCTCTTTCTTGAGTGTACAGGACGTCACCATCCACCTAAGAAATGGTGACTCGGTTTTAATGTTTCCTCCATTATTTTAGACTCACTTTAACCACGAAATAACTGTAACTAAAGTGGTGAGAATAATTAAATACAATCAATGAAATAAGCGTTGATGTAAAAAATAAAACAAATGAAATAAGTGACAACAGGAAGGAATACGAAAGAGTAAACGGAAAATCGACATAGATGGCGGAAGTCACTTCGGGTACCGCCGTACCGGTCAATGTCGACCGACACCAAGACAGTGATGACAACCAACGTCGACGGTGACCCTATCGTTGGAAACCAGTAGTAGACCCAGTCTTAGGAGCAGACCTAGTCTCCGATACAAAATAGGAGCTTACCTGTGACGAATATAAAGTGTCAGAAAAAGAGACTTCCGTTATAATTTACTGTGATTTTGAACTCTAAAATTTTACAGAGTTTTCGATATCCTATGTCCTAAACCATGAATTTAAACCATGAGTGTATACCGTGTGGGTTTCCAGTGTATTAGTACTTCATTAAGGTTTCATGGTCAACCCAGTTATGGGACTTTCTATTAATCTTTATTCATAGCTTTTCAACAGTGAAGTACAGTGAAGGTACTTAAATAGTAACACATACAATAAGAAGAGATTCTTTCTTTTAAGTTTTCTCTACGAGTAGAATCTTCGTCTCTTGAAATCTTCAGAGAGAAACGTAAGAAAAATCAAATGAGTCTGGGACCGAGAAAGTCCGAGTAAGGATTTAAAGGAAACGTCGTCGTGGTAGTTAGGTTAAGTCTGATACCGTACTTTAGATACAACGATTTCATGCCTATGGAAGTAAACCCAAGGGTTAACAAAACAGACTAGAAGTTTGGACGAAATATCTTTCTCGGATCGAGAAATTTGTTATCTCAGGATCTTTTTGTAGACAGAGGAAGTCTTCATAAAGAAGTGTCCAGTCTGTCAGTTCTTCTGCAGTTTATGGTTTAGGTCCCATCAAAAAGTCCTGTTTTCCACTTCGGTCAGAACTTAGATCTCAAACAAGTGTAAAAGTTTGTTTGTTCCAATGGAAAACTCCTCTTCGATCAATGAAAATTTTTAAAACCAATTCTTCATTATTGTGGATAAATTTTTTTTCCGATTAGATGTTCATTTACAACTTAAAAAATATCCGAGATCGTTAGCGATAACAATAACAAGTCAACGATTCAGTACAGACTGAAGAACGTTGGAGTGCATGACTTCGTACAGTCTGAAGGGACAGGAAGTGATAGAGGACCTTAAACGAGTCTGAGTTCAGGACTAAATCAGTACGGTAGTTGATAGAGTAGGAGACAGTGGGGGAGAGAGAGACTGGAGTTAGAAAGGGTCGTAGTACTAGAAAAGGTCACTCAGTCGAGAAGCGTAGTTCACCGGTTTGATAACCTCTAAGTCGAAGTCATGAAGGTTACTTATAAGTCCCAACTAAAGGAAGTTCTAACTGACCAAACTAGAAGAACGACAGGTTCTTTGAGAGTTCTCAGAAGAGGTCGTGGTGTTAAGTTTCCGTAATTAAGAAGTCACGAGTGGGAAGAAATATCAGGTTGAGAGTGTAGACATGTACTTACGACCCTTTTTTGGTATGGAAACTGATATGTCTGGAAACAACCGTTAAAAATTATATGACGAAAGATTATATGACAGGTCCAAATAGTAACGAAAAGAAGGTACCTCGTTCACAGAAAATTAAAACACCGACGTCAGTGGTAGGTGTCATTAAAACCTCGGGTTCTTCTATAGACAGTGACAAACGTGAAAGAGGGAGATAAACGGTACTGTACTACCCTGTCCTACGGTACTAGAATCCAAAAAAAAAAAAAAAAAAAAAAATTACAATTCAAAATTCGGTCGAAAATGTGAAAGGAGAAAATGGAAGTAGTTCTCTGAGAAATCAATGAGAAGTGAAAGATGGTAATTTCACCATAGTAGACGTATAGACTCCAACAACTACAACGAAGACCGTTGGAACTAAGGTGGAACACGAAGTGGGTCCAACGTAAAGTGTACTACATGAGACGTACATTCAACTTATTCGTCCCAGTGTTATATGTCGGAACTATATGAGGAAAGGATTATAACTTGGTCAGGCAACAAGGAATAGACCAAGATAGACAACGAAGAACAAGACGTATGTCCAAAGAGTCCTCTGCTGTCCACTCCCCCAGACCATTAGGGTAGAGAAATTCTTAAAAGGTCAAACAACACTAGGTGTGTCAGTTTTCGAAATCACATCAGTTAATTATAACATTACCTGTAATTTTCTGTTTGTCTAGATAGTCGAATAATTTTAGTCATCGTAATTGGTTTCCCTAAATGTTTATAATTTATGTAAAAGGGTATTTTTGTATTTATTGCATGGGTCCAAGACTGAAAAAAACTTCCAGCTACACTTTGTCCTCTTTATAAGTAATGATAAAAACCAGACCTAGCTCTAGAATTGTTTCTCTACAACTAAGTAAATGTTTGTTTCGATACTTAGTAAGACATAACAGACTATACAAAAGATTTAAATCCTACGTTAAGTAATGGATTTAGGAACATACAAAGTCCTAAAAACGGGAAACAAGAAGTTACACATTTTTATTTTATTTTTCAGGAATTTAGGTATCGTGATACATTATACTATTTTTCGAGAAACAAAATCTTTTAATGTACAGTCATGACACATTAGATACTGTGGTTAATTGGTTGTTGCTATTAATATTCAAAAGTTTTTGGATCGTTTAAACAACGATATAAAACCTCTACTACAACTAACAAAAGTATAAGAAAACTCTAAAAAAAGGAAATGAAGTAAAATATTCACGTGGGGGGGGGGGAAAAATTCCCGTGCTTTAATAAATGACGTTATCAACAAAATCCTTAACCGTTTGACACTTTGGGATCTACCTTACCGTCTTATCGAGGAGTTCCTCCCTTACCTGAAATAAATAAGAACCACTCAAGGTTTATGTGTTTTTATTTCCCGAACGGTCAACGGTCACCCTTCACTTGTATTAATACTGAAGTGTCGACGAAGAGGATTTCTTTTTCCACTCTTTTTTGTCATTTCTCAGTACGATAAAACATGACGTAGATTTTTCTTATACGTGTTTCCCTTATATAAATACGGTCTATATTCTTCGGTATTAGTTTCATTATGACATGATGGTTTGAGTACGGTTCTTTAAGTCTTTAGAACTGAACCGTCTGATATTTAGTCTCCACACGTAGATGTCATGACATCATTTATCTCGTTTCATACCTTTTAGCTCCTGGAATTTATACAAGGATGATTGAATAGAAGGGACTGTGTGAGAAAGTCGTTTTAACAGTAGTAGACGAAATGACCAAACTGTAAACGTTTCACTGGGACTATTCTCTTCTTAAGTTTTGAACTACTTGGACTGAGGTTTCACCAACCAGAGTTCCTTCCTGGAAACCTTTTAAAAAGAACCCTGAAACTTACAATTTGAAATACTCACGATACTGTATCGGTTCCAATGAGAAGTGTGGACGGTCCTTACTGTGTAACAAATTAAACATTCTCAACAACCGTTGAAAAAGACACTTACTAACGTGACATTGATAACATCTGACAACATCCAATACAGAAACAGTGTTGATGATCTGAGACGATAACATTTCGTCGGTCTCCGTTGTATGTTTATTTCTCGTTCCTCCGAGATAAGGTTCTGAAATAAATGTTTTTGTCCGTCGTTTACCCAAACCAGGATCCCGGTATCAAACGTTAGGAAACTAGATCTTTGAAGACTAACATTTCGACCTCGACGTTATCGGTTCACCAATACACTTAAAAATAGTTGTCATTATAAATTACGGTGACCCCGAAAATTCTCATTAATGTTTTAGACTCATTAAATGAATTCTAAGAAAGCAGTCACCTCTCTATCCGTGGTCGTTTCTTGTTAGAAAATAGTTTTTATGAACGAAGAAATATTTCAGTAAGAAAGTTTGTTGAGGTATATCAAATATACCTTCGGGTTAAAGGTTTATAAACATAGAAGTAACCAAGAATCGTCTGCACTGTTTATTATTCTTTTCTACTCGTGAGTTGGTCTAAAGTCAAACCTAAAACCCCGTACCTCTTTCTTCTACGACCGAGATAATCTCAATTAACGTTTAAACGAAGTCTTTAAGAGTACTTTTTTTTTATCAGAGAAATTAGACGGAAGAGTAAGTTTCCGATAGAGTTGGAAGACTTCTTTACAGTTTAATAGACTCACTATTGATGTCCACTCAGGTCCCATTACAGAAAGGAACTAAAAAGGTCATTAGACGATAACTGGAGATATACGGTGAATTGAAGATAAACTAGATAAAGGACCAAATATTTTATTTCCTCTTATTTCTCTACAGACATTTCACCAAACTTTCGGGCTCATTTTTCGGGAGACTTTGTGTACTACCGACTCGAAGTTTCTCAGTCCCTCTATGAGACCGATAACTCTTATATAAAATTTAGTATATTCACCTGTGTTACCATTAAAACACTTACAGTATAATGAGTCGTCATAAGGCCTCCCAGTTGATCTATTCCTACTGTATTTTCAAGTTATAATTTTAATTCGGAAAATTAATTTTATCTAAATTCGTCTTATATATCTTCCTTACTCAAAACTTAACTTTCAACGATAAAACACTACAGTTTTATCTATATTTTAGTACGTCTGTAAGAGTCAGACAAAATGTATCAACTCAATAAAGTCGAAAAATTTGTTTTAATACAAAGTGAACGAAAAAAAAAAAAAAATGAGGTAAAAGAGAGTACAACACAAGAAAGGAAACCCTCTGTATTGGAACTTGTAAATTTTATTAGGGTTAGTATGATATTTTAATTACAGTATCTTCGTCGTATTCCTCCACCTTGATATGACCCTAGTCATGGTCTTATACCCAGACATAGTAAACGTAAAAGATTGGAAATCGATGAGGTTATGTCTATTATTATTCTTCGAACGTTCTCGAGAAAGTCCTCTGATTCGTTCTATAGTTTACTCTTTTACAATTGTCATACCTACAAGTCATCGCTTCTGAACTTAAACTCAGTCTCAAACTTACTTCTTACCACTCATTCACTTTATGAGTCTGCACTATTAAAGAGATTATCTTTTTTCTCTTCCTTATTTATTAGTATCAAAAGAATTGTTTGTTTCTCAATCGTAACCCTGTCGTTAAAAGTAACACAGAATTATAAAAGTTACTTTCCACAAATTTAGAGAACAAGGATAGTTTTTTACGGTCATCGTGAAACGGTATCAACACCACTTCTACTTTTCTTACCGGAAAGTACTAAGATTGATGAAGGAATCTCTGAGAAAGTTCCGGGGTATACTTTAGACCTACTATTAACTTCGTAGAGACTTAGGTTTTTGATTTTAATAGACCTGTAATTTTTTACAATATCTATCTGAGTATTTATATGGTTGTATGGACTTGAGTAGAGGCTTCGTCTGTTCCCTGGACGAATCTTCATCCTGTCTCCATTTTTACCCTTTAACATATTTAGTTTTATTTATGAGTTTTATTGGTATTACTAACTTTAGTGTATGTGTGTGTGAGTGTGTGTTCAAGTCATTATCTCGGTACCGTTTTACCAGCATTGACCACAACCACCTGGAGGTAAACAACCAACCAGAATCTACTTAAAAATATGTTTACTCCATATGGTTCCTCCAATACCCCGTCTTACGAATCCCCTACACACCACAAATACTTTCCTTTTCTTCCCTCCTCCTCTCTCAGTTTGAATTTTGTTCTTAGTGGACTATATTCACAACCTCAAGACTCTATAACAAAGATAAATAGACCATCATTCTTCTCCCTGTACTTCTTTTCACTAAACCGTGAGTATTGACTAAACCCTACCTGTGTTCCCTTCGCGACTTATTTATTAAACACCTATAAAAAAGGAAGGGGAATTAATAAAATTAACATGAAACCTATGCGATTTTTAACCAAGACTCTCAGATTAGTTCGACAAAAAGTTGTTTTTACGTCTCAACTAGTCAGACCCCTTTTTATGACGTCGATGAATATGATTGTCCTGGGTAAGTGACCCCAAAATCCTATATCCGTCATCAACAAATTTCTTAAAATATATGAACGAAGAAACTAAGAAGTATTATATAGGTATCCCAACCATGATAGTTACAGAGGTAAAGGTCTACTTCTGTTCTCAGGAACTTTCAGTTTATAGAATGAACTCTAGTGTATCAATTATTCTCTTACGTGGACCTCTATTTCGACGGAATCCGAGTATAAGACAGACCACCCTCACGACTCAGTTCTCATTCTTTACCGTTCAGACCATTTTCGCCTCCCACTAAGGTTTACCTAGGTAACCGTGCGATCATGAGGAACCCTACGACCCACGTGTCAAGGGTCCAAAATATCTACGGGTCTGGGTCACCCAGTGATAAATTAATTGTAGAAGGTAACGGAGAATTACCTTACACTCAGACATGAAGGGTATTACTCTGTCTGATTTAGTCGTCTCTCCGGGAAATTCCTAAGGGAAGGAGGGGGTGTGAGACAGTGTCAGATGAACGTTCTTCTCTGAAAGGTTTCCTTCGTGAGTTTCGTGTGTCCCACCGGTACTTAAAGGGGAACTGAGTATCTGTCCATTTTCTTTAAACTGAGGATCAGTAGTCCTTCGTCCTTCAGAGGAAGTGCAGAACTAGAAAACAACGAGACTCCTCCGGGTGTATAGTAACAAAACGGTAAAGTCCTGTAATTTGGGCAAACAAGGAAATATATAGACGATTAGTATCTACGACTTTACTTCTTTATGTCGGATTTATTTCTGCGGCCGTTGTCGAACGTCCTTCATAATTTTTGTTAAGACGTCTTCCCATCCTCGGACCGGAAGAGGTAACAAAATTTCCATGAGAGAAACTAACCGGTGTTCCAGTGAAGTCATGTCTGTTGTCGTCTTTGAACCTCTTGATAACTCGTGATTTAAAAGTGTTACTCAGTCGATCTCCAATAATTCATGTCTCTGACGGTTTCTGTTATATGACTCTTCTGTCTCCTTCGAGCACGTTCAACGAAGGAGGTACAGGACCGTCCGGTAACAGAAATACACGGTGCAAGACAGAGACCAAAGACACCCGACACGGACTCGTCGATTCTCCTCCATGGATGTCTTTTCAAGACTTGAACCTCCGACCGAGTCGGTTCAGACGGGTTGTCCGATCTTGGTCTCTACGTCTTTCAGGGAGAGGTTTCCACACACTACTGTCCGAGACTATGTAACAGTTTAGTGGGTAAGTAGTCTTGAAATCCCTCCGTTATATCACAAGATCAATTTGAGGTCCCAAACCCCCTGTTTATTTTGACCTCAATTAAGGACTAAGAAGTACCCGATTATTACATTGGCACCTTATTGGAGAAAATAGAGATGTTCCGTGTCAGAATAAAACGTTTCACCTTAAACATAGTAGTGAAAGATATATCTTTACGATACTTCTAATTTATGAACTATGTTACCGTCCTGACATCACTACTGAAGTAAGTACCTCTAATAATAATAACTCGTGAAAAATACACATGTAGGAAAAAGTCTCGTAACCCTATTTATATCTTCCTTTTTCGTACGCTAAGTGAGAGTCCTACGTACGTAAATTTATTATCTTCTTTAATGTATTAGGTTTCCCTTACATATTAACAAATGGGAATTTTACAACTGTCATAGGAGTCACGGTACCATACATGTCAGTCTACTGAATTTACGAATGTAGAATAAGGTCCAAATAGGGAGTGGGAGACTAGGAAAACGACTGTGAGAGAATAAACTAGTAATCTCTTTCTTTCCCTCATTACCTTCTAAAGTCAAGTAACGTTTATTACACGTGTTCCTATTTGGGTCTCAAAAAGGTACGACCTATATTTCCTACGAAACTCCCCGGAGAAAATTCTTCCAACGTTAGTAAAAGGGGTGTCTTTAGTTTTCTCCAGTCACAAAATATTAGGTCTCCTTGTTATCTGTCCTTTCCCGGAGAAGGACGGGCACTTTTGTCACTGTCCGAACGTTCCAGAAGGTGACATCAGTCTCGGGGTTCTCCAATTGTCGGCAATGAGGGATTGATGCACAGAAGATCTCCGTGAAGAGAACCTAAGAAAAACCGAATTCTTTAATAGAAAAGGGAGTAAAAGTGAATAGGAGAGATCAGGACGAAAAGAAAGACGAGGGGAGATCACAGACCGAAACAACGACTGGAGTCACCTCGGAGAGTTCCCGTGAACCGTCTCAACAGAGTCCAAACCCAAAAGAGACGTCGGAGACCGGTCATTATCTTGTTTCCTGTTTTCCGGTAGAGAAGTACATTGTTATAGAGAAGTAACTTCAAAACCCGGACAAGAGAGATTGAGTGGTCTAAACATGAATTCGTTAAAAGGGCAAAGAGAAGATATTGGAGGGTTGAAGATCTTACTCATCAACCGATACAACGTAGACCAAAAGAGTGAAGGTTATTTAGGAAGTCGTGAGAAAGATTTCTAGACCCCTGTTATACCCGTTTACCTTTCAGTTTGGTTACGGTTAGAGACAAAGATCCGGAGGACGAGACCGAACCACCGGTCTTAGGACCTAGGACGTCCAAGGGAGGATTTGGTGAAGGTTCTGACCTGTTCGGAAACCTCGATACTCCCGACCTAATCGACCACCTCCTTGACCGAGAGGATTTCCTGGAAGAAAGAATTATAGAGAAAGGGATTACTCTGCACCTTCATCAAGACCTCCGGACGCCTTTCCCTGATAATTGTAAGTTCCCACAGGTGAGAGTAGTAAAATCCCTTAAGAACACCGAGGTAAGATAGAGATGAAGAGTGATGAAGGTTTCAGGTCCCGTTTAGATCGGAGTCGGGTGGTGTGTGGAGGAAGAGAGGTACCAATGACGGTGGTAGAATTAAGTTCACGAGTGATAAAGAGGTACCTTCTTAAGGTTATGAACACAATCAAAGGCACTCACCGATATTTTTCTCTTTGTGTCGACTCATGTCTTTAAATAGCAGAGTATCAAAATCAGATCTTCCGTCTTTAGTCCCACAACCGTTCCGGTACTAAGGAAGTTCCCGGTATCGTCTCTTAGACAAGGTATGGAAAGAGAATGAAAGACCCCGACCGAAAGGAACCGAACTTCGACGTATTAGAGGTTAACAGTGGAGACAACAGTGTTCCGTAAGAAAGGGGTACAGAAATCGAAGAGTAAAAAGATATTTCTGTTATCAATATCGTTTAATCCTGGGTACGATTACTGGAATAGGACCGAGTTAGAAGTTTCTGGGATAAGGGTTTCTACCTGTGTTAGTGTCTATGAATCCCAATCCTGAAGTCGTATATAAAAAATACATATACACAGAATCAGTGAGTCAGTCCAGACTGAGAAACGCTGGGGTACCTGACATCGGGTATCCGAGGAGACAGGTACTATAAGAGGTCCGTTCTTATGACTTCACCCAACGGTAAAGGAAGAGGTCTCCTAAAAGGACTGGATCCCTAACTCGGCTCCAGAAGACGTGACGTGTGTCTAAGAAATGATGGATTCGGTAGTCCCTTCGGGTACTCACCATAACTTTCGTTGGTTATGGGATTATCCAGAAGGACGGTGGTCACCAAGGAAAGATATGAGGTAAACACCACCTGACGGATCGATCGAAAGATTTTGTGTTTAGTCTAGTATAAACTAGTAAACTTAGTCAAGACTACTCTACCTACTTTGACCTCGGCTAATATGTCTCACTTCATTCGGTCTTTCTTTTTGTGGTTATGTCATATGATTGTGTATATATACCTTAAATCTTTCTACCGTTACTGCTGGGACATACGTTCTGTCCTTTTTTCTGTGTCGACACATATTGCCTGAAAACCTGAGTCTCCCTCTCCCTCTCCCACCCTACTATACCCTCTTACCGTAAGATTGTACATATGACAGTACATTCTTAACTTAGCGGTCAGATACAGACTACGTCCTATGTCGTACGAACCCCGACCACGTACCCCTACTGGGTCTCTCTACAATACCCCTCCCCCCACCCTCCCCCCAAGTACAAACCCTTGTGTACATTCTTAATTTCTAAAATTTTAATTTTTTTATTTTTTGATTTTATTTATTTATTTATTTTTTTATTTTTATAGGTGGGTGAGAGGTATATAAAGTGTATTTTAGAACTCCTAACGTAAAGTCAAGGAAAAGTATAATCTAAGAAGGGTATAGGGAAACACCGTACAAGAAAGAAGAAGAGATAGTATCTTAGACACCCGGATAGTGGCACTGATAATTTTGAATATTGGGACCATATAAAAGAACGAGTGAGTTCGGGGTAAGGGGAATTTCACATAGTTAGGGAGGATCATAAAAGGGGGCTATTGGGAAACAAATACGATGATGATATCTCAAACAGTGTAACGTGGCACTGGAATAAGTATATCTAAAGGGTCACAGATCATGAATAGACATTTCTTTACTACGACTCATTTGACAGCGTCTCTCCTTATTTGATAAACCATTAGCTACAACGTTCATAGAAATGTATACACACGAGAAGTGCTCAAGGTCTTGGATTATCATTACACAGTCATATTTATAGAGTAAATCTATCGTATCATCGGTTCCTCAGTCCAAAACCTTGTTTGAGGACGTTACTGTTCAAAACACTAAAACTCAAGATGTGTATTGTAAGGATAAGCAATTGTCCTTCGACAATCTACTTTTATACTCAAAGATTAGAGATCTCAATAGCACTTCTATTTTAAACTTTTTAGAAATCTCTTTACTGACTATCTTTGTTTTACCGATAGTCAGTCAAGCCAAGACAAGTCAAGTCAACGAGTCAGCACAGACTGAGAAACACTAGGGTACCTGGTGTCGTCCGGTCCGGAGGGACAGGTAGTGGTTGAGGACCACAAATGGGTTTGAGTACGGGTAACTCAACCACTATGGTAGGTTGGTAGAGTAAGAGACAGTAGGGGAAACGGAGGGTGGAAGTTGGAAAGGGTCGTAGTCCCAGAAAAGTTTACCCAGTCGAAAAGGACAGTCCACCGGTTTCATAACCTCAAAGTCGAAGTCGTAGTCAGGAAGGTTACTTATAAGTCCTTACTAAAGGAAATCGCACCTGATCAACCCAGAGGAACGTTAGGTACCCTGAGAGTTCTCAGAAGAGATTATGGTGTCAAGTTTTCGTAGTTAACAAGACACGAGTCGAAAGAAATATCAGGTTGAGAGTGTAGGTATGTACTGAGGACCTTTTTGGTATCGAAACTGATCGATCTGGAGAACCGTTTCATTACAGAGACGAAAACTTATACGATAGATCCAACCAGTATTGAAAAGAAAGTTCCTCATACGTAGAAAATTAAAGTACCGACGTCAGTGGTAGCCTTCACTAAAACTTCGGGGGGTTTTATTTCAGTTGGTGACAAAGGTGACAAAGAGGAAGATAAACGGTAGTTCATTACCTTGACCTACGGGACTGGAATCAACAGACTTACAACTCGAAATTCGGTCGAAAAAGTGAGAGAAGAAAGTGATAGTAGTTCTCCGAGATCAAGAAGAAGTGAAAGACGGTTTTCCCACCACAGTAGACGTATAGACTCCAATAACTACAAAGAGGGCCGTTAGACCTAAGGTCGAACACGAAGGAGGTCGGGTCACAAAGAGTACTACATGAGACGTATCTTCAATTTATTTGTCCCTCGGAACTGTATGAGGAAAAGGATAAACCTTGGACAGACAACAAGGTACAGGCCAAGATTGACAACGAAAGACTGGACGTACGTCCAAAGAGTTCTCCGTCTAGTCCACTAGACCATAAGGGTAGAGAAAGTCTTAAAAGGTGGCAAATAACACTAGGTGTGTCAGTTTCCGAAACCGTATCAGTTATTTCGTCTTTATCTACGAAAAGACCTTGAAAGAACGAAAAAGTTACTAGGTCGTCTACAATCGTTAAACTAGGGACCGAGGAGACGTAAAAGATTTTGGTCGAACTTGTAGACCTTCAAGTACCAAGTGTATAACAACTTCGGACAGAACCTCTTAAAACTCGTAATGAAATGATCACACACTCTACTCACGTTAACACACCATCAAACTCGTAAGAAACCGCAACCGAAAGTAACCCAGACCTTACTTCTGACTGGAAAAGGTCAGGACACCGGTGACGACTCAAAAGGTTTAAACGACCGTATAACTCACGTCGTGAAAGTGTTGTAGTAGAAGGTCCTAAACTTTATCGAGTCGACCATAAGGTAGTGGAGGTGATCGAAACAAGTATCACTACGAAAGATTCCGGGTGAACTCAAGCGTAAGGTCCTACAGACCGAGATCCAGTCAAAAGTGTGACAACACTAATAGACCCAACACCTCTAGAAAAAACATGTCAAGAAGACACATAAGAACGGTGGAGAAGAAGACGAAGACAACCCAGGTATGGTAAAGACAGGAAATGACTCGGGTAGAAACATATTTTACAAGAGAACCGAAGAGATTAAAAGAACTCCTTTAGAGATCAGAAAGGGTAAGATAAAAAAGGAGATAAAGAAACGTGACTAGTGACTCCTTCCGAAAGAATAGAGAGGAACGATAAGAAACCTTGAGACGTAAGTTTACCCGTATAGAAAGGAAAAGAGGAAACGAAAAGTGAAGAGAAGAAAAGTATCGATAAATATTCCGGACGAGTCTGTCGGTAAAGTGAAAAAACGTAAAGAAAAAGAACCCCTGCCAGAACTAGGGACAGAGGATATGTTACAGTACTTAGAGGTAAGAATCAAGAAGGCCGTAAGAAAGATAGTCTAGATCGGGGAATTTAGATAAAGAGGGAAAGTGACATATTAGTATTGTCTATACAAAATCCAGTATGTCCTTACCAGATTACCAAAAGGGATGAAAAAATTTAAATTCAGACTTAAACCGTTATTCTCAAGTACTAGACTCGGTGTCAGTCGAGGACCACAAAAACGACTGACAGGTGTGTACCTGTAGTGGTCTACCAGTTGTGACTTTTACTGATAATAGATAACCGATAATAGAAATATTAGTGATAAAGATAATAAAAATAATCAATGGTGAACAACTTAGCTTTAATGTATTACACACCAAGACTCCAAATCATTTATCGAAAAAAGAGGGTAGTCTCTCATTTTGTTTTCTATCTATGCTACTAGTCTATCTGTTCTAATTTGAAATTCGAAATAAAGACTGTATTAACAACCTCTTGTACCAAATCTACAGATCATTGTTTTTGGGAGGGTCATGAGGTCAGGTCTTGACTTGGAAAGGTGGGTCAGAGTCTCTTTCGACTCTCACACTCAGAGAGACGTATATAGATCTAGGTTTCTTCTCTACATATATACAGATTAAGGAAAGCTTGAAAGAGTAGTCTATACAGTAGAGAGAATTGGGAAAGAGAAGAGGGGATGGTGAAAGGTTTCTCACTCACTCTCACTTCTCTCTCCAGGTCTCTCGATAAGACGTACCTTCAGTCTCCTTTTCCCTTTCTATTTATAGAAGGGATTGTATATTATCTAGAGGAGTAAGACATACAATATGAATATAATTGAGACCGGAAATTTTGTTTGAATTACTGTATTCATATAAATAGCTACTTCTTAGACTCTGTGACTTTTTAATTGATTATATGGAATTCCGTTGGATTGTGGTTCATCTTCATTGTATTTTAATTTAGGTTTCAATAAACACTACCATGAAGTGGAGAGTGACAGGTTTTTTGATTTTTATTTTTATGTAGATATACATACCTCCTTAAAATATAGAAAATTAAAAACTTAAACCTGGAAATGTTACGTTGTTTTTCATAATGAATTATTACTAAAAGGTATGTAGGATATATCAAATAATGATCATCCAAGTACCTTTACGTATATTTCTATGTGTCACCTGGTACCAATTATAGGTTATACTACGAAAATTGAATGTAGAGTACTGTATTTAACCTTTTAAAAATCGTGAAACACCAATTTCCTTTAATTTACGAAAGAGGAATTACTTAACTATTTAGGGAAAAATAGTAAAAACGAAGTATAATAAATAACCGGGAGTGCACACAAAGTATTGTAAGAGATAAAGTACCGTCAAGGATAACCTCATAAAGGAACGTCTTTTAAGAGACTGACCCAGTAAACAAGTCAAAAGTAAATTCTCGTTTAATAGATAATGACACAAAGATCAGGATCAAAAAAGGAAAAGTCCCAAGATTGATAAGAAAATGGATAAACGATGACGATGGAGTTCTTCCTCTATATTCTCTACGTCTAAAATAAGGACCCAGTCTTCTACGGGACCTCTTCTTTACCGTTGGGTGAGGTCATAAGAACGGGCCTTTTAGGGTACGTATCTCCTCGGACCGTCCGAAGTTAAGTATCTCGACGTTTCCTAGTCTGTGTTGACTTCGGTGAATCGTACACGGGATTCTTACCCCGAAGGGTCCACAGTGATCACCATTTCTTGGACGGACCGTTACGTTCTCTGTACTCTCTGAGTTCAAGTCAGGGACCCAGTCGTTCTAGAGTACCTCTTCCAGTACCGTTGGGTGAGGTCATAAAAACGGACCTCTTAGGGTACCTGTCTCCTCAGACCACCCTATGTCAGGTATCCCAGTATGTCTCAGACTGTTCTGACTTCACTGAATCTACGTGTGTACGTGAGGTTCTTATTGAAGTCCAGAGGATGGGATACAAAAACGTGTTGGAAGGGAAGGTGGGTCGGGGGACGGTCACAAAAGAAAGAACCAATTTGACATTCGCTACATTTCTGATGTCAAAATATACAGAACAAATGATGATGTTGAGAATACGAATTCGATTCACGTACAGGATTTAATGAATAGTAGTCTACTTCCACTCTACTACTACTACTACCACTACTACTACTTTAATAAGAAATCGAAAAAACCATTCTAATGTGAATGGTCAGTGAAGGTCAGATTTTCTTTAGAACGACAACCTTGACAGTAAAACATAGTGTACTAGTTCACAAGAAAATCGAGATCCTCGGTTCTTAAAAAAAGAAATAAAAAGATGAATTAAGAGACATCCGATGTCTATATAAAATGTAGTAATACGATTTAACGTCAATCCTTCCATTATATAGTAACGGAGAGAAGTTGGTGAAATTTTAACTGTACAACTTAAATAAGAGATTAGGTCAACTCGGGACACTCTGTCTTAATCTAGTACCACCAGAACTTCACACGACGACCCAAAACCTTATTATCGATGTTGAAAGAGGAAAATTGTCACTATAGACCATCTGAAAAAATTTTACCCTTTAATTGTTATCGATGGTTGTGATGTAACGGAACATAGGATACTTTATAATACGTATATGGTTGTTTTGGAGAAGAGTACACTATTACGACGTTTCAAAATAAATACTAAGGTAAACTCACGGTTATCATTAAGACTTTTGTTAAAATATTGTTGTATTCTTTCTTCCTACCACTGGGAGGACGATAATATTTATGTATGTACACGACACACTCCGAGACTTATGTTAGATATTTAGTATACCTTCCCTAACAACCCTTTAAAAAAGTATTAGGACACACATCATGTTTTCTAATCTAAAAATTCTCTTTTTCAAAGTCAGTGTAACTTTTATTCTACGTCTCAGATTAAAGTAGTCGTAAATTGTACCCCGAGTAAAACCAAAAGGGTTTCTTTCTCCTTCGTCGTTGACTTTTAAACCAGAATGTCATAGAAAGAGAAAGAGGAAACTACATGTAATCAAGGGTACCTTTGATACAACCCTACCGACCTCTCGCTGTAGATGTTTACGTCACATTCCAGTAAAAATAGATTACGAAACTTTAAATTTGGTACTAAACACTATATGTCACTTGAGGGGAATTGTATAAGACTTCCTGATACTTTTCTGTGATAAGACTTACGTCTTTGTTCTGTACACTGATGTAATACGCCAAAAGTTTTTCAAACTGTAACAAGACACACATCTTTTTGTCTTTCTCGGAGTAAAGGGTCATGCGGAAATCCTTAGGAATTGTACTTCCCATCCTTTGTGGGTAAGACGGAGGAAGGAATAACGACCATCAGTCACTCTAGTGATCCATTCCCTGTTCATAAGTTCGAAATTTACTACGTTATTCATTAACGTACATTGAGACTATTGTGACGTCCCCAAAAGAAGGAAGGTATGTCTGAGATGGTACTGGAGACCGGACGGGAACAGTCCTGTCACTATACTAAAAGAAATAATTAAACGGTCTCGAAGTGAATATTTAAGGCCCACATTAATTTCCATCTATACAAAGATTCCTCTCCTGGATCCCACACCTTATTTTTACCAAACTCCAAATCACCTTAGACTAGAAGAGTCCGAAGATTTCGTGAGAAGTCTCTTCTTTTAAGATCTACGACTCAATCCTTCAGACCTAAGTTTAGGACGGAGTAAAGGAAAGATCATTGTACGGAGTTAGTTCAACTTTGAATAGACTCGGAACCATAGTACCATACTTCTTGTGTCATTTTAAAATTTACCTACACACACTTTTCCTGTCTCGTATCTTCTCTCTCGAATCACAATCAATGTACGATACACCTTTTAAGACTTTCTCTACCCTTATGGTCTGGTGAACTGGACGGAGAACTCTTTAGATATACGTCCAGTCCTTCGTTGTCAATCTTGACTTGTACCTTGTTGTCTGTCTGACCAAGGTTTATCCTTTTCCTCATACAGTTCCGACACATAACAGTGGGACGAATATATTGAATATACGTCTCACGTAGTACTCTTTACGACCTGACCTTCTTCGTGTTCGACCTTAATTCCAACGACCCTCTTTATAGTTATTGGAGTCCATACGTCTATTGTTGTGGGAATACCGTCTTTCACTTCTTCTTGATTTCTCGGAGAACTACTTTCACTTTCTCCTCTCACTTTTCCAACCGAATTTCGAGTTGTAAGTCTTTTGATTCCAGACCAGTAGGTCAGGGTAGTGAAGTACCCTTTATCTAGCCCTTTGTCACCAACTGAAATAAAAACCCCCGAGGTTTTAGTGACGTCTACCACTAACGTCGGTACTTTAATTTTCTACGAACGAGGAACCTTCCTTTTAATACTGGTTGAATCTGTCGTATAAGTTTTCGTCTCTGTAATGAAACGGTTGTTTACAGGTAGATTAGTTCCAATACCGAAAAGGTCACCAGTACATACCTACACTCTCAACCTGACGTTTCTTTCGACTCGCGGCTTCTTAACTACGAAAACTTCGCACCACAACCTCTTCTGAGAACTCTCAGGGAACCTGATGGTCCTCTAGGTTGGTCAGGTAGGATTTCCTCTAGTCAGGACCCACAAGTAAACTTCTTGACTACAACTTCGACTTTGACGTTATAAAACCGGTGGACTACACTTGTCGACTGAGTAAACTTTTCTGTGACTAAGACCCTTTCTAACTCCCGTCCTCCTCTTCCCCTGTTGTCTCCTACTCTACCAACCTACAATTATAGCTGAGTTACCTGTACTCAAACTCACTTCAGACCCTCAACCACTATCTGTCCCTCCGGACTGCACGACACTAAGTACCCTAAGCGTTTCTCAGCCTGTGTTGACTCGCTGACTTGACTTGACTCCTTGATTTACATAAACGTAACGTACTTACTTACTCAATATTTTGAAACAAATATGGACAGAAACAAGAGTAATATCAGGAAATACATCTTTCAATACCTTTTCAGGTAGAGAACAGAGTATAATATCAGTCTACACCCAGTTACTGATACGTAAAATAACAGTGGTAGACCTTGTACATCGGAGGTTCCAATGAAATCCTTTACTTTACTAGCCTACTCCGTGTACCCGAGGATTAACGGAGGTGGGTTTCCCTAGTGGAGGTGAGTCCAATGTAACCAGGGTGGATTAACTTTCCGATCCGACCCTTGATAATCGTTTGAATAGTCACTAACCATGTGTGAATTAGACAGAAGGTGAAGTTTTTTATACAAAGTATTTAGAAGAACAAATTTTAACTATTAACATTATTTTTTTCTTTTAGTATTTTTTCGTATAAAGGTTTTTTACCGTTTGTAACACAAGGGTTATTGTAAGAACATTCTAGACGACAGGGTCGTGACGATTAAAATAGACACACCTCTTTTTCTTGTTATGTAAGAACCAACTATCTCATTCAGCGTAACGAAGTACAGAGGACGGGTGTCTGAATTTGAAATTCTCCGCATATTTATTCGTTGAATCGTATACACTGGAGGACTGGTACTTCACAATTTAAGGTCCTTGATATAATGAGGTGGTGAAAATAAACAGACACCCTTTAGTGAACTAAATACGGACTAGGGTCCTATGTTATTTTTACACGTCCATACGATCGATCTTGCTAACCTTGTACAGTTTATTTTTAAAATCAACGAGAATTTTGGACGTTTATTTTCATTACAAACTAATTCCTATTATGGTGAATATAGCATGAAAATAGTCATAAGTCTGTGTTTTGTATAAGATTATTAAATTAAAGTTATATCATGTTACATGGTGTCTGAAACCTCTTTTTGTTGTAGAAGTACTACTTTTCTTTCAAAGAATAAACGTTTCGTCAATCTTGTCTTTTCGTCAAGATCGGTCTTCCTCGATTTGGTCATGTCTGTTCCACCTAATTGTCTCTCTAAGTCAGTCGGGTCGTTCCAGACTTCAAAGAGTCCAAACCGAATAAATGTAACTGGTAAGTAAGAATGAAATACCCGAAGTCTTGAATTCTACCTCAGGTCGATCCTAATATTTGGTTTCATGGTATTATTGGATGTTCCGACAACCTTTCCTTAAGGGTCGATCCGAAAATCTGAGTTCTCCGACCCTATTAAGGTTTTACTAAGAGTCGAGAACCTATAAAATCCGTCCCGGTGTACCTACGTCTCACTATGAGTTTTCACTGGACTGCTTAAAGGTAGAGTAATCGTGAAGCAAATGTCTCATGGGTACAGTTCGGAGTCGGAACCACAAGAACACAATCGAATTTGTATTCCCTTTATTTTAGAAGAGATCGGTTATGTGCCGATTCATGTCTAAGACAACGGGTATCAGTACCAAATTCGAACGAGTGTGGTGGTAACGTGAGTCACAAGAAGTCTCCTACTTGATATAGAAACTTTTTAAAATACTTACATCGTAAAGAAACGGTAACTTACAATATTTAAACATAAAGTCAAGTGAAAAATTTAGTCTGAAAATCATATTAACCGGATCTTATAATATAATCGAAGTCCACACGTCGCGTTACTAAACCACACAAATACATAACGTTTTACTAGTGATGTTACTCGGATCAGTTGTAGGTAGTGGTATGTATTAATGTCGAAAAAAAAGGAAACCTATTCTTGAAACTTCTAGATAAGAAAATCGTTGAAAGTCTATATGTTGTGTCATAACAATTAATAGTGACTCGAAGGGTGCACCGTGTTACCATTTCTTAGACGGACGGTCACGTCCTTTACACTCTGTACCGAAGCTGGGGATCCAGTCCTTCTAGGGGACATCATCCTTCACCGTTAGACGAGGTCATAAGAACAGACCCTTTAAGGTTCCTGTCTCTTCCATTAATAGTTATGGTACGACTTACGATGTAGAGGTATTGTATAAAATATTACTCTCAAAAAAGGAAAACTGAGGGAAGTAAGTAAAGTCGATATGGGGTGTGAAGTGGAGACCGTTTACGGACAGACAAGAGACATGGATACTCAAAAAAGAAAAAAGAAAACCACCCCATCCCCAACCCATCTACTAATCTAAGGTGTATACACTCTAACATACCATAAACAGAAAGAGAAGACTTGTCAAAGCGAATTGGATTACGGAAGTTCCAAGTAGGTACTACGTTGTTTACTACTCCAAAGGAAGAAATAATAATGACTTATTATAAGATAATCCTCACACACATACACACATATTATTTATATTGTAAAAGAAAAAAATAATAAAAAATTCAAGAAAAAAAAATTGAAATAAAAATGAAATAAAATGGAATGTTATGACATAACCAAAACGGTATGTAACTGTACTTAGGTGGTGCCCACATGTACGTTAATATAAAAGAAATAGGGCAGAAGGTGACAACCTGTGAATCCAACCGGGGTACATAACCGATATCATTTTTTACGACGTTACTTGTACCCCATATATATACAGAAAAACTTAATTATGACATAAAAGAAACCGATTATGAGTCTTTTCTTTACGATCTAATATACCACCAAAAGAAAAGTTAAAAACTTCTTAAGGAGGAGGACAAAAGGGCCAACGATGGTTATATACAAGGGTGGTTGTCACTGTTCCCAACGGAAAAGAGACATAGGAGTGGTTGAGAATAATAAAGAACAGAAAAACAACTATCGGTAAGACTGTACATACTCCCCTATAGAGTAACACCAAGACTAAACGTAAAGGGACTACTAGTCACTACAACTCGTAGAAAAGGACATGGACAACCGGTAGACATACAAAAGAAATCTTTCGCAGATTCTAGGAAAAGGAAAAATTTAGGTTAACATAAATAAATAAATGATAACTCTCAAACTCAAGAAGTATATAAAACCTGTAACTAAACGTTTATAAAATAGGGCAAATCACCCAACGGAAAACTAAAACTAAAACGATTACCAAAAGAAACAAACAATCAAACTATATGTTGGACTAAAAACTTGTTGTTTTTACTAATTTGTTTTAGTGAACCCAAAATCCAGAATTGTGAAGAAAAACCTTGTGTACGTTGACGTAAGACTTTTGTGGGAAGTGTTGAATGTCAAGTTTTGTAAAAGAGGAACCTTTGGAAATGTCGATAGTCTGTTCATGACACGAAAAATAAGTGGACCACAGGGGGACACGAATTACGTCATGGACAGTACACGTCTACGAGTTACAAGCTCTTACTCTTTCTTTTACTTGTCTCTTTTTACTTTAAAAGGACTCACGTAGGTGTCAACTAAAGTCTGTCAGGTAAGTTATAACGGACACTTAGTTTTGTTCTGGAGTCAGTTCGACGTCTGGTACATTCTACCGTGTTCATTCAGTAGTGGTTCGGACACAGTCCGACGTCCTTTCGTTCCTCACGGTTTGTCGTCGGTCCCAGTGACTCGCCAAATATAGACTTTCATCAAAATCGGTTAACGACCGATTTCAAGGACAGTAAAGTCCTTGTGTCCCGAAATATCATTCAAGGGTCACTAAAGGTTGGTGAACGTACAGATCCTTACTAGTCCATTACGTTTCATCGCCCGCAAACGTCTCAGTATCCGAACTAAATCGTCGTCGTCGTCCGAACTGTGTGATATGTAGTCTAAACGAAAAATTAACACTGAGAGTATCTGGTTCTGATTGTCATCAGCAAAAGTGAAAATATTGGGTGAACTGATTTCGAGTAAACTCTAATTTTTGTACTACACTTTTTTAGTTTCTAGTTTTACTAATGTATGTTTCTACGTGTCTTGTATGAACGCATACTTGAGTGTAGTGATATAGATGTATTACTTTGTGAGTATATTAATATGTAATATATACTATATATTATTATATATAAGACATTATATATACCTTCACACAGACACACACGTGTATATATGTACGTTATGTATATATACCTTAATATATGTGTATATACCTTAAAATACCCACAATAATACACACACATATGTGACTGTGGTAAGGGAATGAATGGTTTTTAATGAATCGTAAATGACATAGATCCATGACACGATCCGTGAATTTTCTGTTTTTTTTCTGAGAAAAGGTCAGAAACTGAAGTTCTTTTAGTACCGAATGATTCCTTCTGTCTTAGTATTTGAGTATTTACGTCGAATTAGTCACTGTATCCTGTCACAAAGAAGCTTTACGAACTTCTTTCTTACAAAGTTAGTGGTTGCGGAAGGTGAGTAGTTTACGTCCAGAAGGGAATAGATTCGGATAGGTAGAAGATTCATTACTCAGACACCTATTAAAAATGGAATGATTTTGGAGTTTTACCAACGTTCACAACCCCCTTCCAAATCTAAATGTGAAGACGTTCGAGATTGTGAAAAACATAAAGGGTCGTAGTACACTTTTAAACAACGAGTTTGAAACCGAAAAGACGAAAACTTGAGGAAGGGAAATTAGTAGAACGTAAAACACTTTACTTTACCGAGTAATTACCAAAAGATACGAAAAAGATTTAGTAGTATAAATATTTATAGAATCACTGTAAGACTCTACCAGATATTACGACATATATGGAACTTTCATTTATACGTGGGTATGTATACTTACAAGTCTACTGTTTTTAATATCGTCTTGATAGACATAGTTCTCGATACTTACAGACATATCAATCTTTTAGACTATATTAGACTTGTAAGACAGAGTCCCAAAAGTAGACATTTTGTCTAGGAAGGACAAATCTTAACGGTACGTAAAGTTTATTCTATTATACTCATTCACCAAATACTCCATTTTATATGATAAGTCTATATACAGACCGGTTCTACGCTCCCGGTAAACCGACATACAGGTAGAGAGTGTCCAAGAATTTTCTGATCTTACCAAAGATGTCCACTGTTGCTTTCTCCACTTCGTAAATAAACTATAAATGGCAAAAGAAGGTCTAATGAAAAGGCGAATAAAGTTTTCGAGTAAATACGGGGGAAAAGACTGAAACAACATATACAAGATCAAAGATAGGAACGAAGATATAAACTTGAACTAGGAAAGAGACCATTGTCATACCCAAGGAGGATTCGATATGAAGGTGCTCGTTGGGGTAGATTCAACGGAAAACCGGTAGAAAGGGTTAAACTACGTCTTAGGAGGACAGGACTTAGATAGGGGAGGAAACCTCAGGTTCGAAGATACCAGTAACCTACAAAAACGACCCGAACGGACTTGTAAAGATTTTCCGTCGTCTATCAGATGTGAAAAATCTTAATAGGTTGGAATAACTTGTTACTCCCGAAGGGTCCATCGTGCTCACCATTTCTTCGGTGGACGGTTACGTCCTCTACATTCTCTGTACCCAAGATAGGGACCCAACCCTTCTAGAGGACCTCCTCCCGTACCTTTGGGTGAGGTCATAAGAACGGACCTCTTACGGTACCCGTCGCCCCGGACTGTCCGTTACCAGGTATCCCAGAGTACCTCAGTCTATGTCGAATGTGCTGAATCGTGTGTATGTGTGCGTGTGTATGTGTGGGTGTGTGTGTGTGTGTGTGTGACTTGTTACTTCCACGAAGGGTCCACCACGTGACTATTTCTTAGACGGACGATTACGTTCTCTGTGTTCTCTGTACCCAAACTAGGGACCCAACCCTTTTAGGGGACCTCCTCCTTTACCGTTAGGTGAAACCATAAGAACGACTCTTTTAGGATACCTGTCTCCTTGGACCACCCTATGTCAGGTCCTCCCAAATTTCTCAACCTTTGTCGACTCGCTGATTCGTGTATATCGTATAACTTGTTACCGTCTTTACGGCTCGTAAATGAAAGGTCTTACTGAGACTCTTCCCACCCCTAAAGACCCTAATGAGTGAAGTTTGTTTGTTTACTTTTTGAGAACGTAAGATCTGAGTGTACCCCATCCTTGGAACTACCGAGTATTCTATTAACATTGTAACGAAGGTTACATTGTACCTTTCTTTTTCCTTCTATAGTTATAAACCTAGACGAATCTTAGTACATCTGTCGATTTTCTATAAGAGAACCACTTTCTAGAAATGTCCTACGTAAAATCACACTATAAATAGTATAATCTGAAAATAAAGTCTTTTTAGACTCAAGCTCAAAACCAGTACTATAAATTGTCTAGATACTATATCCCGTACAATGAACCGGAGCGGTTCAGAGACAAAAGACTGTATTTTACAAGGACCAACCGAAGGGAAAACGAAGTTTACGTCTTTCTATGTTCTCTTACACTGAAATGATGTTGTTGTTGTTGTTTTTTTTACTTGTATAAGAAGAATTCTGGTAATCCCTCTTCTCTGAAGGTTAGGTTAGTGTTCTTGACTAAAAGTTTCCGACTTTTTTTAGGGAGGTTTCTCTCTACTTCGTTTGATTTTTTAAAGAGGAAACTTTCTTGTACCTTCTTTCTCCATTGACAGTCACTACCGTACGAGTCAACACAGGTTGAGAAAGTCTGGGAAACCTGTCGTCGGGTGGTCCGAGGAGACAGATTCCCGAAAAGTCCGTTCTTAAGACCTCACCCAACGGTAAAGGAAAAACTTCCCTAGAAGGACTGGGTGCCTAACTTAGGCGGAGAGGACACAGAAGACGTAACGTCCATCTAAGACATGGACGACTCGGTAGTCCCTTCGGGTAGTCACTGTCGTCCATTCCTCTTTTATCGGTTGTAAAATTGTGTAAAAATTTCCAGTTCATGCTTATCCATACTGTTCCATTTTAGGGGTCCTCAAGGTCTATGTTCACCTCAGATATGGAAGAGTTTTCACAAAAAGTGTACAAGGGTTACCACGAATGTTCTTTATAACGGTCGTGTCCCTACCTTTCCTTTCCTATTCCTCCTTTTGATTCACTGGAGGGGAGTTCATCTTCAGTATTCTCAGGTCCTTTTCCTGTCCATTTGTGTAATGTGGAGGATGTAAGAAGTTTTTGTTCTTTACGAATTCCTAAGGAAATTGGTATATTGACGTTCTGAAAATATAATTTTCATTGTTTTACAACGACTTTCTTTAACTGTCTTTATTTACCTATATATGGACACATATATATATATGTGTGTGTGTGAGTTTGTATATTATAAGTACCAAGTTTCCTTTACTATAAAAATTTAATAGTCAAAATGGGGTTAACTAGTATTCTAGGTTACGTTAGTGTTAGTTTTGAAGTCTTACAAAGTACCATCTTGGACAGTTCGACTAAATTTTAAAGTTTACCTCTTCGTTTCACAGTTCTCCTCGGTTTGGTAAAACTTTTTTCTACACGTTTCAACCACCTTAGTCCGAGAGACTAAAGTTCGAAATAAGTGATTTTCGCATTGAGTTAATATGGAATTATACATACTGAAAATTTTTTCCTACATTATCTCTTGAATGAAATCTCACCAAAGAACTCAATTTACTTCACTGCGTTGGTCGTGTCCCCTCCACGAGTGACTCATCTTGGGGAACAATGACTTTAAACAATAGATAATCTCTCAGAAGTTTTTATTAAAGACAGAGAAAGGACGGGAGGGGGAGGAGGGACGGTGGTTTTCAAGACCTTAATTTTACCTAAAAAAATTACACCCTGTAACTCTAGAAAAAAAAGGACCCGGGAGAGATGTCAGAGTTCAATAATGGTCTAGAATTTATACGTAAGACTACATAGTCGAGGATCTCACCCGTGGGAACTAAAGTGGACCACTCTCGCGGACACCTCGGAACCGACCGACATACGTAGTACAGGGTCCACTCTGTATACACCGTCGAGGGGTTCAGGGAGAACAATTGAGTACCCATCAAATTCTCCACTTCGTATAAAAGACAATTCTTCAGAACCGAAGTCGAGGGGAGCGAACACGACCAGAGAAAGTTCCAGGGATCTACCCCGGGATCGTTACATAAATGGACTAGTACCCAATGACACTTTAAACATTTCATTTTTGTAAAATTGGTGTTAATACATTTTGGTGACAGAGAGAGGTGAGACAGGAGGGGAAAGAGTATGAAGGGAAGTACAGTTCATCCTAATCTTACTGTTTCCAAAAAAAAAAAAAAGGAAAGAAAAAATAAATCGATACCTTAACCTCTGTATTAAACTACAAAAGTCAGTGTGGGTTCATCTTAATCTAAGAATCAAACCTAAACCTACAAAGGGTTCTTATAAGAAGGGTGGGTGACGTAACGGAATGGACCGTATGACTATATTTCCACAACCTCACCTCTGGTGTAGTACTATACTTTCACTTGATAAATAGACTCGTCATTGTTCATAATCCCCTCACTGTCTCTTCTATTCAAACTTTATATACCTCGATCTTCGATCAGAACCCTTCTAAGAAGATTTGAAGTCTGTACCTTTAAAAATTCTTTCTTCAACTTTAACTCGAAAAACATCTGTCGAATAGTTTTGTCTCAAAGAGATAACCCTTATAGGACCTCTTTCTTTACCGTTGGGTGAGGTCATAAGAACGGACCTTTTAGGGTACCTGTCTCCTCGGACCTCCCGATATCACGTACTCCAGCGTTTCTCAGTCTGTGTTGACTTCACTGAATCGTACGTGCGTGCGTACGATAATCCTTATATGGTCTTCACATATGTTAACATAAGTACCCTTAACACATTTCGTCTTCAATAGTCTTAAGAACATCAAAATCCGTGTTCTGACCTCGTCATAATGTTCTCATAATGGAGGATGTACTCACGTAGGGTGAGATAGACTAGCATAACTCATATAAACTGTATAGAGAAGATTACTTCGGACCGTCCAGGCCTCTTCTTGTTTCACATTTTAACGGTGTATGAAACAATCGACAGCCTTCCTCGTTCACAGGGTCCCTGTTTGTAAATGTGTGTAATTAGTTATTCAGTAACATCCATCACACATTGTCGTTAAACAAACGTATTGATAGATCAAGTTACGTCATATCTACGTAGACTTAAAGAGGATACATACGGTAAGAAACTTAATTATAATATATAAAAGTTCTGATAACTAATACCATAATTCGTTATATTTCTAATTTCTAATACAGACATATGACATATAGTACTACGATTCGTACACTCACGAAATGGTACTCCTTGAATGATTAATAAAAAAGTTATTATAACATTCAAATTACTATATTACCTAGTAACTATATTTCGTACTGTAAAGTCAAGTTTGGGTGTTCTTTTCCTCTTTAACTCGTCAGATTTGTGGTCTACTTTTTCAAAATTTTGTCTCCCTTGTTGTTCTTGTTTCGGGATGTCTTACAATCTCGTTGGTTCTCTTCGGAGAAGTCAGCCTTCACATTTTTGTGAGAATTGGAACGTTTCGTGTTTGTTAAGATTCGGACACTTTCAGGAAATATTGAGAAGGTTCAAAGAAATTCGTATGTTTACTAATAAACATTATTAAACGGTGGTTTATACTAAAGAACTCACGTTTGAACTAAAAACGTTGAATAAACTTTCTAACAGATTGAAGACAAAATAGTAAGAACTGTTCTTATTAGTGGGAGTAGGATATCCTGAAGGTCTTTCTACTGATTTATATCGTCTTTGAAAAACAAGTGATGAATTCTAGGTTATAGGGTAAGGAAGTCAGTCTTAGGTAAACACCTAAGTAAACATAATAAAACATCTCCGGTGTATATTCACTATAGTATATTGTATAAGAAAGAGATAGGTTGTAAGGTGAATTATGCTATTAGAGACCCAGATAAGTACAAATAAGAAAAGAAATTGAATGGTAGAAAAGCCTTTTAAAAGACAAATAATAAATAAATAAAAACCTGCATGACCCAGAACCAACCAAATGTACCCGAAAGAGATCAACACCGCTCTACCCCGATGAAAAACAACACCACGTACCCGAAGACTAGTGTCACCTAAAAGTATAACACCTCGTGTCCGAGATCCGTGTACCCGAAGGTGTAAACGTCATGTGCCCGAGACATCAACGTCGAGTACCCGGGATGTCGTACACCCAGAGTCATCGACGTCGTACCCCGAGACATCAACGCCGAGAGTCCGAGTCATCAACACTACACACCCGAATCAACGAGATTCCGTACACCTTAGGAGGGACTGGTCCCTAGAATAGGTAACACGGGAGTCCCTTCAGGTGAACAAATAAGAACCATCATGACAGGTCGATCAATGATATCGAAGGACACCCCTCAAAGGTCATCTCCAACCTCGTCCCTACACCCGGAAACTTCTCTTCTGAAGATGTAGGTACCACCATGGGAGAGACTGAACAGAACAACGTGTAAATCAGATGTCTGTCGGAGAGTAAAGAATAACGACGTCCCGTCCGGTTAGATGAATAAAGGGTTAAGAATTTAGACGTTTCCACAAAGAACAATAAATAAACCTCATATCCTCTTTGTAGTTATCGGAGACAGTAATCACCTTTCTCAGAGAGGTACAAAAGACAACCTTTCTATAATCCGGTCGTTTACTTACTATAAGTTAAACATATAGGACTATTGAGGTCTAAAACCGTACTTTTGTATTATGTTATGAATACCTTCATCCATTAGTGGTCTACACAATAATTTTATTACTTTTTATAATATAAACTTTGAGAAGTTTAGGGAACCATTGAACTAAAACTTTATAGACTTGAATTGTAAAGGAGAGGAGGTGTATCGGATAAGACATTTCTTTATTTTACAACGTAATTTCGTGTTATCATCATATCTACTGTTACTTCTATAATTTCATATTAAATGGAATATAGACAAAGTACCGTGAAACATATGTTATTAAGACGTGAACCATTACACATCGGTACACCGGTGTATCTTTTGTCGTTACTAAATTTTTATACCTCCAAATAAAAGGAGTTATTCTTTAGTCCTCTGAAAGGTTCATAATCTATCGGTGTAGAGTCTCTCACCGAGGTTTCCGGGGACACTTGAAAAGTAAGTCGATAGGATTTATACACTTAAATAAGAGTTTCAATGGAGGTTTAGTGTTCTACTGACACTATATTATATGTCGTAGTGTAAAGGAATTCCGTTTTTACTTTCTCTACATTTCCCCTTATGTTACACATCCAGTCGAAACAGGGGAAGACTTTTATAAAATTTCTAGAAAGGAAATTTCTAGATCGGAAGACGAATACAGATAACTGGTCGTGGCACGGTGTGTACCGTATGAACGATTTAGGGATCGACTTTCCCTCTGACTCTTCACCTCAAGATCCATACAACCATATATCGACGTGTACGTACGAACTTATACAAATCCTTGTGTGACGACGGTATGAATGTGTCTCCCTATAATGAGTCGGTATTTTTCTTGTTTTATTACGGTTAACGTCGTTGTACTTATCTGGGTCTCTAATAGTATAATTCACCTTATTCAATCTATCTCTTTCTTATACAATATACTATAGTGAATATACACCGGAGATGTTTTATTATGTTTACTTAGGTGTTTACCTAAGACTGACTTCCTTACCCTATAACCTAGAATTCATCACTTGTTTTTCCAAGACGAATATAAATCAGTAGAAAGACCTTCAGGATATCCTAACCCCACCATTAAGAACAGTTCTTACTATTTTGTCTTCAATCTGTTAGAAAATTTATTCAACGTTTTTAGTTCAAACGTGAGTTCTTCAGTATAAACCACCGTTTAATAATGTTTATTAGTAAGCATACGAATTTCTTTAAACCTTCAGTATTTCCTGAAAGTGTCCGAATCTTGACAAACACGAAACGTTCCAATTCTCACAAAAATGTGAAGGCTGACTTCTCCGAAGAGAACCAACGAGATTGTAAGACATCCCGAAACAAGAACAACAAGGGAGACAAAATTTTGAAAAAGTAGACCACAAATCTGACGAGTTAAAGAGGAAAAGAACACCCAAACTTGACTTTACAGTAGACGAGTCTTTCCGGAAGGTACTCCGGGGTAGACCCACAACAGATGGGAGTTCAATGAAAGATAGTACAATAGGACCCTAAAGAAAGAATGTGTCAAATACTGATTTTGATAGAACAAATATATAAGAAAAATAAACAAGGGGTGGTCTTACATTCATGGAACCTTCCTACCTAAAAACAAAAAGAAGAGCAAGTGACTGGTTACGAACTATAGTTGAGGTTCCGGACGATTTACATCCTAGACTCGTTCAAACAAATTAAAGACCTACGTATTAGTGACCCCACCCACCCCACTCAAACACCGTCGTTTCTCATTTTCTTTCTTCATTGTACGTGTAAAAAAGGTCCGAGACCAGATATAGACACGACGTCTTCATACACACCACCCTTCACCGAGCTAAAACCGGAACTTACCTACCAAGTTGGTTCGTGTTATTTCCGTCTCTCACTCACACTTGTTAATTGTCTGATTTCAGTTCGGTAGTCCCAGAAAGCCGTTTTCTCACAAGACCAATAATTACCACAAATGTACCTTACCACCTTTGTCTTTCGTGTCTTACGCGACACACAGAAACTTGAAAGTCTCACGAATAACGTAGGTGTAGGCCGTACAGACCTTTTTTTTTACATGTTGACTCGTCTTCCGTGGTCAAGGGTTCTGTACACCCACTGTACTTGATATCAAGACTCTTTTTGGATTAAGTTGGGTCTTTCGAGTCCTTACTTGGAAAGTCTTTATAAATTAAGGTACCAATACTTCGTAAATGAACTCAACTTATTATTGATTTCGCAAAAGGGAACTGTTTCCTTTCTCTTGCTGGAAAGACAAGAATTTGTTGTAAAAGATTCTTAACACTGGGTCGTAAAACGGATGTCTACAATCTTCCTTGCCGTCTTTGGTCACCGTAAAAATTTTGTTAAATTTTCTAATTTTGAAAGTCAATTCGTAATTTACCCATTAAAAGAAAATAGTGACTATTTGTGAAATAAAAACATTTTAAACCTCGGTCTCATGACAACTTTTTGACTAAGAAACAAGAAGTCAATACTCAAATAAAGTTACTATAAATAACAGACCTTACTCTAAAGAACCCTCCTTTTTGATGAACGATATAAGACATACCTCTGAAGGGGGACCGACTATAACTGTCATTAGAGTTCCATTAGGAAACTTTATTTTTGAATATTTTTTACAAAACTACCTTGTTTTCTATTGTGCACACCGTCTCCTTTACATTGCCTTCACAAATAAAAAGACTATTTTATCCTCACGGAGGAGAGAGGGTCAACATCGTATCACGGAGTCAAGTCACTTGATATATTACGAGAGACCTCAAATTAATCTTCGGAACATTTGACTCACGTTCTCCGGTCTTATACACAATCTACTTGTGTCTTGTCCGAAAAATACTTTTGTCTTTGAGGGTGACTTAGTGGAATGTTACCCCAGATTACTGAAACATTAACTTAACGGGTTAAATCCAAGTTTTTCCCCTAGAAGACAAATTTAAATTCTCCCTATTTCATGTAACTAGGTCTAAGAGGGTCCGACACTTACTTCCGTGCCGTCATTAAAGGATTTATCACGACTTTCTCAATTACAGGTCGAAGAAGGTCCCCTATGGGACCAAGTCAATTTTTTTTTTTTCTTGTTTATTATTATTATCGTTCGATAGACCTTCCTTAGATTTGAGTGACAAAAGTGACAAAACACAAGACAAAACAAAAAACCATTAACATACGACATCGGGACGGTAACCCTTCCCCTACTCCAATTACCCACCCCTAATGTTCCCCTTATTTCACTTTCACTTTCAACGAGTCAGTACCGACTGAGAACCTCTGGGGTACCTAATATGTCAGGTACCTTAACAGACCCGGTCCTATGACCTCACCCATCGGAAAGGGTAGAAGGGTTGGGTCCCTAAGTTAGGTCCAGAGTGTGTAACGTTCGTCTAAGAAATGGTCGACTCGGTGTCCCTTCGGGTTCTTATGACCTCACCCATCGGAGAGGAAAGAGGTCACCAAGAAGGACTGGGTCCTTACCTTCGCCCCAGGGGACGTAACGTCCGTCTACGAAATGGATGACTCGTAGTCCTTTCGGTATTCCCCTTCTTGAGTGGAGGTTTCCCAGTCAACAAAAACTTTTCTCTCTTAGGTACAAAGAAGTGAGTCTATTATTTGACACCCGGGAACATTTATAAAAAAAGGAAAAGAAAAAGGGGTAAGGGAAAAGAGAAGGAAACGTAAAACGAAAAGGGGAGAGACGACGCAGAGACACAACCGAAAACCGGATAAACGAAACAAGATTATACTTGAAGACAACAAAAATGACAATCAAATGTTCGAAGGTAGAGTCTCTAATAATTCCAAATTACTTCTAATTAGAGATCAAACTTTGGGTCAAACTAAATAATTTTTGTTTGTTTGTTTTTTAGTACAAAAGACCTTGAGATGAAAACAACTCGTTTTGTCGGTACAAGAAACGGGATCTCAAGTGTCAGATCATTTGGATTATCATTACTTCTTGACCTACTAACAAGATATTAATATCTTCAAGATTCTTGGTCTCTATCTTTCAATAAGGGATTTTAATTCACATAAAACGATAAGTACACTGTGTGAAAATTTTAGTCAATATTGGTGAATATATGATTGTAATTTAAATGTACTTTACTAATTGTCATATGTTTATCTACCTATAAAAAGTCACTGTCGAACACTGGTATTTTTGTGTATCTCGACCACGAGTCAGTTTAAGGCAGTCATTTGAGTATAAAAACTGAGTGATGTCGAGGGTAAATGATTTTATACAAACTTCTACTAATGTGATGTACGTTTATTTATATAAATCTCATGAAAAATAAACTTGAAAACTGTAATAGTGCATTACTACTACATTCATTAAGATATACAAAAATTCACAACTAAACCACAAAAAACCCTCTTCCTTTACCGTAGGGTAAAGTCATAAGAACGGATCTCTTAGGGCACCGGTCTCCTCGGACGACCTGACGACAGGTACTCCAGCGTGTCTCAACCTGTACTGACTTCACTGAATCGTACGTACGTACGTAACCTTATCCTTTACCGTTAGGTGAGGTCAGAAGAACGGACCTCTTAGGGTCCCTGTCTCCCCGAACACCCGACGGCAGATACTCCAGCGTGTCTCAAGCTGTGCTGACTCCACTGAATCGTCGTCGTCGTCAACCACAAAAAAAAAAAAAATTGCAAACCAAAAAGAAGAAAGAAGTACATCAACACTGATTAATCTGAACTCTTTCTCCTCTTTTCTAACTGTGAGAGAAGGTCGACACTGTACGGTGTACTGTGATACATAATTTGAGGGAAAACGATTTTTTAGTATTTAGACTACTACTAAAGTCTACCTAATTTCTTCTAAGAAGTTAAGGTTTATTTAATAATAACAAAAGGTTCAACGAAGTCTACGAGAAATTGAGGAATAAAATCGATCACAAAAACGGAGAATATAAAATTCTACAAATCGTAAAAGGGATCTTAGAAGATGAAGTCTAATTTTGTATTGAAGAAGGGAATAACTAGTTACCCATAATTCAGTGGAGTCAACACAGGCTGACTTCTCAACCTGTTTCTCAGCACCTGCTGAGAAACGCTGGGATATCTGACATCGGACGGTTCGAGGAGACAGGTACCTTAAGAGGTCTGTTCTTATGACCTCACCCAACGGTACGGGAGGAGGTCCCCTAGAAGGGCTGGGTTTCTTACTTGGAAGTAGAGAATACCGAGGACGTAACCGTCCGTTCAAGAAATAGTGAGTGTAGTGGACCCTTAGGGTATTACTAGTATTGGATTCTGTTTTACTTTGTTCCTATTTTTACTAATATTGTGTTTCAACTTATATGATGTACGATACGACGACGACGACGATTCAGCGAAGTCAGCACAGGCTGAGACACGCTGGGGTCTCTGCCGTCGGATGGTCCGAGACGGGGACCCTAAGAGGTCCGTTCTTGTGACCTCACCCAACAGTAAAGGAACAGGTTACGTACTTTCACTTTTCACTTTCACTTCAACGAGTCAGCACAGGTTGAGAAGCGCTGGGGTACCTGACGTCGGAAGGTCCGAGGAGGCAGGTACCCTAAAAGGTCCGTTCTCCTGACCTCACCCCACGGTGACGGAAGAGGCTGATGTACGGTATTCTTTCACGATTACTTCATTACACAAATTTCACGACCCGTGTCTGTGCGTACCTCGCGTACAAGTCGTCAACGACCAAGGAAAGAGAAAGTGTGGCATTACTCCTGACAACGCAGACCGATCTGCTTATCCATTTCTGGAATGTCTGTTCGTCTTAAACCGAATCCTTACACTCGTTTACAGACGTCTTATCTTTCGTTAATTGATCTAAACTTTCATTACATTCAAATCTTTCCACCCGATAACGCACTATACGTCCCGGAACACACAATTCCCCTCTTTAAAATTGAATCAACCTCGTTAGTCAGTGGCCCCCAAAGTTTCGTTTTTCCTAGTATAAAACTGGATGGAATTTCTTTATGGAATTTCTTTCAACCTACTTCTTACTTTTTTACTCCTTACTCTTTTCCCGTCATTCTACCAAATCCTTCAATCAACGTACTTTATATGACCATTAATATTAGAAATGGTAAAATAAAATACGGATAAGACTTGGTCTTAAGAACTTATTTATTAAAAGGGGACAGTCGGTAGAACCGTATATTTACAGCGATAAAAGAAAGACCAATTCTTAAACTTCGAATCACTGAATGAATACCGTGTTGATTCGTAGTTATTATGACTTATACGTAGAACTCGACGTACTTAGTGTCATTTCCGTCACGTACGTCACAAGTCTCAGATGACACCTGAGGTGTCAGGTCTTGTCTTACATCCTAGGTGTAGTCAGAATTATTTTACTCTAAACCTATTCAGACAGTTAAATAGTTCCTGAGTCAAAGAAGTATAGTCCTCCGTTTAATGTGAAACTCTAAGATCTTAGATTGATATGAGTATACACGTTAAGAGTAATACCAATCACCATACGTAAATGTAGGATTTACTGTTCCCTTAGTTCATCTTTCATTATACTCTAAAGTAGTCTTGAATAAAAGATTGATTCGATTAAGAAGTCCGACTTCATATTACTTAAACTCGCTAAAGATTATTATGATAAAAATATTGATTTTATACTATTCCTTAAATGTAAATGTTTAACAAGTTTAAGATATCCTTATTCTATTATAAATTAGTATTACAATACTTGATATGAACTTTGTAAGGTGAATTACTATAAAGTACACGTCTATAAGAGTTCAATTTTCGTTTTTCAAACTCCTTTTTATATTTCCGGGATTGGGGGAATAATGAAGTGACGTTGTTCCTTAGTTCTCGTCTCAAACAGTTTCTTTATTAACTTCTGTGGGACCCTTCTTCCCTGACTCCAAAAGTTCAAATAGTATGTAGTAAGTTACGGAAACCGTTTCGGAACCACCTTTAATCCTTTAACTTATAATATTACATTAAATTTAAAAGTGAATCCTGAAGTAAGATTAAGACTACCCTAAAAATGGGTTCTTTCCTGACGTCTTGACTTAGGGTTCTCTGTTTAAGACAACTAGTACTATTACATAACGAAAATCGTTTTTCCACTCGACGACAAAACTTGGGGTTACTCTTCACGAAAATCTTCGGGGTGTAGAGAAGGAAAATATGACTCGTTCTCGTTTCGTTCCCCTTCTGTACTTTAGATAGGGAGAGGACCTTTTTTTCCTATTTACTCTCATAGAAATAAACATATCCTAGATTGAATCTTTAGTGGAGACTTTAGGCATAGTTCACAAAGATTTACCATATCCGCACACGTAGTCACTACCGAGTCATCTAGACTTGGACAGACTTTTAGTCTCGTTAACCTTCTACAAACACGAGTGAGTGGAGGACTGTTTCCTTTGTTATTGATTGTGTCATCCTTCGATGTCAATAGAAGACTGTGTAATACAAAGGTCCGGGGATTTACAGTGGACTTCGGACGACTTACCTCTACTTACTTTTGGTCGTCACCAGGACCTTGTACGTTTTCCTCTTTTTCGGGGTCGACGTTTTTTCCGGCTCCAAGAAGTTTCGAGTTGTTCGACAACTGAGTCTGGAAACGTTTCAGTTCTCGTACACAAGAGACTCTTCCGGTTCCCAGAATATTAACTGGTCCGTCCCCTTGAATTTTAGAGATTAACTCCATATTTACGTTGAACATATAAGAAACGTTTTTCGGGAAACTCTCTTCTTGATGTCATTTGGAAGCTTTCTAAAAGGTAAAGAAACAGTAGACTTTTACATTTCTTTTTTTAGTTACGTATACTATAAACTCTTTTTTATGATCTTTAAAGGTGTTAAGTTTGAAAAAGACGGTCCAGATTAAGATACTTAAAACTTAGTTCACAAGATACGTTGTGATTGTTTTATTAGGAAATCTTGAACACTCTCAACTTCTGTCGACTATTTACTTCCACTTAATATTTGAAAAATAGCTATAATTATAGAAAGAGTCTCGAAAGGACATAGTAACGAAATCCTCAATTGTACTAGAAAAATTTTGTGTTTATACAAGATTACTCATTTTAATCTTTACGTACGAGTAAACCTTGACCTTCTACCTTACTCTTTTATCTTTAATAGTAAGTATTGAAATTTTTTTCTTTTGAAAAACCAACAAACTCGGTTATCGTATGAAACTCTGGTAATGACACTACTATATTTCTTTATGTTACCTCAAATTACACACACGATCTGAACTCTTAAAGAAGTAAGAAGGATAAAAGGATAAAAATAACTAAAAACGAAACTTAACTAGATCCAATTTTTGAACCGGTAGAAAGGTTATCTACGTATACCTTCGTGGTCACAAAAAAGTTCTAGGTCTTTTTAGTTAGAACGGTAAAAGTACTGTAATCATAAAAGGTCTCAATTACCTCTCGTGGTTCAAGACATAGATAAAAAGACATTGTCTTTCCTTCACGGCTAATAATAAATTAATAACAATAGTATTAACATTTAATAACAGAAAAGTTATTATTATTGTTTGAGTATCTGTGAACCACTTTGGTTTCAGTGTAAAACTTCTGACACACCTTTTGAAACGACTAACGTTTCTATCCTGAAATTCAATCTAGTGACTAAAGTTTTCACTCTTTGACCGGTTTTTCTTCATTTCCCGTAGTGTAATCGACAGATCAACCTGTCAGGTATAGTGAATAAATTTATCACCTTAAAGTAAAACTAGAATTTCTTTCGTCTTTTTTTTCTTTGTTCAAAATCTTTACGGGATTTTGAATAGTGTAACGCTGTCCAGCCGAAGGGACCATCGAGTCACCATTTCTTACACGGACGTTACGACCTCTGGGTCTAAGCTAGGGACCCAGTCCTTCTATGGGGATCTCTTCCTTTAACTTTGGGTAAGGTCATAAGAACGGACCCTTTAGGGTACCTGTCTCTTCGGACCTCCCGATGTCAAGTTTCCTAGTGTTTCTTAACCTGTATTGAATCACTGATTTGTTGTTTCAAAAGCTTATCCGATAACGATATAAATTATATTTAGGAAACCAGAAAGAAACGATTCCTAGATTCCAAAGTAATTTAAAAAAAAGTTGGAGGACCTTAAACCTACAACGATTTTATGAAATTTTCTGTATATATAGATGTAGAATCAATTTTATTTCGTAATTGTAAACCGATCCACTTATCTAAAGGAACGAGAAGTAGTGGTTGGATGTCAAGTATTTACCTACTTTTTTTTACCTAGAAGATACTAAAAAAAAAGTCACGAATCTTGATAGTCTCGAGTTATTTACAGTAGACCAATTATTATTTCACTGAAGAAAGTTTTTCCCTTAATACGACTGAAATAAAAGGTTCGAGAACGTTCGGTGACAGACCGTCTTTTGAGTTATATTATATGGTACACGATTTGACTTTAAATACATTGTGTAACGTGTAAATGTCGAAGGGGAAATTAAGACTTTTGAAATAAAATAAGACCATCCATAATAAAAGACTATAAAATCGTCTTCTTACGTTTTACATAATGTCCTCTTTATACGATCTTTGCATTTCTTTCATTCCAAACCCCGATAATTCAATATACTCGTCGAAAGAGATCGAAATAAAAATTTTTAACTACGTTATTTACAGTAAAATTTATAAAATAATATGTAAATTAGACCATCTCATCCCGGAACGGTGAAATAAGAAAATTGTATCGCAAAGAATTACTCTAAAAGTATGTATTTTAATTAATCATAAATCCTGTTTTTTTTTTCACTTAAATATGAGGACATCACAGTTCAAATACTGAACATCCATATGCTTTCTTGTATTTATATCACGAATGGAATTATCTAATTAAGATGTATATAATATTTTTATATTTAACAAGTTAAAAAGAATAAAATAAAAATTGTACCATACCAGATTAGTATCTATATAGATTCCCTAGTAAGAAGTATAAAATTAGTACACTTCATAATCAAATATTACTTAGAATTAGAAAAACAAAACGTTAAAACTTACAAGGGTCTATTAGATTTCTCTAACTAACTAGGTCAGTAACTAAGCAAGTGAGAAACGAAGTCTCGATACATAGTGTACGGATTAACCATCGTCTACGATTCGATGGAGACCCGTACGGCACCCCTTTTCTGTGAGAAGAACGGAAGGTTATCGCACCGACGGAGTCTCTTACTACCTTTTTGTGTAATCTTCAAATCGGTTATGGATTCAATTTCCTGGTATGGGAGATTCCCACACCGACCTCGTCTTCCTTACTCCTATCCTTCATTCAAATATCTCCATGAACCCCGTCTACCCTATCTTCGAAATCACCGATACAATCCTATAAATAGTTGAGACCCAAGAGTAAACATTTACCACGATTACTACGACTGGAGAAGACCAGACCCGTTCATAAGTTCCTTTCTATCACAGATCCTCCTTATTCGTATAATAAGTATAGATAGATAGATGATGGAGGGATGGATGGACTGCATAGATGTAAATTGAAGAATTGAGAGAGGAGAAGGTAAACAGTGCCGTGAGTGTCTACGTGTTAGATGAGACCTGAAACCGTTACGCCCGTCGTCATCTTTCTTTGACCTTTCGGTTCTCGGAGGCTCCCTACCCTGAGAGTACAGCGACACACAGTGTAATGTAATGGACGGAGGAAGAGAACAGGACATAGAGGGAAGTCAGAGACTCCGAGACAATCGGTATTTTTTGTAACATACCGTCTCTTTCATATAATGAATCTCCCCGTATGAGAATTATTACGTGAACGAAAAATTTTTTGAACATTTTGTACACCTTTAGAACTGGAACAGTACGAGTCATTCATGGGATGTATACTTGGTAGGTCAACGTTTGAAGACTTCTACCCTTGTACACAGTGTGCGGGTTAGTACATTCAATCAAGTGCACAGACCGTATGTGACGCACACGGCCGCAGGAGATGTGTACCAGCACGAAAACGTATCAAATGACACGGTATGAGAACGACGCGTTGTACTCCTCGAATGATTACTCCTAGACTACTTTATCCGCCGGGTTTCGTTCCTCCTTCTCTCTGTTCTTTCTTCATTGACTTCTTGATTTCTTTAAGTGCTATGTCCTTTACTGTTTCCCCAAAAGAAATAAACCCCCTCCGTGACTAAACCTCCTCCGTAAACTAAACTGTCAAACCCCTCCGTATACTAAACTGGATTTAGTATAGGGAATACTAATATGTCACCTTCACTGTTTATCTAAATTCCCTAATCTAGACTATCTGTCTCACGGACTTCTTGATACCTGTCTCTAAGCACTGTAACATGTCCTCCGTCACTAGTTCTGTTAAAGGTTCTTTTTCTTTACGTATTTCCGTTTTACCAACAGACTCCTCCGGAATGTTTATCGACTCCTTTCTCTTCGATTTCCGTTTCCTCTTTTCCTTTATATATAGGTATACTTACGTTGTAAGGTTTCTTATAACTCTCTATTCTTTCTGAAGGATTCACTAGTTAGGTTTCTTTATCTCCTTTCGTTGTCTTACCCTTTTTGATATTCAAAAAAGTTCTTTTAATCTCTATGGTTCTGTTGTAAAGTACACTTCTACCCGAATTAATTCCTGTTTTTACCATACCTGGATTGACTTCGTCTTCTATAATTCTTTTCCACGTTCTTATGTGTCTTCTTGATATGTTTTTTCTAGAAGTACTAGATCTATTGGTGTTATGACACTAGTGAATGGATTTCGGTCTGTAGGACCTCATACTTTAGTTCACCCGGAACCCTTCGTAGTGATTTTTGTTTCGATCACCTCCACTACCTTGAGGTCGACTCGATAAAGTACGGGATTTTATATTACGATAATTTCACGACGTGAGTTATACGGTCGTTTAAACTTTTTGAGTCGTCACCGGTCTCCTGACCTTTTCCAGTCAAAAGTAAGGTTAGGGTTTCTTTCCGTTACGGTTTTTTAAGAGTTTGATGACGTGTTAACGTGAGTAAAGTGTGTGATCGTTTTATTACGAGTTTTAATAGATTCACTCCGAAGTTATCATGTATTTGGTTCTTGAAGGTCTACAAGTACGACCTAAATCTTTCCGTCTCCTTGGTCCCTAGTTTAACGGTTGTAGACAACCTAGTATGCCTCTTCCGCTACCGTGGGGTGAGGTCATGAAAACGGACCTTTTAGGGTACCTGTGTCCTCGGACCTTCCGACGTCAGGTACCCCATTGACTCCCAGCCTGTACTGACTCGCTGAAGTGAAAGTGAAAAGTGAAAGTACGCAACCTCTTCCTTTACCGTTTGGTGAGGTCACAAGAACGGACCTCTTAGGGTCTCTACCCCCTCGGACCACCGACGGTAGATACCCCAGTGTGTCTCAGCCTGTGCTGTCTTCACTGAATCATCATCATCATCATCAACCTAGTATCTTTTTCGTTCTCTCAAGGTCTTTTATTAGATGAAGACGAAATAACTGATGTGGTTTCGGAAACTGACGTATCTAATGTTGTTTGTCACCTTTTAAGACTTTCTCTACTCTTATGGTCTGGTGGACTGGACGGAGGACTCTTTGGACATACGTCCAGTTCTTCGTTTAATCTTGGTCTGTACCTTGTTGTCTGACTAAGGTTTAACCCTTTCCTCATGCAGTTCCGACGTAGATCAGTGGGATCGATAAATTGAATATACGTCCCATGTCGTACGTTTTACGACCCGACCTACTTCGTGTTCGACCTTAGTTCTGACGACCTTCTTTATAGTTATTGGAATCTATACGTCTACTGTAGTAGGAATGCCGTCTTTCGCTTCTCCTTGACTTCTCTGAGAACTACTTTCACTTTCTCTCACTTTTTCGACTGTATTGTGAGTTGTTAATTTTTTTTTTTTGTTGTGATTCTAGTACCGTAGGTCGGGGTTGTGAAGTACCGGTTATCTACCCCTTTGTTACCTTAGTCACTGTCTGAAATAAGAGAACTCGAAGTTTTAGGGATGTCTACCACTGTTGTCGGTACTTTAATTTTGTGTGAACGAGGAACCTTCTTTTCGATACTGTTTGGATCTGTTGTATATTTTTTGTCTCTGTAATGACCATCTGTAATGAAATGACAGATCTGTTTCGATAACAAAAAGGTCATCAGTATATACCTACACTCTCAACCTGGTATTTATTTCGAAAGTTACGAAAACTTGACACCACAATCACTTCTGAGAACTCTCATGGAACTTGACGCTCCTCTAAGTTGGTTAGGTAGGATTTCCTTTAGTCAGGATATGAAAGTAACCTTTCTGACTACGACTTCGACTTCGAGGTTATGAAACCGGTGGACTACACTTCTTGACTGAGTGACCTTTTCTGGGACTACGACCCTTTCTAACTTCCGTCCTCCTCTTCCCCTGTCGTCTACTACTCTACCAACCTACTGTAGTGGATGAGTTACTTGTACTCAACTTGTACGAGACCCTCAATGACACCTGTCCCTTCGGACCGTACGAGGTCCGATACCCCAGTGTTTCTCAACCTGTACTGACTCGCTGACTTAACTTGACTAGACTTGACAATCGAAAACTTCGTATTCTAGGTCTAGGTTACATCTTAACATGTGCTTCAAACGTTGTCGGTAAGTCTTACTTAGATCAGCATGACATAACAGATACTACTCTCTTTTTCTCGATGATGAGTCTATAGTGACCCAGTAGAAAAGTTTTCCCACCCATCTTAACTTAGGTCGGTCCTTGGTCTTGGACACGGTAGCGAAGTATGTTCTCACTTTGACGTCGAACGGGAGGTAGAGGATAACGACTATCGTTATGATAGAGAGATGGTAGTCGAGATGGTAGAGACTGCGGGAGAGGGAGGAGGTCAATCATTGAGAAGAACGGACAAGTGAACTACGGTCGGGAACATCCGGTCGAGAAGGTGACGTGACGACATGAAAAGTTCCATGATATCACATTCGAAATCTTACAAAATAAAAAGTAAACAAATGAAAAATAGATAATAAACACCCCTTTTACAATATTTGGATAATGTCATGTCATCACATATCGACTAACACAATCAACTCATGGATCCGATGGAACCTAAATACTTGTACGAGAATCTTACCTTGAGTCCCTCTTCTGATCATCCGACGGTAGATACCCCAGCGTGTCTCAGCCTGTGCTGACTTCACTGCGTCGTCGTCGTCGTCGTCGTCGTCGTCGTCGTAAGTATACATCCCATGAATGACGTTATAATCATCGTCTTTCTGGGTATGAATCAACTCAGAACAAAATACAATAAGAAAAGTGAGTCTATTACTCCTTCTAACTTAGTGACAATAACCTTTTTTGTTCCATTTCAAGTCATTCAATCAAGAGTAACCTTGTACACATTTAATAAACTTCGAGACATCTGGTTCACTGAAATATTAGACAATACTTTAATAAAGAAAAAGGTATGAACCGATGAGTCTGTAAACAAGTGAAACATGGACCAGTGAAGTAAAGACGAGTCGTGACACTTTAAATGACTAATCTCTGATATACTGTACGTAAATAATAAACGGTCCATTATAAATTAAAATATCTCAACATTTGTAACCATACTAACACTGAATCTTCTGTCCGTATGAAACAATAGGAAGAGACGTTTTAAAAGGACTGTGAAAAATGGGTCTATCTAACCCGGAGAGTAAGACAAGAAAAGTCGTTCATAGACTCACACGGTCCCACCACAGTCTATGACTCATATTATCATATGTCTTGAACTCGAGGTTTCCTTGAATTACAGAACCGATAACTCTTCAACACCGTTTCCTGTCTGCGTCCCCGGTCTCCTCTTTAATTGTCTCCGCAACTGACCGCAACCGTCCTGATAAAAAAATAAAAAATAAAAAATTTAAAAATAAAAATAATAATAATAAAAAAATTTAAAATTTTAGAAATTAAGAATGTACGTAAGGGTTTGTACTTGGGGGGAGGGTGGGGGGAGGGGTATTGTAGAGAGACCCAGTAGGGGTACGTGGTCGGGGTTCGTACGACATAGGACGCAGTCTGTATCTGACCGCTAAGTTAAGAATGTACTATAATATGTACAATCTTANAGTTTACTTAAGAAAAATTGTCGACTCATTATGAGGTAACACATATACATGGTGACGAAAGAATAGGTAAGTAGACGACTACCTGTAGATCCACAAAGGTACAGGACCGATAATATTTGTCACGACGCTACTTGTAACCCCATGTACACAGAGAAAGTTAAGACCAAAGGAGCCACACATACGGGTCGTCACCCTAACGACCCAGTATTCCATCAAGATAAACGTTAAAAAATTCCTTAGAGGTGTGACAAGAGGTATCACCGACATGATCAAACGTAAGGGTGGTTGTCACATTCTTCCAAGGGAAAAGAGGTGTGGGAGAGGTCGTAAATAACGAACGTCTAAAAACCTAGCGTCGGTAAGACTGACCACACTTCACCGTCCTGATAATTAGAGACTACACGACAAGGAGTAAATGGATGAATACGGTGAATTTTAGACGACGGTTTTTGACTTTTTTCAATCTCTGAGTTCGACCTTCTTCTGTATCAAACGGAACACTTTGTTCCCTTGGGATGGGTCTCTCCCCCGATCCCTCTTTCTAGTAGTCTCCTGAAGCGATCATCCTTTCGGCGTTTGGGGAACTTCGACCAAAGAATCTCTGAGTCAAACCCAAGACTTAATACGTAAATCCAAATTAGATCTTAATTTGATTATCCTATTAACGGTTTAATAAGGTAAGATGAAATAGGAGGATGGGTGAAGATACAGGGGTCATTTTGGTTTTACTCTATGTTATATTTGTGTGAGAATCTATTTTAACCGAAGGATCAACTATCACGAAGTTCAATATTCCTGTGACTATGTTGAAATTTAAACTACGTATTTTAATCTCCGTTATTTATTTGGGTTTTAATGTCTTACAAAACACCGAATTTATAACGTTTCACGTCTGAAGGTATTTGGTACGGTCCTCATCGTTAAGTTTTCTACTCTGGAAGTCGTATTCTTTTTGATTTGGTTCTTGTTTGTTTTTCGTTTATCAATTATCCTCAAGTTTTTAGACTCTTTAAAAATATCACAGTCAGTAATTTTTGATATGAACTTATAGAGTTTCGTTCGTTTATATATACGAATATAAACTAACTACGATGTATATACATTGTACTATTTTCCTAATTTCCTTAAACTTTTATCTAAAAACCTTAGAGTCGTCTTGACCCCGTTTGAAAAGTTACAAGTACTGTAAAGTAGTCTTCTGAAGAGATCACCCTTTCGGGTTTTGGGGAGTTTCGACCAAAGAATCTCGGAGTCGAATTCAAGATTTAATACATAAATCCAAATTACTCATTTATTTCTCCTTTAAAATGATAACAAAGAAACTGACAAAATTGGTTACCAACGTGTTAAAACTATGACATCCATGGTTTCATCTTAAAAAACAAATTTTTGTAAATTTATATAAGTGACTATACAATTTTATGGAACTATAAACTTTTACTCATTTATCAAATAAAATCTTTGTTTTCGTATGGAAAACAGTAAATTAAAGAAATTAATAAAGTAAAGCGAAAACACTGTAACTTGAGAGGGTCTAATAAAGGAAGGATTCACTGATGAAGAGTCAAGGTAAACAACCTAAATCAAATAGAGGAACTTGAGATTTATCACTCACAGGTTCTGGAGTCAGAAAACTGAAGAGAAAAGATAACCGTACGTACTGGAGTCACGGTTCGAAATTCTACAGAGATCACTCCTGAACGGACTGGTGATCTGAGAATGTATGTTAATGAATGAGTTTGGGAGGAGGATCTACAGATCATAGGTTCGAGAACTGGGGGGAAGGGGATGGTTTGGACGAAGAGAGGTATAAAGGAGGTAAATCATTTACTGTTACAATAGGAGGGTAAACGAGTCCAATTTTTGGTTCTCAATAAAAACTGAAAGAGAGTGCGAGAAATAGGTCAAATGGTTTTTTAGGATAGATGACGTTGAAGAACTAAATAGGTCTGAGGTTGAAGAAGTAAAAAGGGAGGTGACTACTATATTCTGATGTATTCGAGAATGGACCAAATAAAATTTTTCAAAGAATTGAGCACAGAAACGAAAGTGACAATGAGGGTTAACAGATAAGAGGTCCACCAAACCCACGAGGAAAGATTCAGTACTTCGTCTAATACGGCACGAAAACGAATTTTAGAAAATTACCGAAGGGTATACTTAGTTCCATCTTCAGTAAGTTATATGAACGAGGATGGAGTGGAAGATGTAGGGGGTGGTGGTAGTGGTAGAAAGACTTGAGTAGTGTCCGTCGACGAGGAAGGACTGAGTAAGACGGAGTCGGTGTTATTGAAAAGGCAACAAGAACTTTGTGAAGTCTCTCTGAGAACAGAGTCACTAAACGTCGACAAAAAACGAGACGGACCTTGTAAAAGAGAGTCGTTAGTCGATGTACAAAAGGAAAGGACAAAGAAGTCCTGAAACTGAGTGTACGGTATAAAAAATTTAATTAAATTAACCTCCTATTAATGAAATGTTATAACAACACCCAAAACGGTATGTATCTATACTTAGTCGGTGCCCACGGGTACACAAGGAGCACCACTTTAGAGGAGGGTGGAGGGAGGGGTGGGGTAGGAACAGGCGACAGGGTCTCGTGGTCGAAACTCACGGGACGAAGTACATAGTTTGAACGTGACCAGTAGATGAAATGTACACCATTATATGTACAAAGTTACGATAAGAGAGTTTAGTAGGGTGGGAGAGGAAGAGAGTGTATCAGGTTCTTAGACACGAAATGTAGACACAGAGAAAACGACTGAACGTATATTCTAGTGACAATGGCAGAAAGATTTGAGGTATATATACACAATTATATGACATAACCACAAAGAGAAAGACTAAATGAAGTGTAACGTCGTGATAAATGTTATCGATCCTGTACCTTCGTTGGACCTACGGGTAGCCGTCTACTTACCTATTTCTTCATCACCATGTGTATGTGTCACCTTATAATGAGTCCATATTTTTTCTAGTGTACGGCGTAAAAATTTCTCTTAGAAGGACTAGTGAGGGAGAAAGGACGAAACCAAAAGAACGGTAACGAATAGTAGTCGGTCGTATAATGTACGACGTGACGTAGAAGATGATGTTACACTTGAAGTGACGCGTCTATAAATTAGTCAAACTCAGTAACGATAAAGAAGCACCACTTCGATCAAAATCTCCTTTCAATAACCATACGCGTGTGATTTGTACGTATAATGTATAAGTTATTGACTCACTCCGTACAATGTATCACTCCGGAGGTACACCTGAACCGAAACTTTATTCAGTATTTTACTGAATTCCAGTTCTGAAGATGATTCTATTTCAGTGATTATTCAAATCTTGACGTTACAAATTTATTAGTACTTTTTCAGTGTTTTTAAATAAGGAGACCTTTATAGTAAATTCAAATTTTACAAACGATGAATACAATTACACACTAATAGACGTTTTAAGTTACACAATTATTAAGTCATTTTTATGGGTTCTTACTTCTTCCTTTTAAACTCAGTTTAGACGGAATTTACCTTACCTATCGGTCGATAGTACCTTAACGATATTAGGTGTCATGTTCTGTTAAAGAGTGTTGGTAATTTTTGGAGGTGTCCAGGGTTCCCTGAGGTTTAACTTCGACCGATCTACAGTACCGTAGGTGTGTTTTAATCCATGCTGTTAGGTAATTTTCAAAAAAATCCCCCCTTGACTACTAAGAGAATTTATACCCTGACGTTTTGTTTTTTTTTTTTTTTTCTCTCTCTCTNTTTTTTTTTTTTTTTTTTTCTCTCTCTCTCTCTACTTTAGGATTATAGTACAAATTGACCGACTGTAAAAAAGACAATAAAAAAAAAGAAAATTATTTTTTCCTAAAGGTCATGGTGTCAAGATATAAGTGACAGTTTGTACTCTGACCATACATACTTATTCTTTATTCATCTCTGTAGGTACCCTCAGAACACTTTAACATGTATAAATGTTTACCAGGACTTAAAACGTAAAGACCATTGTTGAAGACTTTAAATTCTGACAAAAAAAAGAAAAAAAAACGTTAAATCCTTATTTACAAAATAAAAAAGATAATGATTGTCATGAACAATCATTACGTAGCAGAATAACACTTGTGTTTGTAAAGAGTTATTTAAACGTCGAACTACGAAACCGTTTTTCCTTTACGGTAGATTTCCTGTCTTGGACGTTTGACTTTATACTACGTTTGTTTGTCGTCGTTCCGCTAATGACTTTCACTTTGAGTGGGGTGGTGATCAAATTTGCCGTCATAACTTGGTTAGTTCTGACGTTAAGTCCCCGATTAAAGTGGACGATTAATGATGTGGTGAGTGTTGACGATTCCAAAATTTGAGTCTAAAAGATACAAATTGGTTGAATTTGTGTTTTCGTCTCTAAACTAACAAAGGGACGGGGATATACACAAGACTTGTGTCTATTTTCGAAATAATCCGTCCGGTCAACGTCGGAATTGATAAAATCGAGAAGAAACAATCTATTTCAGTTTAAACGGTACCTCATTATTAAACGAGTCTTTACCTTGACATTCGTTGAGACAGGTATGTCGCATCGTCGTCTGTTTTATAAAGTTTCCCTTACAACTTTGAATCTCTTTGTGTTTACTAGTACTGACACTTACAGAATCCTAAAGTTGACGTCAGTTTCCCTTATCCTGGACGAATTTTTATCAGTAGAGATGTGTGCTCCGTCGGACTTCAATCTGGACGTATTAGTGTCTGTCACGGACAGTTCAGTTACCTTTCATGGGGAGTTTCGTCCTTATGTGTACACTGAGGACTCCGTCAGAAGCCTACTAAACACCGTGTCGTAGTCTTTAGAGAAGTTGAACAAACTCTTTTTTCACGTTGTATGAAATCTCTTTCTTGTGTTTTAGGGTACACTAGAACTAAGAACCTTTATGGATAAAAGAATCATTTACATTTCGTACGTCCTCACGGAGAACATAATAAATAAGGACCGACCCGTATACACAGTCTCACCATCCCGAAGAGATACAACTGTATGTTCCTAACCTTTCTCTCCTTTTTGTGTTGTGTTTATAAGGTAACAAACGGAAACTCCTGTCTCCCCACCCTCTGTTTTCACGATCTTACGACCTCTTCGTGAAAACACCTAGACGACCACTCTTCGTGGTTTACAAGAGAAGGGGAAGAGGGGTCGAACGAAAGTAGATTGAGCTCAACTTTGGTTACTGTTGAAAGTTTCGTGTGGGTGTGTTATTCTTTTCCACCACATCGTTCAGTCTCAACACTTACTCGTCTCGTAAGAAATGCTTTTACTCTTGTATGAGCTTCGGAGGAGTAGCGGTACGTGTGTGGGAGTTAATTTTGTTACGGGGACTATCGTCCGTCATATTAGACGTAAAATAAAGTGAGCACTCACTTTATTGTTCAATGAGTCCGGACGCCGTGAGTACTCACTATACCCCGCACATTATAGGAAAGGTAACTCAAAGGATAATAATTCGAACTTTATTCTTCAAGTCTTAATTGACACTGTTACTAAAATAGATCACAACCGTAGTGGTAATCGAAAACGTCAAATGACGATTATTTTGAAATTTAAACGATAATGAAGATTATTGGAAGAACGGTGGAATCGACATCTTTAATCTGTTTCTTGGGACGACTGTGCACCGATCACTGTAAAAGACCTTCACATCTTTTGAGGCTACTGTTGTCACTGACAATAAATGGTTTCATATTATTTCGGTCCGGGACGACCGGAAATCGTTGTATTAAATTTCGGGGACAAGGGTCCCGAACTACTCCGGACATTTTCTTGTTTCGTATGTTAAAACCAAAGTCAATAACAACAAGGATTGTGCTCAAAGGAGAGTATCGCTAGGTCATCTAAGATTTCATCCTTTTTATTGACCACTAGTCCGGCTGTATTCACTTTACTTTATAATTTTGTTCCGTAACAGACCAATTGAGTCTTTGGGTCTTCATCAAACTATGTCACAGTCTGTATAGACACCCGAACTAATGAAAGACAGTTTAGAGATCGGAGTAAATCAAGAAGGAGACACTATCTGTAATCAGAAGAGACTACTAATCCCAATACTTATAAGAGTCCACAAGTATTACAGTCGTCTTTATTATAGATAAACCTACGAGACTGAAAACTAGTATCGCGTATAGATGTACCCTTAGGGGAAGGTTGTTTTAAGGGTATTTAACTGTTATTCTATATTTACTCTGTTAACTGAATTCGTATATCTTATATCATTACTATTATTTTATGAAAATTTAACATAAAAATATAAAAGAAAATAAATAAATAAATAAATAAAAAATTAAAAATAAAAATGAAATAAAATGAAATGTTATGACAAAACCAAAACGGTATGTAACTGTACTTAGGTGGTGTCCACATGTAATTTAAAATGAAATAAAACGAAATGTTATGACATAACCAAAACGAAATATGCAAAGATAGAATATAACTTGATATCAACTAAATGTTACAATACAATCAAAGTCTACATGTCGTTTCGTTAAGCTAATATGTAAATATCATGTATATGGATAAGAAAAAGTTTACAAAAAGGTTATATCGTATAATGTCTTATAATTTGTCTCAAGGGACGTGAGATGTCATCCGGTGACAACCAATAGATAAGATTTATATCATCACACATATACGGCTTCTTACATGGTATGTTAATGTGAGTAAAGTGTACGATCATTCCGATACGACTTTCAGGAAGTTCGATCTGAAGTTGTCATGTACTTTACTCTTGAAGGTCTACCTATTCGACCCAAAGTTTTTCCGTCTCCTTGGTCTCTAGTTTAACGGTTGTAAACAACCTAGTACCCCTTTCGTTCCTGCAAGGTCTTTTTTTTGTATATGAAGAGGTAGTAACTGACGTAATCAGAAACTGACACACCTAGTGTTGTTTGACACCTTTTAAGAATTTCTCTACCCTTATGGTCCACTAGAATGGACAGAAGACTCTTTGGACATACGTCTTGTTCTTCGTTGTCAGTCTTGACCCGTATCTTGTTACCTGACCAAGTTTTAACCCCTTCCTCATGCAGTTCCAACATATAACAGTTGGACGAATAAATTGAAGATATGCCTCATGTAGTACACTTTACGGTCCGACCTACTGAGTGTTCGATCTTAGTTCTAACGATCCTCTTTGTAGTTGTTGGAGTCTATACGTCTACTATGGTAAGATTCCTATGGAGAAGATTTTGGTCTTCTTTTTGATTTCTCGGAGAACTACTCCCACTTTCTCCACTCGCTTTTTCGACCGAACTTTGAGTTGTAATTCTTTTTTAATTCTAGTACCGTTGACCAGGGTAGTGAAGTACTGTTTATCTTCCCCTTTTTCATCACTGTCTAAAATAAAAGAACCTGAGGTTTTAGAGACACCTGCCACTGACGTCAGTACTTCAATTTTCTGTGAAAAACTTTCCTTTCGAAACTGTGTGAATCTGTGGCATAATTTTCCGTCTATATATTAAAAAGACTGTTTCCAGGTATATCAGTTTCAACGGTAAAAAGATCATCAGTACACACCTACACTCTCGACATGTTATTTCCGACTCACGGTTTCTTAACTACGGAAACTTAACACCATGACCTCTTCTGAGAACACTCAGAGAACCTGAAACTCCTCTAGTTTGGTTACTTAGGATTTTCTATAGTCGGGACTTATAAATATCCCTTCCTGACTACGACTTCTACTTCGAGGTTATGAAACCAATGGACTACGTTTCTCGGTTGAGTAACCTTTTCTGGGACTACGAATCTTTTTAACTCCAGTCCTCTTCTTCTCCCACCGTCTCCTACTTTACCAAACTATCGTAGTAACTGAGTTACCTGTACTTAAAATCGTTTGAGACCCGATATCACTTTCTGTCCTTACGGACTGTACGACGTCAGGTACCCCAACGATTGTCAGTCTTTACTGAATCGTTTACTTGTTCACACATATACAGTTGGGTCTGAGGGTTAAAAAGAGTAGGACGTGGAAAGGTCAAAGTATTGGTATTCAAACAAAAAAACAGATACTCAGACAAAAACAAAACATTTATTCAAATAAACACAGCAAAAATCTAAAACGTATATACACCATAGTATAAATAGAAAACGACAGACTAAAGTGAATCCCACTATTGAAGGTCCAACTAGGTACAACGATGTTTGCTGTAATAAAGTAAGGAAATTACCTCATTATAAGGTAACACATATATATATGATGTAGAAGAAATAGGTAAGTGGACATCTACCTGTAAATCCAACGAAGGTACAGAACTAATAATATTTAATGGGACGACACTTGTAACCCCACATACCTAAGAAAGTTTGGTACAAAAAGAGACCTATATACAGGTCCTCACCCTAACGACCTAATATATCATCGAGATAAAAGTCAAAAATTTTCTTTGAAGGTATGACAAGAGATACCACGCACGATTCGACGAAGTCAACACAGACTAAGAAACGCTGGGATACCTGACATCGGGTGGTACGAGGAGACAGGTACCCTAAGAGGTCCGTTCTTACGACCTCTCCCAAAGGTACTGGAGGAGGTCCCCTAGAAGGACTGAGACCCTAGCTTGGACGCAGAGAAAACAGAGGTCGTAACCGTCCACCCAAGAAATGGTGTCGTGGTGGTCATCGACATGGTTAAGAGTAAGGGTGGTTGTCACCTCCTCCCAAGGTGGGAAAGGTGTAGGAGAGGTCGTAAGTAACATCCAAAAAACTATTATCGGTAAGATTGACCACACTCCACTATGAAGTAACATGAAACTAAACGTAAAGATATTATTAATCGTTGCAACTTGTAGAAAAGTATACGAACAACTGATATACGTACAGTAGAAACCTCTTTATAGACAAATCCAAAAGACAAAAAACTAACTCGACAAACACACACACACACAGACACACAGACACACACAAACTCGACGTACTCGACAAACATTTAAAACCTCAAATTAATAAACAGACATCGTATTAAACGTTTATAAAAAAGGGTTAGACACCTAACAGAAAGTAAAATAAATACCAAAGGAAACGACATACTTTCTAAAACTCAAATTAAATCCAGAGTAAACAAAGAATAACAAAAATAAAGGAAACTAACCATTTTATAACGATACTAGATACAGTTTCTTCACGAGACGGATACAAAAGAAGATTCTCAAAATATCATAGACTAGAATGTGAGTCAAAAGTTACGTAAAACTCAAATAAAAACATATACCACAATCTCTTACAAGATTAAAGTAAGAAAATGTACATCGGCATTTCAAAAACGGCGTGGTGAATAACTTCTTTAACAAAAAAGAGGTAACATATCAGAACGGAGGAAATGGTATCTAATTAATTAGTATCCGGACACCCAAATAAAGACCCAAAAGATAGGACAAGGTAACTAGATATAAAGATAATGACACAGTCATGTATGACAAAACATGTCATGTTTTGTATGACAAAACTACTGATATCGAAACATGATATCAGACTACAGTCCCTCAGACTAAGGAAGTCGAGGTAAAAAGAGAGAGTTCTAACGAAACCCTTAACGACATTTAGTGTCTTTTTTTCTTACTCCGTCAGTGGGCTAATGAAGACTCTTAGACACAATCGTGGTTAACCCGATAAGAACACTACAGTCAAGGAAGACAGTGTGTAAAAGTGAAATCCCGTACGAAACTATAACTTTTCAAATGTAACCCGTCACATCAATCTATTCTAGTATACGTAAGGTCTTTTAGCCCTTAGTTACACTTCTTTCTTTACAAAAGGGGTTCTGTAAAGTAACTCCTACAAGAGAAAGAATCACTCTTCAGTCGTGGTGATCGTTGCGAGATAGGTTCTCGACATTAACCGTTATCTCAACGATTGTTTGAGAGTTCTAAAGGACTCACACTTACTCTAAAAATACTAACCTTCTTATTCGAGTCTGGTAAGAATCGGAAGTATTTTACCTATTAAGAACGTCACATACCACCGTGAAAAAAGGAATTCATTGTAATCCCAATTACAAGAGGGGGAACTCGAGACATTAGTGGAGGACTACTTACGATCGTACGTGGGTAAAGAGAAAAGAGAATTAGAAATAAAAAAAGTCGAAAGTAACTTCTACATCTACGAGAATATGATGAAAAAGACACGGTCGGAAAAACTTGTTGTATTTTTTCAAATCTCCCCCGTCGTACTCCAGACTCTCAGAGACTTACCCCTTACACCCTTTACGGGTCTCCCCGTTTACGACTTCCTTCGAGAACCTTGACTCTTCCTATCGGTTACCATGAGAGAACAACACTGAAAAGACCACTGGGTCCTTCAAAAGGAAGACCGAAAACAATTGTAAAAGTTAAGGGTGAGTCGAGATCCTTTACGATAAAACCGTAAAACTCGGTCCTTCCTTGTAATAGAAAGTAAATTATTCGGTCCTGAAGTAAGCGATACTTACACTTGATAAGAGAGTGTAGACCCTAAGTAGACAAGTTGGCGTTTTACAACCAATTCTTTCTTTCTTAAATCATCTCTTTCACTATAAGTTCTGGCCGTGTAAGACTCAACCGAACCTTAACCCAATTCTCTATCTTTTATTGACTCTTAGTCCACTTTGGATAACTACCGACATGTCACTTTTTCCTTCGTGCATTAAGGGCTGGGTGTAACGAATGGGGAGTCGAATACAAGATAAGGAGGAGTGAAGTCTCGAGGTAGGGTTCTATGACAGAAGTTAGGTTCGTGCAACAGAGACTTTTAAAGTAAAAAACGGAGAGATTCAACGTCTACACCGACCCCTTTCCTTCCTTCTGTTATGGGACACAGTCTGGGTACCTTTAGACGAAGACTGTACGGGTTGAATCCCTCCTAGTTTACAAGGTTTTCGTGGGAACGAACTTTTAACACAAAAATGAGGTTCTTCTCGGTAATCTTTAATTTAACAGTGATCTATATAATGGGTATCGTTAAGTACGTAGGAACCAAAGGTTTTACGGAGGAAAGTTGACGAGAAACCTTTTATGTTAACTAAGTATTTAACAAAAAGTTATACCAACCAACACGATTAAAAATATCTAACGGAATATAAAATAATGGAGAACTGTCGATACTCATTAGACAAACAACTTAAGAAAGAATAATAAGGTAACTAATTTTTTTTTGTTTTTGTTTTTGAGAGATTTGAGAGATTTGACAGGGTATTTTGTCACGACTTTAATATATACATACGAGACACGAGTCAGTGATTCAACACAGGTTGAGACACACTGGGGTACCTGACATCGGACTGTCCGAGGAGACAGGTAGCCTAAAGGGTCCGTTCTTATGCCCGTACCCAACGGTAAAGGAAAAGGTCCCCCTAGAAGGACTGGGTCCCTAACTTGAGGGAGGACGTAACCATCCACCCAAGAAATGGTGACTCAGTGGTCCTTTTGACATACATGAACAGGGATTTAGTGAAAAATAAGATTATCGATGATACGGGAACTTGATAATTAAAGTTAACAACTTGGTGTTTTATTAATAGAAAACAATATATATGTTTGTTGAAAGTTAGACGATTAATTCCGATTAATCTCCCGTTAACTTGAAATGAGAAGGACACAGAAAGGGAAAAATTTGACCTTCAACTACTGTAAGACGTCTGATTATCGTACTCGCCGGAAGGACTCGGAACAGGAGAAAAGTAATACGATGCCGATGAGATGTAAAAGAACCGTCATGACCACATGTCTTTGAGATCCTCACGTTGACACGAATAATGTGTTACGATTCCCTCTTCCGCTACTGAAGGGTGAGATCATGAGAACGGACCTTTTAGGGTACCTACCTTTTCGGACCATCCGATGTCAGGTACCCCAGCGCTTCTCAGTCTGTGTTGACTCACTGGAGTGAAAGTGAAAAGTAAAAGTACGTAACCTCTTCTGTTACCGTTGGGTAAGGTCATAAGAACGAACCTCTTAGGGTCCCTGCCGCGTCGGACCACCCGACAGCAGATACCCCAGCGTGTCTCAGCCTGTGCTGACTTCGCTGAATCGTCGTCGTCGTCGTCGTTCCCTCTAATCCCGAGTCTTGGGGTCACCGAGTCTACGTCCTCTGTCCAAGTTAGGGACCCAGTCTGTTAGGGGACCTCCTACCGTACCGTGAGGTCGTAAGAACGGACCTTAGGGTACCTGTCTCCTCGGACCACCCGATGTCAGGTATCCCAGTGTTTCTCAGTCTGTGTTGACTTTACTGAATCGAACGTTCCCTCTGATTATATACCACTGAGCTATCTCAAACTGACCAAGATCTCCTTTGAAAGTCACATACCACCCTCTTTCTCTGTATCAAACCGATTTAGAATCTTAAGTGAATCTCTGTAAAAAAAAGAGGGCCTTTCGTCAAACGATCCGAAAAGACAATGAGACGAGGTATAATAAGGGACTGTACTACGGGGACAAGAAAGTAGTCAGGACACCTTATCTGATAAAAGAAACGGGATAAAGAAACTCTTTGTTTAAAACCTTCAAAGAATCTCTCTTTTGTACCGGGTTTTCCTTTTCGTACTAGAAACCTCAGTCCTTCGAACCGTGAGTCAAAGAGGAAAATCAAATCGTAATCTATCTTTGTAAACCTCTAAATCAAAGGGAGTAAACGAATAACTGACTATCATGAGTTTTAAAACTACTCTAAGTCTCAGTTCTAAATTTGACTCACTCGAGTTCTGAGTGAGTAAGTGGTTTGAGGGTAACTTTAAGTTGAGACACGGCATAAAATTCTACGATCTTTGTGTCTCAATTTGTTCTACGACGGATACAGGGGGTTTCTCAAAACTAGGTCACCTCTTCTATCAGTTCCATTGTCTTTTAGTGTTCTGTTACTCTATTCGGGAAAGTACATGTTCCACTAAATGACGTCTTCCTGTCTTCACTCCAGTGGACTAAGTCGGACGTCTGTAAGTCCTTCTCTAGGACCTCTTTCACTTTTAATTCGACACAGAACTATCTTCTCTGTTCAATTGGTTTAGTTTACTGTACTCTCCGATTCCGTCGTTATGAGTCCCTCGTTCGCTCCTTACCGTCTTACTGTATTTCTCTTAGTTCCTTAATATTTATATACCCAATGTCTACTCTTACGTCTCAAAGCCCCTCCCCAGACTCTTTATCAACTACCTCATTCCCGTCCTCTCCAAATCTTACCATTAAATCATTAATTCTTACTCATTTCAGTCCTAAACTTACGTCTAAAAGTAAAAAAATTTAAAGTCCAGGACACTAGACTACTAGAAAATTTTAATATAAAATTAACTTATATCAACTAATTTTTGTCATACAATCAAAGTCAATATAAAATGACTTATGTGTATATATATGCTTAAACTTTCTGTTATAAGATAAAGTCTAAGAAAAGGAAATATCCAATAATGTTTTATAACTTATCTCAAGGAACACGATGTATTATCTAGGAACAACCAATAATTAAGGTTAGAGCATTAAATAGGGAGGGAGTGAGGAAACGGGAAATCATTGGTATTCAAACAAAAGATACAGACACCCATACGAACACAATACATTTATTTAAGGTAAAAAGTAAAATTATTAGGTGTATATTCACTAGAGTATAATATAAACAGAAAGAGACAAACCGAATAAGGTGAATCGTATTATTAGAGATCCAGGTAGGTACAATAACGTTTACCGTAATAAATTAAGACAAAGACAAAAATCTGAAAAACTAAGTTTAGGATAGGTAAGACAGAGTTATAGGAGGGTCTAGTCGTACACGTACACACACACACACACACACACACACACACACACATCAATATACGACTTTACTCAGGAAGTGTATATAAAAATGGTGAGATCTTTGCCATGAAAAAAAAATGATCGATTGTACACTTATGTGTAATATTAGAATAAGATTACCTTGGCTTTACAGTTGTATGAAACTCTCTTCGGAAATCGATATAAAAATGAATGACGATACATGAAAATTTATTTCTTGTTAAGTTCGGGAATCTTCGAAAAACACTTTATAAGTACAAAATTTTTGAACAGAAACTACTCTATCTCATGTTCGTTTCTCCCCTTTTGTTTCGTTTGAACCAGTCGTTTATCAATAGTAAAATAGACTTTACTCTTGGTTGGTAGGATTACCTGAATTCTTGACGTTTATAAAGGGGTCACTGACCGTTAAACATCTCTCCTAAGTCGTTCATACGATGAAAAATATGAACTTAATATGTAAAACTAAGTATCCACTTACTAACGATCTATCTATTATTTAGATATACTCCTTCATCAACAATGTAAACAGAAAATTTTATGTTGATTATTCATATTATATTCTGGACCTAAGACATTTGTTACATTTTAGAGACCTGGTCTTACAGTGAACGGATTGTTTATATCTATTAAAAAAGACAAAATACACTCTAGAACGTAATAAGATTAAAAGGTTGGATTCGGTAAAAAACATCTTCCGTGTCACTTTATAGATTCTTCCTTTTTTCTTATTTATTTATATGTCCTGTTTTTATTGGATTGGGTATAAATTATAGATTGTCTAAGTTCATAAATATCATCTACCCGAGGTACATTCCCACACTAAATCTTTTTTATCGGATCTCAAGTATGTGTAAAATCGGAACAAGACTGTTTGTATACTGTGACTATAAAGTAAGGAATACCTATGTTACGTAATAAAATTTTGTATCAGATCTTAAACTACAGAAATTTCGTTTAAGGATAAAGGACAACAAAAAGAATATTTGATCTCTTATAAAGGTATCAAGTTTATATTTCAAAAAAAAAAAAACTAACTCCAGAACACCCCTCCACTATTTCTCCAATCAACAAGGGTACCGAGGACCCTTGTGCTAGTGAAGTACATTACAACATAAACGCTTCTGCCACTTCCGTCTCCAATTGTCTAAGGATAGAGAAAACTTAACGAAGGAAATTAGAACAAATCAAAGACGAGGAGTTCTAGAATTGTCGAAAAGGGTACGAATATCTATAAGATTAAAATATACGTTTCGAGGGTTTCGGTTCGTAAGGAGAATTAAAAGAGTCTCGTACAATAAGTATGTCGTTGTCATAACATACACGGACTTTTGAAGTTAATATACAGGTATTTTGAAGTTTGATTTACAGGTAGTTGTGTACGGTATACAGATTTTATTATATCTTGAACTGTATGGGAACACTACTCCATAGAGACAAACGGGGCGGTGTAGTAAGAGATCCAACAAAAGAGGAACGAGATACAGGGACCTCCGACTAAACTTCCCTAGTACCTTACTGAAAGAAAAAGAGACGGAAAGTCACCCTCAGTCGGTTACCTTCCGGGACTATCCTTTGACTCCCGTACTCCTTTATTTCAACCTCATAAACAAGGTGACCGAAGAGGGTGACCAAGTACCTAACCGTCACCTACAGGTTCAAGCAGAAGGTGACCAGTGTTGACGATAACCCGTTGGGAGTAAAGTCTCGGAGTGGGATGAGGTTTGTAAGGTAGAACCGTAACGAAGTTGGGACCACCACCAACCCTTCGAACCCCCACGGATGAAGTGAGGGGAGTTAACCGAAGGTATTGAGACGGGTGGTAAACCTAAAAGTAATCTCGAGAGCAATTAGTGAAGAAAACTCACACGGTAGACAAAGAAGGGTCTTGAGACTTGCTATATTGAAGGATTTCGGGGTTTATTTCTTCTGTCACCTTTATTAATAGTTTAAATCCGTAGTTTACTTGATTGTAAACAAACGGACTTAGACTCATCTATCGTATATTGTTTATATACACTTATACTTCATGTACTAGGGACTCTTTTTCTCCAGACCAATCCTTAGTATTTAATAATCATAATATGGTACAATTCGTAAACGACATGTAATTATTATACGTTGTCCATGGTCAAACGTGACTTTTATTTAATAAAAAGAAGGACATTTTGGTCATAAAAAAGATATATAGTTGTAAAAGTACGTTTCTCTACATGTTTTTAACCTTATAGTCTTCGATTGAGGTCTACCGAAGTTTCGGTGTCTTAACTAGTAAAACCTCAGAGAAGTTAGAGAAAGTTTGTGAGACTCCTACTGTTTCGGTCGGAAAGGGATTTATTCGGGTACGAATTTTACGTTCGAAATAACACATTACTGAACGGTGATTGAGGTAATTACGTAAAACCCCCCACTCGACAAAACAAAGTAAAACACCGAGTAAAGAACGAGGTGGGATGGAACCAGAGGTCACGACGAAGGTTGGGATTCAATCCTTACTTAAAAAATTTTATTCGTGAACATGAAACTTGATATTTTGTGTTAGACTTCGACTTTAGTTTCCTTCTTCCATTTAATGAAAATCACGAGCCGTTTCTTTGAAAGTGAACCGATAAAGGACAACAAAACTTTGAGACTTTTAGTTATGTCTTTGTATAGTATAAGACTTCCGTCCAGTAGACACGTGATCCACAAAAATTGTCAACCGAAACTTCCCCTATGAATACGGGGGAACTGTACTTAGATGTCAAGAAACGTGATTCACAGGGGTACTTTGATGTAAAAACGAGTCCGATAGGTAGAGTTACCAATAATGAAAAATGACAAGGTCCGAGGGTAGAAGATAATATCTAAGTGACTATCTAGTTATACTGTCTTCGTTCTATTTTCAGTCAATCGACGTGTACAGATAATACTCGGATTTTTAAGTCTGTGTGTAAAGAGGACTGTCTTCCGTCCGTGTATTGACTCAACAATGCACAGAACCACCAAAAGATCAGGAAAAACATGTTTTAGTGTAAAGAACTGTAGAAAGAATTAAAACTCCAGGAGTACCGGACAGTCCCTCAATCCTCACTCACCAAGGGATCCCCTCTCTCACTCAAATTTTATGTTAGAAGTGAAAACTTTCCTCTCTTGTTTTGTGTAAACAACGATGTGACTCCGTCATTTTTCCTTACGACTGTACGAGCCAAAGATTTGGTGTCCGTTAACCTGACATTTTGGTTCGTTACCAAGTTTCAGTTCTCTTCTTCGAAACGTCAGGAGATCACCCAGTACCCTTACTCCTATGACCGAATCCAAACCAACCTTTAGAGTCCCCGACAAGTGAAGTCTACAATTAATCGTTAGTAAGACTCTTTTCATGTTTAGACGGATTGTAACTTATGTGACAGGTGTTCTATTAAATAGTATACAGGGTCGTAGTCCTCCTTCTTCTGAGGTCGGTGTGGAATTTCCAACTTGTTTAACAACCGTTTCTCCTACTCTAATTTTACCAAAGTATAAAATTCTGAAAATCGAGAATAACGTTGGAGAGTACCAATCTAAGGACTGTTTCCTACACTTTGAACTTTTCAGGGAGTTTCCAGTAATCTTTAAGTTGATTTTATATCTGGAAAATTAAGTAATTGAATCACAGAGTCGATACCTAAATTCCCTGACTTGTTGTTGTTCTCAGAAAAGTGTAGGTTGTAGGTATTTGTAAATACCTGGGTCTTTTGTGTAATATCGTTAACAGATTCTACCAACCCCCTCCTACACCGTTTTTCTTTACCCCTATTCCTTTTGTATTTACTTACTTCTCTTTTTTATTTACTCACTTTCCTTTTTTATTTACTTGCACTATTTTCTACTATCACTTTTTCATTTCTTGACGTACCTGACGTCTGAAGATTATAAGGTGACACCTGACTCGAACCTCTTTTTGTTTCTTTGGGGTCCTTACTAATCCGGCACCCACATACATGTGTTACGACGAGTGTTGTATCTCCCTCGTGAATTGGGTGTACCCAAATCCCTTCAGGAGGACCGTCTCGGTCGAGAGTTCCTGAAAGGTCTCCTACTCGTTCCATTTCTTACCAGTCACCTCTATATAAACACAGATACATTCGTGACTATATAAATAGAAAATAACACCAATTTTTGTTTTTGTTTTTGTGTGTTCTAGGTACAGAAATTGTTTCGAGTCATAACAAGTGTGTTTCAAGTTACAATGGGTCGACTTGAAAAGATCTGGAAAAGAAAAACGTGTTGACTTTGAACTACGGGTGACTTGTCGTTGAGGTAAAGGGGGAGGAGAGTCATATACATAGATAAAAGTTGAAATGACAGAGAGGGAGGTCGAGGGTCCTTCCTTGTGAGTAAATTTCCGTCCAACCTCTTGTCGTTCATGAAATGTTGTAGTTTCCCGACCCGACCGTTCCAAAGTGCACTAACAGTCTAGTAGTTTCTGGAATGTTTAATGTGACTCTTTTAAACTAATTAGACCTTGTTTTCCTTCGGTTACTGTAAAAAAAAACACACATTCCTATGCTCTATAAGTTCTATAGGTAAAATGTCGGTAGTGAGGTCCCTTTTAATCCTCCCGGTTGGTCTCTTCCCTCTTGGATCTCCATTCACTTGATCAGACTTTTTCACCAGTAACTCTGTTTTTATTTTTCCCGGAACAACCCCCACCCCCTCCCCACCATACTGTCCGAAAGTCCACTCTTCCTTTCGATCTCCCTCGGTCCGTCCACTGTCCTGACACTTGGTAGGTAAATAAGTCAAAGTATGTTCAATTTGTAGTGTGGACGACGAACTCCTTTCCGGTACTTATAAGTCAGTCTTCGTCGAGTCTCGTATGAACCAAATTGACATCAAATGTAAGATTTCGACCGAAGGTATACGTTTACGATTCTTTACTGATCATCGTAGGAAAGAAAAAGTGTGTTCCTAGTCAAAATTCTCGTCCACCTCGTACTAACTTATAATGTTTTTTGCTCTATTTTCTTCCGTCTCGACCTCGAGACACTTTTGGTTACAGATCATTACTTACAGTGTAAGAGGTAATAAGGAAAAAAAATTTAAAAATAAAAATGAAATAAAATGAAATGTTATGACATAACCAAAACGGTATGTAACTGTACTTAGGCGGTGCCCACATGTACGTAAAAAAATTACACAGTTTATATCATTCATTCGTACACCAAGATTCTTTTTCAATATGATTCTCGAAACAAAATAAAACCGATATTTCTAGAAGTTTAGTCATGGTTGTAAAGATACTTTATTTCTTGGCGACTCTAGGTCTTTAAATTCTCCTGATCTTTTTCTCCGGCTTTATTTCTGATTCAGTACGAGCCCAGTCTCTACCTTAAGTATAAACTTATAAAAATTTTGTCGAGATAACTCTATTGTAAGTGTATCGGTCCAGTGGGTAAATTGTAAATGTCAGTTTACTTAAAATCTTATATGTGTCTAAAACGTGTGTGGTAAGGTGCTAGACTAAAATATGACAATAGTGAGTTTTCCTCTGAAAACGTAAGTAATCGTCAATAAGAGGTACAGGACAGGATCGAGATCTGTTGGAGATCTAAACGGACAAGACTCGTAAAACATATTTACCTTAGTATTTCATACACCAGAAAACACTAATAAAAGAAAGTGAATCGTATTACAAAAGTTCCGGGGATACCACAGTGTACATAAATATGAAATGAGGAAAAATAACGATTTATTATAAGGTAACATACTTACATGGTTATAAGAATAAGTAAGTAGTCAACTACTTATAAAACTCAACCAAGGTGATAATTCGGTAAACACACTACGAGAATACTTGTAAACACGTGTGTGAAAACGTACCAAGATCCGAAAATAAAACGTAACTATATATACGATACTAATTGTAAAGTCACTTGACGATTTTACAAAAGTTACACCTACGAGGTAAAATGTAAGAATGGTCGTTGTACACTTCTGGGATTAAAGAGACGTAAGATCGATTGTAACAATGACAGAAACTGACATCAGTAGGACAACCCTTACTTCACTATAGAGTAACGTCATAACTAAACGTAAAAGGATATACAAATATAAATTTTAGACAACTTAGTTAGAGTAATAAATCCTATGTAAAGTGTAATTTTTTTTTAGAGCATTTCGAAACATTGTTTTTGTTCTGGTCCTAGACTGACACCGAGTCTAGTACTTGAGGAATAATTGTTTAAGTCTGAATTTAACTTCTTTCATCCCTTTTGGTGATCTGGTAAGTCCATACTGGATTAGTTTAGGGAATACTGATATGTCACCTTCTTTATCTAAATTCCCGGATCTAGACTATCTATCTCACGGACTACTTGATACCTTACTCCAAGCACTGTAACATGTCCTCTGTCCCTAGTTCTGGTATGGGTACCTTTTCTTTACGTTTTTTCGTTTTACCGACAGATCCCTCCTGAATGTTTATCGACACTTTTCTTTTCTTCGTTTTTCGTTCCCCCTTTTCCTTTCTATATTCGTAGACTTACGTCTCAAGGTTTCTTATCGTTCTTCTCTATTCTTTCGGAAGGAGTCACTAGTTACGTTTCTTTATCTCCTTTTCTTGTCTTACCCTTTCTGATCTCTAAAGAAGTTCTTTTAATCTCTATAGTTCCCTTGTACAGTACGTTTCTACCCGAGTTATTTCCTGTCTTTACCATACCTGGATTGTCTTCGTCTTCCATAATTCTTCTCCACCGTTCTTATATGTCTTCTTGACATGTTTTTTCTAGAAGTTCTGGGTCTATTAGTGTTACTACACTAGTGAGTGGATCTCGGTCTGTAGGATCTTACACTTCAGTTCACCCGGAATCTTTCGTAGTGATACTTGTTTCGATCACCTCCACTACCTTAAGGTCAACTTGATAAAGCTTAGGATTTTCTACTACGACACTTTCACGACGTGAGTTATACGGTCGTTTAAACCTTTTGAGTCGTCACTGGTGTCCTGACCTTTTCCAGTTAAAAGTAAGGTTAGGGTTTCTTTTCGTTACGATTTCTTATGAGTTTGATGACGTGTCAACGTGAGTAGAGTGTACGACCATTTCATTACGAGTTTTAAGAGGTTCGATCCGAAGTTGTTATGTACTTGGTACTTGAAAGACTACAAGTTCGACCAAAATCTTTTCCGTCTCTTTGGTCTCTAGTTTAACGGTTGTAGACGACCTAATACCTTTTTCGTTCTCTCAAGGTCCTTTTGTAGATAAAGACGAAATAACTGATACGGTTTCGGAAACTAACACACCTAGTGTTATTTGACACCTTTTAAGACTTTCTCTACCCTAATGGTCTGGTGGACTGGACGGAGAACTCTTTAGACATACGTCCAGTCCTTCGTTGTCAATCTTGACCTGTACCTTGTTACCTGACCAAGGTTTATCCTTTTCCTCATAAAGTTCCCACATATAACAGTGGGACGAATACATTTAATATACGTCTCATGTAGTACTCTTTGCGACCTGACCTTCTTCGTGTTCGACCTTAGGTCTAACGGCCCTCTTTATGGTTATTGGAGTCTATACGTCTACTGTGGTGGGAATACCGTCTTTCACTTCTCCTTGATTTTTCGGAGAACTACTTTCACTTTCACCTCTCACTATTTCAACCGAATTTCGAGTTGTAAGTCTTTTGCTTCTAGTACCGTAGGCCAGGGTAGTGAAGTACCCTTTATCTACCCCTTTGTCACAGTCTGAAATAAAAAACCCCGAGGTTTTAGTGACGTTTACCACTGACGTCGGTACTTTAATTTTCTGTGAATGAGGAACCTTCTTTTCAATACTGGTTGGATCTATCGTATAAGTTTTCGTCTCTGTAATGAAACGACTGATTCCAGACAGATCAGTTCCGATACCAAAAAGGACACCAGTACATACCTACACTCTCAACCTGACACTTCTTCCGACTCGCGGCTTCTTAACTACGAAAACTTGACACCACAACCTCTTCTGAGAACTCTCAGGGAACCTGACGTTCCTCTAGGTTGGACAGGTAAGACTTCCTGTAATCGGGACCCTAAAGAAACCTTCCTTACTACGATTTCGACTTTGAGGTCATGAAACCGGTGGAGTACGCTTCTCAACTGAGTAACCTTTTCTGAGACTACGACCCTCCCTAACCCCCGTCCTCCTCTTCCCCTGCTGTCTCCTACTTTACCGACCTACCGCAGTGACTGAGCTACCTGCACTCAGACTCACTTGAGGTCCTCAACCTCTACCTGTCCCTCAGGACCACATGACGCTAAGTACACCAACGTTTCTCAGTCTGTGTTGACTCGCTGACTTAACTTGGCTTGACTTTCGAAACACTTTTGAGAGATCATGACGAACACTGGTTATCATATTTTGCATCTCCGAAGTTTGTAAGTCATACATAATCAAACACTTAGACACTAAATCCGACCCAAGTCGATCCACCCAGACTAGACTCGAATGAGTCCACAGACCCCCAACGACTACTGACCGAGTAGATCCGACCGAAACTGTCCTGTCAGACTAAAGAAGTTAAACAGAGGACGGAGGGTCTCATCTATACAAGAAGGGTCTTTCACCGACTTATAGAATTCATCTCCACCACTTCACGGAAACAAAGATCATGTTGACAAATATAAAGTGACCCTTTTCGTTCAGTATACCAATGTGAGTCTTGGACTTCCGTTCCTTTATTCGAATGAAGAATTACCCTTTTTGATGTTTCAGAGTACCCTTTCCTGTACTTTTAGTACTCCACCTTCGTAGGTTCGGTAAGTCCCGTAACCAGAAGGTGTATAAAATGTAATAATAATCTTCTAATTTATCACCTAATTTACCTAATTTAACCATCCAGTCGCTGGTAACGAAGTAACTAGAGGATGTCGACCCGGTGTAAACGAGAGTATAAACGGACACATCTTTTTATATAATCGATGAGATCCCAATTTGTAAAGGGACCATTGTTTCTAAGATAAAAAATTTTTTTTATAATATATACACACACACACACATATATATATACCGTTTACTTGTAAGATAACAAATTTATAAAGAGGTCATGTTATTACTCTTGAGTCCTGATTGGATCTAGTTTGGCATCGTCCATGAGACTTTATAAGACCCTTCACAAATTTGGACTCTATCTACTGTAATAAATTCATAAATATTTACAGTTTAGTAGACAAAATTCTTTTCGATTATCTTACAGAACATCTGTAAAGTCCAGAGGGGTCTAACGAGATATTAGATAAAGGTATCTAAGCCGTTTGCACCCTCGTCAGCAGAATACCCAGTTATGGTCACTTTTCTGAGAGACGTGTCTATATCCGAAGTGTCAGGTAATTCGAAGTCCAGACGGGACTACACCTAAGGAGACTACATAATGATAATATAGGATAAAAACAACTGAGTCAATGATACAGTCGTTTTGGTTTGTAAAACCGAACACCGGGTCGGAGCTCGACAGGTACCTCCTATGCAAAAACGGAAATGGTGGTACTGTCATTACTCGTTGACCGTAATCAAACTAAACGTATTAACACACGAAGGTTGAATCTGACACACAGTCATCCTCTGTTGAATAACACTACTATGGGTGTCGTATAATAGACAAAACACGATAGTCGTGAATAAATACATTTAAGGCAGTAATGTTCCCCAGTAAAAGGTTGGAAGATGGTGTTTTAGTGTAAGAGACGGTTATTCGTCCTTCTTTTGTGACATCGTCTTCTTGACCCATATAAAACAGTAAGTGTCAACAACCAGTTCCTCAGTCTTTCCAATAAAAACCACGAACGAACGAACAAACAAAAAAATCCGAGTAAACGAAATTCCTGACTATCTATTGTACTACGAGTCTTTCAGACAGACACTGGTAAATTCTGATTACGGTGGTTCGTTTGTGTAGGAGAGGGAGAGAAAGACTGTATGTGTATATGTGTGTGGTGTTTCTTATAGGCTGAGTAGATTCTACAAGAAATTCTTATTAAATACCAGACTTTTTTATAAAACACACAGGGATCTACTATTCAGCTTACAAAAGAAACTATTCTTCGTCTTGAGGCATTAAATAAGTACGTTCTCTATTTTTCTATCTTATTGATTGATCCTATAGGGTGAACATTTTCATAGACTTTCTTACTGATCCTTGACACACCTTGGACTCCGAAAACCTTTGGTTTGAAGTGTTGAGACAAGCGCTTTTTTTATCGGTTCCAATCCACACGTAAAACAGTAATCACCATTTACTCAGAGGATCCGGAACAACCACATTGACCTCAACATTAAATATATAAAGAAACTATGAATAGAGATCAATTCACGTTTCCCTACAGTCGTGAATTGGGTTGAAATTCGTTAATGTCCATCTTCTACCCTTTTTTCTTTCCTATGGGTCGTCAGTTGGCAAAATTTAGTTCAACTATGAACAGTCTTTCTTCGGACCCTTTTTCCTTATATTAATCTCATAACGAAATACCACTCGAACTTCAAGGGTCTGACCAGACATAGTTGAAGTCCGACCAGTCTCTTCTTTTTCTTGTCCCTTGCGTTATGTTACATTTACTTTTTTAGTTAATCTTTAGTGTGGAGTGTGAACTCGGAACATCACTGTCGGGTCGAGTGGTAAGTCGAGTTTTACTTGAGTCTTTACTAGAAAATTCTTCCCTTTGTATTATTGGTGTAAACCTTTTGAAACATTTTTTTATGTACGAAAGGGATCTATAGAAAGATTCGGAGTATCGATTTAGTTCTTTACTGTCTTTCTATAAGATGGTTGGAGTTTGAAGAATCATAATATATTATTAGGAAACTTTTACATAGGACAGTCCATCCATAAGAAATCAAAACGAAAACGAAAGTGGATTAAAGACTGTGAAACCACCCATCTTCCCGTAACTAAGTGGTCTCCTGCTCTCTCTCACAAACGATTTGTAGCACCGTACCTCGTAAGAAAGGAGAACACATTCGTAAATGTTGAAGTTGAATATTCATTTATAAAGAGTATTAAAAAAGAGTCGGAGGGGTAAAGTCAACGAAAAGAGTAATAATAGGAAATGAAATATAAAACACACTCCATAGAGCTATATTATTTCGTAATCTTAGAGAGTAGTAAAACTGAAGATAAAACTGAAGGACACCGCTCACTTTGACCTAGTCTTTATATGTTGCTAGTTCCCTGTCTGTGGTACTACACGACGTGTTCGTCCACTATTCCTCTCTGGTCTGTCCTAAATTAAGGATCGGGAAACATGATAAATACATCGTAACCAGACTGAAAAGTGTACAACCGAGGAGCCAAAGGAGTGACCATTTTACGTTCTCTCTCGACATTCCCAGGAAAGTCACACTAGAAACTTTGTCGTGGTACTGAAGAGAATCGTAAACGAACTCACTAACGTAAACCTTATCTCGATTCTTACCTTTTCACTCCAATGAACTACAATAAAGAGCACATCTGTTTAAGAGTTTCTCCCTTCTTTTCTATGAGTTTCTTCGTTTCGGTCTGTTTATTTCGTGTGTAAGAGAATCCTTATAGAGGAGTTTTTCTCAAGTTTATTTACTGACTCCTTTTTCCGTTTCGACAGGTACCTTCTTCTCGAACCACTTCGTTTCCAGACCTCTGGAGAAGTAGATGTTATCCCTCCCTGTGGTTTGTGCACAGTTTCCCTCTTACATCGGAAAGACTTCTCGGGTGGTACATGAAGGTGAAGTACCCTCAACTTTCCGTTACACTTTACAATGGATTTTCGGTCTCCCCGTCTTATCATCGTGAACCTTTTTATTACCGGTTGTGGTTTTACCTCGATCGACTGACTTTCTACGGTAAATTCCTTGGTTTGGTTCCCTCTGGGAGCACCCGTCAACTCGTTCTTCCCGATTTCCCTTACTGCCATCTTCAGTCTTTCTTCAATCATACGAACCGGTGTCCCTGACTGTCTCCGTAGACCTTTGTTACTTTCCGTCTTAAATAAAAAGAGATCTTCAAAAGAAACTTTTATTGAGAGGTCACCTTACGTTTGGTATTATTGTTATAGGAATTGTAAAATGTATAACACAAAATTTTTGACTAGATTCTTTGTTTGTATTTTTAAAACCAAAACAATTAATTCATATTAACACTGAATGTTTTGTTAGGAAACATCGAAAAGAATAAAAGTACCTCAGAATGAAGTAAATCTTGTTCGGGTCCCGTGTTCTTCTCTCGAATTACTTATAAACAAGATATAAGGGATATCGGAGGGAAATGAGACGAATGGGAGAGTACCTGTATACCTGTAAATTACCTTCCTTATTTTGCCTTCTGAGTTACTACAGAAAAGAACCGATTACTGTTTCCTTTTCTGGGTGCGAATAGTACATATTATACATATATGAGTATAGTTTCTATTGTATTAGTCTCCTCTCACCGAATGTTTGATGGGGTAACTGAGTCGTCCATAGTGGTTTTATAAACGTCCAACGAACCATTGGGTTAATTTTCAGCGATAAGTTTAGGGTCTAGTAATCACTGACTTTTAGTGATAGTAAACTACCGAGCAGAGTCAGGTCAAGAATCCCCTCTAAAAGGATGTAGTTTTTTGGTGGTTGTATAAACCGTGATTAACCGAGGGGACTACCGTTAGAATCGGATATCCGGCTCTTAACTCACCTGGACCCTCTGGTTCGATAAGGGGGTCGGACTCTCGACCGCGAAGGGTCGTACTCGACTTCCTGTAACCACCCAATTATACTCTCAAAGTATGTCTATAATGGACAGAAACCTGTTTAACTTTACAAGACATAAATTCTTAAGGTACAACCACCGTTCAAGAAAAAAATTCCTGAAAGAATAATTTTATATAAAGAGGAGAAAGAGGGGGAGGGAGAGATATCTACGAGAGGGTTTAGATTTTTTTAATTGTCTTTTTATTCTTTAGAATAGTAGAGTTTTAATCTTTTGACTTAATGTCTGTAACTACGGTGGGTTTTCATTCCGGATCCAATTTTCTCTTAAAAAATAAGTGATTTTAATCGTTCCAATATCGGAACAATGAAACGACCCATACTACCCTTGAAGATATCTCTACTTGTCTAAAGAACTCATAAGTGTATTTACATATGCTCTCGTAATAAACTCATTAAAAGACAACTTTTAACCAGACTTTAACCAAAAACGACGACGACGACGACGACGACGACGATTCAGTAAAGTCAGTACAGACTGAGACACTCTGGGGTATCTTCCGTCGGGTGGTCCGAGGAGACAGGGACCCTAAGAGGTCCGTTCTTGTGACCTCACCCAACGGTAAAGGAAGAGGATAACCAAAAACTCTATTGTCCAAAAGGTATCTAACACCATAACCTTCATCATCTGTTTAAGTTTTAGTCACTTCTCTATATTTATAATTCTTTTATACTAACCTCCGAAAATTCAAACGATGATCTGGACTATAAAATTGTTACAGACAGAGCTTGTAAACCGATACTTCTTTTCGTACTATGTCTCATAACGTTCTATTTAAATAGTATTAAAACCGTGTGTGTCTTTTTCGATTTTTCCCGGTATCTATTATCTTGTGTCAATACTTTTTACTTTAGATTATGTCTTCTTTGACCTGATTCTTTTCTCAACCCGGGATCTATATAGTGACGATAGTGAATCTAGGAGAAAAAAAAATGGACGTTCAGACCTTTATTCCTATATATTCTAGAGAAAAATCGAATCCCTAACACTTAAAGGAATCTTCTATAAAGAAATGATAAAAGAAAGATGGTTCCAGATGAAAACCATATGACCCTGTACTCTTCAGTTAATACAAAATAGAACCTCTAAAAATTGTTTTTAAGATTTGACTGTTTTGGATAACTTACATAACCTAACGTTTTAAAAATTTTACTTAAAGACTTCTAAGGAATATTTTTTTGGTCTATATACCTATCAACATTAAAGTAACCGATATTTCGATTAATTCTCCACTCCCCGAATAACTCATCATAATTCTCTCTGAAAATTGTAAAAACGTTGTTACTTGAAAGAGTTGTGTCTTAGTCCTGATGTTTCTACACTAAGGACTCAACTATATCACGTGTTTGAAGGTAAGTGAATGTGTAGTCTTTCTGACGTAAAACAGAATTTAATCGATGACTCTCAAAGTCTAGGGTAATTAAAGAATAGAATGTGTAAGTAATAATTATTGAAAAAACTTAACCCCGATCTTAAAACGTTAATTAAATAAAAAATTTAATTAATGAAATAAATAAAATAAAACGTTACAACATAACCAAAACGGTATGTAACTGAACTTAGACGGTACTCACATATAAACAAGGGGTAGGACTTAGGGGGTGGGTGGAGGGAGGGGTAGGGTAGGGAGACCCAGTAGGGTCACGTGGTCGGGGCTCGTGGGACATAGTACGTAGTTTGGACCTGACCGCTAAGCAAAGTGTATACTATTAAATGCACGAAGTCACGGTAAGAGGGTATAGTAAGGCGGGAGGGGGAGAGGGTGTCTCAGGTTTTCTGACAAGTTATGTAGACACAGAGAAAACGACAGAACGTATATCCCAATAGCAATCAAAGAAAGATTTAAGGTATATATACGCAATCATATGACATAACCACAAAAAGAAAGACCGAATGAAGTGAGACATATTGTCCAAGGTCAAAATAAGTGGAGTAATCTTGACTAAGTTTACGTAAGAAAAATTACCGACTCACTATGAGGAACACATATACATGGCGTCGAAAGAATAGGTAAGCAGACGACTATCCATAGATCCAACGAAGGTACAGGACCGATAATATTTGTCACGACGCTACTTGTGACCCCATGTCCACAGAGAAAGCTAAGACCAAAGGAACCACACATACGGGTCGTCACCCTAAAGACCCAGTATACCGTCAAGATAAAGGTCAAAAAATTCCCTTAGAGGTGTAACAAGACACTTTTTTTTTATATTTTAAAACGTTAAACAAAACACGTCCACGAGAAAGTAAGTTAATGAATACGTACGTACGAGTCGGCACTGGGGTACCTGACATCGGGTGGTCGAGGACACAGGTACTCTAAAAGATCCGTTCTTATGACCTCACTCAACGGTAAAGGAAGAGGTTCCCTAGAAGAGGTGGGTCCCTAACTTTGGCGTAGAGGACACCGAGGACGTAACTGTCCACCTAAGAAATGGTGACTCGGTGGATAACGATTCCGAAAGACCCCTGTTCCATGGTTGAGGTTAACTATAGATACTTTTATACATATTAGGTCAATTTAGAGTATCCGTAAGTTTATCTGTAGAAAATAAAAGATACCGACGACACATGTACAAGTAGAGTGTAACCACTTCTACTACGTCAAGATCCTTTCCTGAGTTTACATAGCACTGTAGTACCTTCTCTGGCACCACTAAAGTTTGGTGAGAAACCACGTACGTACTTAAGCACCATTTTGTCTCGTCAAATGGTTATTTCAAATATTTTGTAATCAAAGTTTTCGCAAAGGTTTTTTTGTACAAATCACAAGTTGATTAAATCCTTTATACAAGATATGGGAAGATAATCCCTTAGTGTCTGATATTAGTTCAGAAACTCTTTAGGAATAGGTTCAGAAACTCTTACGAACATTCTCTGTTCGTAATAAACGAATTGAATCACAAAAGGATGTGTTTAAACCAGTATTTAAATAAAAAAAAGAAACTGGGATAAATGAATATAAGATTTCTTACTTCCGAAATTATCTCTTCCATCCGTAGGAGACATAGTTGTGGTGCCCCAAAAGATCTTTTTACACTAAGAATAAATCATTTAAGAAAGAACACAAATTGACCCTATGAACAACGGAAGTGGATAATTAACAATGACACGTGGTATATCTATATGTCCCTTATAGTTAGAATTTCGTCATAAGGTTTATACAATACAGTTCTCTTATTAATTAAAATAAAGATACTGAGAAGAGGACGTGTTATTTTTAGGAGTCAGTGAGTCTGTAAGGAAGATACGGACTTAAAGTCCTTGTAAGGATAGAGACTTATACAAGGTTAAATGATGATGGGGATAATGGTCGTCGTGATCTCTTTCTATGTCACAGGGCCCCCGATCTTGTCTCGTCCTGTCTCCCTCTGATAGTGGAGGAGAAACCTCGTCAGTTATTAAATACACCAAGTCTAATAAACGAAACGAAAACGATTTTTACTGAACATTGTCTATAGGAAACACGGACCCTGACACTTATACTAAAATACGAGTATTAAACTAATGGAACACCGTATAAACTGGACGTTAATCCCACCTAGACTGTATCAGTGTGTTTCGAAAAATTTTCGTCTCTAGACCAGACAGACGAGGGTGTAGTCCTTCCGTCTCTAGGTTTCGTCCTCTTCCTAAGTTTCTCGACAACCACCGAACTACTACCTCCACCGGTGTACCGTACCCTACAACCACTAATAATCAACAACTCTCGTCGGTGACCTACTATCTATACTTCGGTTGTCCCTGGCATCAGAATTTTGGTATTCTTTGACCGGTTTTTTGTACTCACTAGAATTAATACCTATGTAAAAATCAAGAGTTTTCTTTTGAGTCAGTCCGATTGAGGAACTAAAACCGTGACGTCCTGGGACTCGACTCTTGTTTTATTGTGACCTTGACTAAAGACTCAACCCACGTTCACTTTCAGGAAGTCGGGACATACTGAGAAACGTTAGGGTACCTGACATCAGGGACCTTAAGAGGTCCGGTCTTATGACCTCCCCTAGTGGAAAGGGAAAAGGTCTCCTAGAAGGGTTGGGTACCTAGTTTAGGTCCAGAGAACGTAACGTCCGTCTAAGAAATGGTCGACTCCGTGTTCCCCTTCGGGTTTTTATAACCTCACCCATCGGATAGGGAAGAGGTCACCTAGAAGGGTTAGGCCCTTAGATTGGTCCCAGAGGACGTAACGTCCTTCTAAGAAATGGTTAACTCGATAGTCCCTTCGGGGTAGACTCAATCTTGACACTCGTTTATTTACCTATAAAAATTCTGTGATCCAAACATCATTAAACAATGTGTCGTTATCTTTTGATTATGTAGATTTTTCATTTTGATTATGTTTTTATTAATGGTATAAAACAAAAGTATACACTAAACACTATTTACAATCATTACGTGAAAGGTAAAAGAGACTTGTCGGAATTCATAAAATGTATTTATTTATAAAAAAGTACGGAAGAAAAGAAACGAAAGTCATTCTACAACGTTCGAACGTCGGTAAGAGACTAAATACTTAAAGGTGTGTTTAAGTATATAATACCTGTATGTCTACCCAGAGGTGGGGGGAGGGTAAAAAATAAAAAAAAATTGAAAGAAACCTGAAAATCAATTCTATAACGGGAAGGTTAAGATCTAACATTCTACTCTGAACTGTATTAATAAATATTATTGATAAATGGAAAAGGATGTTTCTCACATTCAAATGAGACAATTAATGGGTTTATGATCATAAAAATACGACTAACTGGAGTTCATAACTAATACTGTATCCGAAGGGATCATCGAGTCTCCAATTTCGCAGACGGACGTTACGCCCTCTGGACCCAAGTCAGGGACCCAACCCTTCTAAGGAGACCTCTTCCTTTACCGTTGGGTGAGGTCATGAGAACGGACCTCTTAGGGTACCTACCTTCTCGGACTACCCGGTGTCAGGTGTCCAAGCGGTTCTCAGCCTGTACTGACTCGCTGAAGTGAAGTGAAGTGCAACTAATACTGGAGAAAAGAGTAAACGAAAAAGGAGACAATAAGTGAAAGAGTAAACACAAAAACAGGCGATATTGACTATAATTTCTAAAGAAGGTAAAGGAGGAGATGTGAACGAAAGTCGAACTTACCGAGACATGATTGGTAAGAAACCTGTCAATAGAATCAGGTAGTGACGTAATAGAACTCGGCTCCAGATTATGAGTGGACATATACCATGGAAAACCATGTCTTTCAAAAAGTGATAGATATAGGGTAAATAGAAAGTCTTAGGGTCGGAAATTTACTTACTTTTCTATCTCAACAATAACTCCCGGGGTTTAGGAAATAATAATATAGGGACTTTCGTAAAACGATTAGGAGAAAACAACCAAAAGGAACAAACGTAGTTATTCTTTAAAATCTACTATCTCACAGACCATTCGGAATCTTCAGATGTTTTAGTGTATTTGGGAGGGGTACTTCTTCGTTTGGGAACTGATCTGTTAGTAGGTTCTCTTCACGAGGGTACAAGAGGGTCAAGACGAAGACTTTTGTGATCAGTGAGAACGAGTCAGGGAAAGTACCGAAGAGGAGAAGACAATCCAGATACAAGTATAGAAAAATACTTGAGTAAACGCCTACCCTAAATCTGAGTTTACACTCCACTTCCTGTCATATAAAACCTTTAGTACATGTATAGACCGGTTGTCATTGAAATCATTCGTTATTTTACAGAGGAAGGACAACCATCAAAATTACCTTTAATACATCTATATACAAATTTTATACTAATTTTTAACAATAACGTCATAACGACTAAGTGTTACAACACGATCAAAGTCTACATGTCTTTTTACTAAGTCTAACAAAAGGGACTGTCTAATAATGTTCTAGGACTCATATCAAGAGACACGATATGTTATCCAGGAAGAACCTGGATAAACCGAACTTTTACTGACTATTAAATACGATTACTTATAATTTCTAATTATACACGGTATCAGTACTCAGTGTCACGGAAATATCCTCTGTCATCTCTCGAGTTGTTCTTCTGTGGATACTTCGGTTAAAAGTGACCTGTGGTTTAGACGACCGAGAAACTAGAACCTGAAAGGTCAGAAGTCTTAAAACTCTTTATTGCAGACAACAAATTCGGTGGTCAAATAACTTAAAACCAATATAGTTCGTACTACCCGATTCTTATATAGATTACCATAATCGGAATTTTCGGGTAAAACAAGGATCCAGAGTCCATCCAGCTCCCCAAACAGATTAAGAGGTCTATTAGGGTTTCTTACTAATAACTCAAGTTTGTAGAGTTAATTAGGAATTTCACTTTTCTTTTACTTCAGCGAGTCAGCACAGGCTGAGAAGTGCTGGGGTACCGGACATCGGATGGTCCGAAGAGACAGGTACCGTAAAAGGTCCGTTCTCATGACCTCACCCCACGGTAAAGGAAGAGGTCCCCTAGAAGGACTGGGTCCCTAGTTTGGGTCCAGAAGACGTAACGTCCGTCTGCGAAATGACAGACTCGATGGTCCCTTCGGGATTAATTAGGAACCAGATAAGATTATCATAGATGAAAATGATCATAAGAAATTTAACAGATCAACGAAGTCAAGACTTTTGAAATAACCACTCACTCATACCGTGAATGTTTACGTATATATCCTACTAAAATAAACTAATAGTACAAAAAGGTTCATATAAAGACACGAAAGGAGAAATGGATAAGTAAGACTTTGAGTATTGATAACAAAACGAAAGGATAATGGGATATTCACATCATTTATTTGAACTAAAAAGGAAATATTTAAAAGGTCGATTAGTTATCGAGGAATTAATGTTGTAAAAGTAATTGTAAAAGTAATTATAAATGAAAGTTATAAATGTGAGAGGAGTTAAAGTTAAGGTTTGGTGTTTTAAATTTTTATAAATCGACGTGTTTAAACCGTCGAATAGTCATGTTTAATAGAAGGTGGGAGAGATTTTGTATTGTTATTTATTTTCGATAGGTTTATATAAATATGATACATATATCACAAAAAGGGAAAGGATACGCCTGAAATTCTTCCTGTTTTACAATAAAAGACAGTACCTGAAGTTAGAATATCGTGTCACTTTATCATTTACACTCAATTCGAGATTTTAGTACGTCTCATTTTAACGTGTGTGTCTGTGTGTGTGTATCTCGGTGACTCTTAATCACTTTCTAGTACAACTTATACCGTTTTTCATAAAAGGAAGTTGTAATAACAAAGGAAGTAACTCAAAGTCTACTTTACCAACCAGACTTAAATTCTCCTCATAACATCACTTTTATTTATAGAAATTTACTATTTTGACATGAAGTGAGTCATTATCCGTTACTGACTTATCTGTCAGATTAGTGTAGAGGGAGAGAACGAACGATCTTCTAAACACGATGAAATAGCTTTACTATCGTTCTTAGAAGACGTCGATATTTTAACAAGAAGACAAAGAGGAACTGAACGAATGAGAGAAAAAGACACAAGTCAAGTCAAGTCAAGTCAAGTAAGTCAGCGAGTCAGCACAGGCTGAGAAACGTCTGTGGTACTTAACGTCGTGCGGTCCGGAGGGACAGGTAGTGGCTAAGGGCCTCAAGTGGGTTTGGGTGCAGGTAGCTCAACCACTACGGTAGGTCGGTAGAGTAGGACCCAGCAGGGGAAAAGGAGGACGGGGGTTAGGGAGGGTCGTAGTCTCAGAAAAGGTTACCCAGTTAAGGAGCGTACTCCACCGGTTTCATGACCTCATAGTCGAAATTGTAGTAAGGAAGGTTTCTTGTGGGTCCTGACTAAAGGAAATCTTACACATTCTGTCCACTTAAATATTCAAAATTTAGACACCTAGTTCACTGACGTGCCGTGTTTTTCTATGTAACCATACTGCTATATAAAAAAGAAAAGACAACTGAATGGAGTCTTACTACTTTGTTTATTTTAAACAAAATGAACGAGAGAATAATATCAAATTACAAATTGAAAATAAAAAACCCTTTATTATTTTACTTCTGTCTTTTTACTTTCTCTTAAAATTCTAAGTAGTCCGTATATAAGATACGGTTATTAAGATGTACAACATACAGTCGTTGAGAAGTACTATTAGAGTATTTTTACGTAATAAAATGAGTAAAGTGTCTATTCTTTTGTTTGAACCTCTCTAATAAACAATTTTTAACATGCGGATTTTGGGGGTCTACGAAAAAAAAAATGGTCCTTTGTCTGTGTAAGGTGAAGGGACCACCGAGTCACCATTTATTAAGTCGACGAAACGTCCTCTGGACCCAAGTCAGGAACCCAGTCCTTCTAGGGGACCTCTTCCTTTACCGTTGGGCAAGGACATAAGAACAGACCCTTCAGGACACCTGTCTCCTCGGACAACCCGATAGCAGGTACCCCAGCGCTTCTCAACCTGTGTTGACTCGCTGACTCGTGTGTGCTCGTACGTCTGTCTAAGGTTTCAGGTTCAAGAGAGGTCTCTCTGTAGGCGGGAGGACAGTGGGTGGAAATAAAGATAAAATCCTGTTTACGAAAACCTTGTCGTCCAACTTCACAGGTTCCGAAACAATTGAGGTGAGTATCAGGTTCATACCGTCAAAAATAAAGAGAACATTCATTGTCCTTTAAATAAGGAACTCCAAGACTAAGTACATATAACATGAGTATTTCTACAGATTACAAAATAGTTCTCGACAAACTTGACGTTCAGTCTAAAAAAAAAAAAAATTCAATGACCTTCATTTTACAACCGTATTTGTTTTACCTTGGTGAAGTCTGAGGACCTAAGTTTTGTTCTGAATTTATGGACAAATATGAGTGTTAATATACGATATTTACATCGTTTCGTCAAATAACAAATACTAAATAATTAAAGTATTTATGTTCACACAAAAGAGAGGAATCACGAATAGTCCGACCATACACACACATGCACACATGCATACACACACACACACACACACACACACACACACACCTCGAAGATAAAGGAGTATCACTATACAATCATCTCATAGATGAAAATTTTTTATGGTTACAAAAATCCTTAGAAAGCGACATATTTAGCCGTGATATACATCCGGGTACTAACTTCGACATAAACTTATATGGTACCGTCACTGAAGTACGTTTCAATTTCTACGATCGAAAATTTATCCTCCATCAGATCTTCAAGTCTTTGTAATTTTCACTTTAAGGACTAAGGGAAACTTTTATCAGTTCTGACGTCTCCTTTGTTTTTAACCAACCTGAAATGACTCGACTCCTTTATTTAAGGTGAGACATATCTAACTGAAGGATTACAGTGTTCAGTTAAATCTTTAATATGTGTTCTATTTAGAGAAAGGAAAGTAACGTGGTTACATAAATCGAATTAGTACTCGTAGTCACCTCTGTCTCTAACTTTTTATTTAACAAGTGACAGAGGTTCTGTTTGGGGTTTATCCTTTGAACTATAAAACGTATTTGAGGTAGAGACGTTATACGAAAACTTTTCTGTAAAGTATTAATATACATCGTAATATCTCCGAGAACACAAATATTTATAAAAGTTTTCTGAAACTTTAACAAACATTTAGGTTTCAAATATTTACTGAATACTTTAGGTGTTTAAACGATTTATACGAAGACGTAAAAACGTAATACGAGACACTAAAAAGAAAGACACACCACATTCAGTTTCTTTTACTATATGTTATACCGATCTATCCTGATTTTAAAGGTTTGTTTCTTCGTAGACAAAAAGATTAAATCAAAAACTTAAATACAACCAAAGTGTTAACCAATGTGACGTTTGTTACACCAAGTTTACTGTTACTGTAACTAATGTAAAGATGAAACGTGATTCTCGTGAAAAATAGGTGTTAACAGTTGAGGAAATTGGTCGTTATTGATTCGGAAAGTCGTGGAACCATGGAACCCATAACAAAATGGGTTAAACTTCGTCTATCTTGTCATTGAAGCGTCCTCCGACTGTGTCAAAAGTACTTCGGTCCCTACTGATCTTAAAATTTTTGGATCAACGTTCTCGAATAGAAAACTACATGTAAAATTTTAAAACCTCGTTCGATGAATACTGACACCAAAGAGACGATATGATTAGAAGGGTCATCATGAAACTTTACTAAAGATCCAGTCCCTAGTGCCCGGTCCACTTTAAACGGACTCGTAATTAAGGATGAAATACAAAGATAGCTCACACAAGGATTGAAGAGAGAAGTGGCCACCTTCTCCGATAAAACATTTACCCATTGTTCAGCAGACTCTTAATAGGATGGTATATCTTAAAACTAAACATTTTACCGAAAGTAGTTATCGAAATCGGGTTTCAAAGCGAAACGTCTAGTAGATTTATAAGTGTGTACGTGAAACTAAAGAATTTTTTAGAAAATACGATACGACACAGTACTATCTGATGCGCAGGAAGTTTTATCCCCTTTTAAACGTAAGGGATATAGTAGATCAGTAAATGAGTAAATAGTTCATAAATGACTCATTGATGATACAAATTTTATCAGACGAAGTACGGCCGAGTATCCTCTTCTTACTTATGTAAGAAGACCAATTCTATGAATAACAAAGTTGTGTCACTCTTGAGATTCTTTTTGAAGGATATTTGACTCAACTGGTCGTACGAAATGACTGTATAAAAGTGTAATATTAAACATAGATATCATGGTCTGTAAATTTAGCACATTAAAGATCGACTGTAGATCCAGAACTACCGATGGGAAAACATAAAAAAAAGAGAACGTTCCTTTAGTAATGAAATACGTGACTTTTACTTTGGAGACTTAGTAAAGAGTACCGAAGACAAAAAGATACTATGGAAGTCACTAAACTAATTAAAAATCAACGCATAATTTTATGATAAAGACAGAATATTATTCTATTTGATTTACTGGTGAAAATTGTACTGTTCTGTAATACTATTCCATACTTTACCTCTAATAACGAGGTGTCACTTTGATTTGATCGAAATTGTATGCGAAATAGTTTATCATAAAATATGATACCGATACACGAGTCAACGGGTCATCAATAGACTGAGAACGATGGGGTACCTGACATCGGGTGATCCGAGGAGTCAGGTACCCTAAAAAGTCCGTTCTTACAACTCCACCGAACGGTAAAAGAGGAGGACCCCTAGAAGGGTTGGGTTCCTAGTTCGAGTGTAGAGGACGAACCGTCTACCTAAGAAATGGCGACTCGGTGGACCCTTTGGTAAAATATGACATCGTTCATCTTTGACGATCGATTTTACAGATTAATAATGAAGTGACTCTTTTATTTTATACTGGATAATGGACTAAAGAAAAGTCTTGTAAAAATGTAATGGGTCTGTACATTTGGAATAAACTTACCGGAGTATTATTTTACACATTGATTGAATTTGGACCTGAGTCCATTTGGAACCATATTTTGGGTGGAAACGGAAAGTACTTGATAAAGTAACACCCTTTTAATAAAACAAGGTACATTTTAAGTCAAGACGGTAAACTCTTTACCTCGTTATTTTTCCATAAAAGTACTCAAGTAAGTACCCTATGAATATTTTTTCGGATCATGTTTCGTTGATAAGTTCTTTACGATCGATTACCATAAAATTACTCGAAGTTTATTTAGTTTAAAAACGATTTAACGATTTAAACAATTAACCTTACCTACTTCGTTCAGAATTTTCTAGAGTCTATTAAACATTTAATAACTGACCAATCCTTTGTTACTTTTAAAAACCACTAAGAGTTAGATAGTAATAATCGTTTCGGAGTCGTGTACCAAAATGACTTCACTGATACTCTAATAAATCATTAATATTCTCTGTAAATCAGCAATATAGTAGAATTTTGATGATACTCCAAACATCATACCACAAATACAATGTTCACTCCCTTAACTTTAAGTCTCAATTTCACTAATAAATCCCTTTAAGTTGACCCTTTCCCCGTTCCGACCTGAGTACATAATTGAAAGTGTATAAGAGAGGTTATCGGACAATAAGACAAAAACAACAAAATCAGTAACTCAGTAGAGGTTGAGAAAACGTTGGGGTACCTGATATCTGACAGTCCGAGGAGACAGGAACCCTAAAGGGTCCTTTTTTATGACCTCACCCATCGGTAAAGAAAGAGACCCCTAGAAGACCTGGGACCCTCACTTGGTCTCAGGGGAATTAACCGTCCGTCTACGAAATGGTGACTTGGTGGTCCCTTCGGACAGTAAGATTAATCGTAATACGTTTATATTAATCGTTAAACAGTTAAAAAAGTTTTCAGTAGTGACGACTGGATTAATAATAATTTACAGATAATGTACGGTTTATGAAACGTCATCCAATATTATGTATAAAAATATTATATTAGGAAGTCAGTAATCAATGGTTTCTAGAAGACTTCTTCTACGTAAAGAGTCGTATTTCTTGAAAGTCCTAGTGTCTCTTTTTGTGTTTATTAGTATGATGACGTCTTATTATGTCACACAGTGTTGTTACTCAAAATAGGATAATAGGAGTAGATTGCGAAGGGTTCACTAGGATCACCATTTCTTGGAATGGTCGTTACGTCCTCTATATTCTTTACACCCAACTAGGGACCCAACGTTCCTAGGGGACCTCCTTTCCTACCGTTGAATGAGATCATAATAACGGACCTCTTAGAGTACCTGTCTCCTCGGACCTTCCGATGTTAGGTATCTCAACGTGTCAGTCTGTGTCGAGTTCGCTGAATCGTACGTACGTAGGAGGACTATCGAGTCAACCATTTCTTAGGCGGACTTTACGTTCCCTGGGGTCAAACTAAGAACCCAGTCCTTCTAGGGGACCTCTTTCCTATCCGATACGTAAGGTCATAAGAACCCGAAGGGAACACCGAGTAGACCATTTCTTAGGTGTGTGTTGCGTCCTCTAGACCCAAGCTAGGGACCCAACCCTTTTAGGGGACCTCTTGCCTTTCCGATGGGTGAGGTCAGAAGACCGGACCTCTTAAGGTACCTGACATATCAGATACCCCAACGGTCCTCAACCTACGCTGAAAGTGTAAATGAAATGTGAAAGTAGGAGTAGATTATCTACTTCTATGACTCCGAATTTCTCTTTGTATGTGTTGATCTTCTGTTACTAGTTATACTCCTTATCAGACATAAGTTTGAGTCTAGTAAGATAGTGAAAAGGAAAATTTTAAGAATAATATGGTACAGGTATCAGTAGCGGTTGTTACGTAAAGACTACGAATCTCCGTGTCAAGACGTTTCGACGTAGAACTGAACACACCGAGATCTGGACTGACGGAGACTGGATTCCATGACCAAATACTATGTCTTACTTATATTTTACACCGTCTGTGACCATAAACATATAATTAGTGGTAAAGGATGGAAGAATCAATAATTTTTTTTTTACAAAAACAGGTCCATAGAGTATGAGTGAGTGAAGACCTAAAGGGATCCAAGTCCTTCATTTAGTAATAACTAGATTTCTTGGTCCCGTTCGGATAAGAGGAACTGTCACGTCTCAGTCTAGACAGAACGTCAAGACCGTTTGTCTTCTCTGTAGACGACCCTTGGTAGACCTATCTCTCAGGTAATTTTTCTTTGTGACTTCCTTTCTGAGGTAAAATACGGAGAGATGTAAAACATCGGTAGCACCCAGACATTTTCCGTTTGGTTAAGTGACTCCTACTGTCTAGTATTTTTCTCTTTTTTATAGTAACTACTTCAGTTATGTGTTGATTTAATAAGGTGAGTGTTTGGTGAAATGGAAGTCTGAAACTTAATACACTTTATTATTTACGATGAATGAAGAATTCATTGAACCACAACTTAAAAGACTAAAAAAAGGTCTTTCTTTACATTTTTCATAAAATTACCCTAAGGAGTGTTTCTTAGTAATAAGGAGTGTTTTTTCATAAAAAAGAACATCACAAAAAGGAAGGAGGATTATACTTTAAAATTACTGTACATGTAGAATGTCAGTGTAACTTCCCACAATCTACTTCAAATTCAAGAGAAAAACCCGGGTTGAAACCTATGGTTAGGAACTAAACACTGTTTACGATATCAATGACCCGTGTATACTCTGTGAGTTTCTGTCATACCTAATAAATTGAAGTTTCCGTAGAATTAGGTCTTTACAGACTGACAGGTTTGTATGTTTCGTCTTCTTCCCGTTATTTCGATTAAAGTGGTATACTTCAACCTACTTTTTGGTTAGTTTTTACTAAGGGAAAATGAGTTAACGTAACGTCCGTATCTTCCATTTACGTTGATCCTTCTTTATTTTTATACGTTTTCTGTATTACCCTGTAAAACAATACGTGTCCGTGATTTGACGTAAGTTAGTTTCATATAGTTATGAAATCTTCTCTAAAAATTCTTATTTATGTACATACCTTAGTAAACACACACACACACTGACAAATTACATATGAATTCCGTGTAATTTTCCTTATGTTGTATTAGAAACAGGTGTCTCACCGGTAGTGGTCGTCTACCGTTAACCACCTGTTCATCGACTTGTCAACGTTACATATCAGTATTCACGATTTATTTCTACAAGGTCCGTCAAACAGGTCCCTCCGGACAGAGTCTTAACTACCATCACCTAATGTCCACCCAATCTCTTTTCTTCAAGAAGTCTATTCCTTCGTGAACAAGACTTAGAATTTCTTACGTGAGTTCCTTGACGTTTATCGATTCTATCGATCTAGGATAGGAGGTGAACCTTCATACCGTCCTTATATTTGTCCTCTACATCCATCCTCGGTCTAATATTTGTCCCCCTTTTGTTACTCCTGGATGTAATCTAGTCATCCCTTCCCTGTAATCTTTATCGACTAAGTATCCCACTGATAAATTGAGTAATTTACACAGTAGGTTTGATCTTACTAAAAAATCTCACTTTCCCTCGTGTTAGTTATTAGTATTTATTGTCCATACTTCCCCGAAGGGACTATCGAGTGTACCATTTCTCAGACGGACGTTACACCGTCTAGACCCAAGTTGGGGACCCAGTCCTTCGAGGGATCTTCTTCCTTTACCGTTGGGTGAGGTCATAGGAATTGACTTCTTAAGGTACCTGTCTCCTCGAACCACCCGATATCAGGTACCCCCACGTTTCTCAGCCTGTGCTGACCCGTTGATTGTGAAAGTGAAAAGTGAAAGTTGTCCATACTTACTCTTAACAAAACCAATTTGATCCCATGTATCGGTGGGATCAGGTTAACTTTACGTAAGTTAAAAAAAAAAACTTTTTTGTTTTGTTTTGTTTTTGGAAAAACAAAATATCACCTCGTATGGGTTAATTGTCACAACACTATCAAAGTCCACCTGTCGTTTCCCTGTTTCGGGACGTATATATACATAGGTAAGAGGGGGTTTGAAAAGAGGGTAGGTCCGACGATGTATTGTGACTCGTCTAAAGGGACACGGTATGTCATCCAGGAACAACCGATAGGTAAAGTTTATATCGTCACACAAGTACAGATAGGGTTTGAGGGATCGATAAGGACGAGGAGTAGGGGACCGGGGGTCTGTTGGTATCTTAGTGAGAGATTCAGACACTCACAAAGACAAAATATTTATTCAAGTAATGATAGTAAATAAAAATCTAAGACGAATATTCCTGACAGTATACTATAAAGAGTAAGAGACAGATTGAAGGAAGTAAATCATACTGTTGAAGATCTAGGTAGACACAACGACTTTACCGTAATAAAGTAAGAAAAATTATCGTCTCATTAAATAAACTGTTTCACTCGTCATGTATCACCGACTAGAAGACCCCCACTACTCACTCTTATGTCTCGTATTCTAGTAGGGGTCCGAAGACTACACTCTGATTACCGTTAATGAAAGTGACACTAATTTTTCATATCTTCTTTCTTGTCCGAAAGTCCCTCTCCTTTACTTAATACGAAATCTGTACAACTCAAACTCTACAAACATCCTTTAGTTTCATCGATACAGATATCTTTAATCTTTACACTTAATGTTTTAGTTGTCTCTACAAGTCATACTTCTATTTTTAAACCTTTAACAATTTATTTTATCTTCAACTTCGACACCCCTCCCGATTAAAAAGAAAGAAGAGAGTGATATACGTCGTTCTCTTCTATTGGTTTCTTTATTAAAAATACTTATTGTTTTTACTACACAATACATTTTCTTCTCTTAGGGTTCGTCTCTAGGATATGTCCTTTGACTTTCTCATCAGTCTCTGTACTTCTTCGGTTTACTTTTCTCCATATCACCTTCTTTTCTACTAAAGTCCTACCTACGATCTTCCTATGGAAATCAAAACAGATCTACAGATAAGGCCAATCGACCATTGTCTCGAAGGAATAGACTCTCTTGAAGTAGGACACGAGAGACTGAGAGAGAGAGAGAGTGTGTGTGTGTGTATAAGTCGTGGTCCCCACTAATAAACTACAGTCATTAATAATGGTAAGGAGGGTTCATTACTATTGACTAAATTCCCGTCAGAATACTGAGTTTGGATAAAAAAGGTCCTTAAAATTAGAACTGAATCAACCATGCACCTCTGTCTCCATCACTCTCCAGTCAGTAAGGATATGGTCTTATGTTTTCTGTGACAGGCGTTTGAGGACTGACTCCATATACCGAATCACGGTTAATGATATGAAGAATTTGAGACAAATAAAACACAAAGGGATCCAAGACACTTAATTGACCATTGGAATTTTTGTGGAAAAAGGAAACCGAATTAAGTAGATCTTGACCAAAAATGATGAACGTTAGTTTCTTGAGGTCTAGTACGATTTTTAATCATTGTTCTATATGTCATAGTGTACATTGTTCTGACTTCGAACGGTCCAAGGAGACAGGTACCTTAAGAGGTCTGTGCTTATGACCTCACCCAACAATGAAGGATGAGGTCCCCTAGAAGAACTGGGAACCTAACTTGGACTAAGGGAATATAGAGGACGTTACCGTCCGTCCAAGAAATGGTGATCGTAGTGGACCCTTCGGAACACCTTCACCTCATCTCCTGTTAATTCGAAGAAGAGGGTTTGTCTCTGTAGCCGTCTGAAGAATTTTATCGGTGCTTCGTAGACTATTTGGATAATAGACGACACAAGATACCTAATCGTATACACGAAATCATCTCGACCGTACTTTTTCAGTCCCACAACCTTACATACCCGAAGAAACACATCAGAAGTTATGCCAAGAGGTTCTTTTCTCTTTATACAATCAGACTTGACCAAGTACACCTTTGTCTCTTCATACCGGTACATCAGACGGGTTCCCTCCAGTAAATACTGAAACCGATCGTTAGGTTCCACCGACTTACAAACGATTGGTAAAGGGAACAACTTACCTTTGCGGTCTAAGACAAAGAAGTGATTTTAATTACACTTGGATTTCTCCTCGTCCCTCTAAACCACCATCTATTTAGACCCTTGTTTTTCCTGGTTTTCTTCCATTACCTCTGTTTGGCTGGTGGATCAAAAAGATGGTGTTTGAAGGAAGACGAACTATTTATGTTTAATAGTAGTGATTACATTTTCTTTATATCACCACAAACGGGATCACCGTTCACCCTCATAATCTAACTCTCACAAAATGGTAACGACGAATAATGTATCATCAAAAAGGGACCTCTGTACATGTCCTACCGTGAAACCAAGTATTTAGAACTGAATAGTTTTTAAGAATCAAACTAATGATTTGGTCCTCAGTGTTTTTATGTTTATTAGGTCAATACATTTTAGTATTACTTCAAATATATCGGTCCCTTAGGGGTTTGGACGACGTATCTCCGAACACAAACGAGTTACGAATATGGTGTGTAAAGGACCAAGGGTTTAGGTTGGTAGTCTTTAACTAGACGATTTTGTCTTTTCAAAGGGTTTCCTTGTATGAGGAGTAAAACGTACAAAGTACCCGTTATCACTCGTTTCCTATTCGTCTTCGGAAGGTACCTCGGTTTGATGTCACACCAGTTAACTGGTTCCTCAAGTAAGGAGACAGTCCCGACTCTGTGAAACGACAGAAACTAGAAGTCCTATACGATATGTAGGAGTGGATAAAGGAGTCTGTAGAGTATCAGAGAAAAGGTAGATATAGAAACTTATGAGGTAAGGGAAACATTTAGAAAGAAGAATAAGAGTTCTTTAGGATACGTAAGAAATTTAGGGTAGTATACTTACTGGAAGGGTTTCGGGTCGGGAGGGACTAGGGTCGAGATCGGACCTAGACTACTACGACTATGTCTGGTCGTAAGAACTGGAAAGGTTTAGTTATCTTTAACTAACCTCCGGTCTGCTCTTTAAGTCCGTTCTGAAATAACTCTGGGGACGATGTCGTCCCCTCTTGTTCTTGTTCACTGTCTAAGGGAACGAACGAGAATCTCCTACCCCACTTGACCAAGGAATATACCTCACTCCCATTTCACCGATTCCACTAAACGGGTAGGGAAACCACCATAACTCAAGTCCCCCGTACGTGTCGTGGAACGAAAATGAGGACGAGGACTGTGGAACAAAGAAGAGGGTCGGTAAGTCTTCACGGTTAACCCGAAAAGAAAAAAAAAAAGGGAACTAGAAAAACGCAGAAGAACAGGTATTAAACAGGATTGACGTGTACATGAGTCAATGGAGATTAGGACATGTTAAGGAGACATAAACCCCCGAGTTTCTCTTAAAGTTCGTAACGTCGTGACGTCGGTTCCCAGGGCCCAGGGTCGGATAGAGACACAAGGTCGAGACACGAGGACGACATCGATCACACGTCGATCACACAAAGACATGACGGTATTGAAAAAAAAAAAGAAAACCGACATACCAGAAAGAAAGCTAGAACTTTGATACGTATTGAAATTCAATTTCATTCAACGTAAAGGAAAACAAATAGAGTCCCGAATCAGGTTTTAGACGAAAGTTTTAATGTTTAATGTCTATATTAATTCATTAATTGTTTACTAAAACTTACTTCCTTTTCTTAGTTAATCATATCTGATAAGTAAGTTTTTCTAAACGACACTTTCTTTATTCACATCTGACTAACGAGTTATTAATTACACTCTAATTAATTCGGGAATGGTGTAAGATCTATGAGAAAGTACCCGAAATGTAAAATAATTGAGTCACTTAGAAGTTTTGTTAGGAAGAAATTTCATTGACGTTAATAAGAGGAATCGAATGACTACTCTTTTGACTTCTTATTTCAATTTATTGTTCAATATATTAATGGTTCACAGTCTCGTCTTAAATCAAGTCCATCAAACTGAAGAATGGGTGGAGATAATTTGTGATATAATGTAACAGAAAGAACTTGTATTCCTTTGATCCACGATTCAGGTAAATAAAAATTTACAAATGTACGACATGTCTTTTCTGAAGTTTAGTGGTCTAACAAACATAAAATAGGTTGATCTAAAAAAAGACGATGGATCTTTCGAATGAAAATGAAATTCGTCGAATTTTAAATTAGACAGTTGATATAAGATATTCTGGTTTTCACGAAAAAGATACAACGGACTGTATGTTCTCTTACGATTTTGTTTAACCTAATATTCAGTCCGTTTATAATAGTATCTATAAACACATTTCAATTACTAAAAAATTATACAGTATCTTTATAAAGGTTATTGTTAATGTATCTGAACAAGAAGTCTTAATTCATATGAACCGACACAATTGACCGATAACAAAGAAAGTTGATTTAAAAACTAATTTAATTTATTGTTATTATTCTTTTTTTGGATTCCAAAGTATATAAAAGTTTCATTTGGTTTCATCAATCGTCGTTAAATCAAACTTAAATGATTAATTTAATTCGAATGACCAATTAATGACAGTAAATGAAAGACTGAAAGATTAGGAGGTTTTGAAAGAGATGAGAGTTTTAGTAAAGTTCGATAAACAAAAAAATACGTTTCAGATAACTTAATATTTTCTTTACATTTAAAAGTGACAGTTTTTAATATTCTTAACAGTAAAACTCTAAAAAGAAGGTCAGATATCAAAACATTTAAATCTCAATGTCTATGCAACCACGTACACACGTACGAGTCGACGAAGTCAACACAGGTTGAGAAACCTGGAATACCTAACATCGAACGGTCCGAGGAGACAGGTACCTCAAGAAGTCCGTTCTTACGACCTTACCAAACGGGACGGGAGAAGGTCCCCTAGAAGGACTGGGTCCTTAGTTTGGACCCATAGGACGTAACGTCCGTCTCAGAAATGACAGACTCGGTGGTCCCTTCAGGTCTATGTCGGTATTGTCGGGGAATTAAGTTTAAGTAGTCCTTTTTCAACAAATCTTACGTTTTACTACATTGATGAAACCTTTTACCAAACTGTCAAAGGATTTCTCTATTCATATTTAAATGATCTACTGAGTTCTTAAAATAGGGATTCACAGGTGGGTTCACTTTACTTTTGGATACCAGATACGTTTCTGAATCTACATTTACAAAGATCTTCGTAATCAGTATTATTGGTTTTTTATCTTTGTTACGTTTACAGGTAGTTGACCAATTGTCTATTTAAGTGGTTAATACTATATAGCGTATAACTGACTCACTTCAGTTAAAGTATACATACTTTATACCATACTAAAGTAAGCGCACTTTGCAGATCTTTACTGTACAGACCTATGTCTTATCTTAGTGTTTCGTGTAATCACAAAAGGACCCAAACCTCCGTCCTTACCTCTGACTGCCGTCTAACCGTACTCTTCTACAAAGCCTTTCTTTGTAGAAAGACTACAAAGATTCTTTCTTTGTAGAACCTTTATCTGATTTTTATCCTAACACAACTACTAAGGTGTTGTGATATTTTAAATTATTTTGAGTAAATTAATATATGAATTTCACTTAAAAGTCCGTATATCTACTATGGAGTTATTTTGATATATTGTTTTGGTCGTTCTCTCTCAGATCCGTATTTACCCCGGTTGTCCGTATACTCTTAAGAGACATAGACGGGCAATTCAAAACAACAAGTCATCGAGTCAGCACAGACTGAGAAACGCTGGGGTACCTACGTTGTGTGTCCTAAGGGACAGGAAGTGGTGAAGGATCCCCAACGAGTTTGAGTACAGGTAATTCAGTCACTATGGTAGGTTGGTAGAGTAGGAGACAGTAGGGGAAGAGGAGGGAAGATAGAAAGGGTCGTAGTCCCAGAAAAGGTTATTAAACCGAGAAGTGTAGTCCATCGGATTCATAATCTCGAAGTCGAATTCGTATTCAGGAGGGTCACTTATAAGTCCCAACTAAAGGAAATCCCAACTGACCAGACTATACGGACGTCAGGTTTCCTGAGAGTTCTCAAAAGAGGTTGAGGTGTCAAGTTTTCGTTGTTAAGAAACTCTGAGTCGGAAGAAATTAAAATGAGACTTGGATTTTGTTTGTTTGTTTTTAAGATCAATTTCTTTTTCGTATTTTATTTTTCCTTATACCACTTAAAAAACTTCTTTTATTTTGTTTCAGTGAACTCTTTTAATTTTTTACCTTTTGATAGATTTTTTTATGTTTTAAGTTGTTCTTCGAGAACTCTTATAGGACTGGAGTCCTAGGTCAGATCCAAGGATGTACAATGTGTCCTACAAGAAGTGAGAACAGAGAACGGAAGGAGAGAGGATCATAGAGTAACACCATGACAACAAGGTATCAAGGAAAGTGGAAAATCCGACAAAGAACTCGGATTCGGAAACGAGTAAAGGAGGATATGTACTTTTCGGTGAGGAGTGATTGAGGGTATGATCCGTACGTAAGTGGATAGACGTTTCTTTGTATGGAACTAAAAATACGATAGGAAGGTTGAGGGATTTGAGTCTTCCTTAATAAGAGACATTATGAACATATTATGGAGAATTAATGACTTGTTGTATGTAAATATATCGATAAATAAATACTCTAAAGGAGGAAGAATAAATACTCTAACGAAGAAAAGGACGTACTCCTTCTAGGGAACTTCCTCCTTTACCTTTTAGGGTACCTGTCTCCTCGGACCACCCAATGTCATGCGCCCCAGCGTTTCACAGTTTGTACTGAGTCACTGACTCGTACGTGCGTGGGGAAGAATCTGAGACTCAAATGGTAATAATAATGAAAACCAAAGAAATCTGGATCACGAACTGTGATTCATTTAGGAGTTTTATAAACACTTTATTACTTAATTATATAGATATCTATGATCCCTAAGTCTCAGTCATAAATGCCCTGTGACAGTAGGTTTGACTGTACTTGATGAAAAAGTAGGAATAACCGTCGACTTAAGGTCCCCACTACTGTGTCACTGTAGATGTACTTTAGTGTCCAATTTTATAAAGTAAATGCTTGAGTGTAGTCAAGTACAAAAGGTTTTACACTTTACCGTCAGAAAACTGGTTTAGGTAATGAACGTGTATCCTACCTAGTTCAGATACGTACAACACTGACCACAGAGCGTTACTACTATCTAGTGTAACGGATTGTCCGACAGTAAAGGACTGTACTAAATGTTAAGTGTCATCTCTGGTGTTCCCTTCTACCTGCCGGTGAACCCCTGGTGGACAATATCCACTCCTTACGTCATAGTAAAAGTCGACAATATTTTAGTGGAGTAACCTCCTAAACCTTCGATCAGTTATCCGTCACCCATTTGTTTATGCGGTCCGTTTCATTTGTGGTGGTTTACTACCTAAAGTCTGTACCCTCAAGTTTGTCTCGATCCTCAAAGTGTGACGAGGTAAAACATAATGATCTTGATACGTCCCCTGACACAGTAATACTTTAGGACGACATTCAACTTTACTTCGGTGTTTCTACTTGTGATAAAGGGTCCCGTCATTATACTTCGGTTATGGTAAGATATGTCATATTCACTAAGTAAACAAAGTTCCGACATTCGCAATACTAACTTTTGTTTCACGTAGCGTTTACAAGATTATGTTTGACACTTGTATCTGTACAATAAATAAGTGTTGGTATGTCATAATATTATTTTATAAAATTTTTAACATCTTCCTTGTTACACGTTGGAATACTAAAAAAACCACACCTGAGAGTGTAACGACTCATCTTAAGGGGCGTTGGGTTATCCCGATAGATAAAGTCTAAACACTTCTCTTGTCATTACAGAAGGATTTTCAAATAACTTACAGAGGTTTTACGTCTCAGACCTGTGTGTCCTTGACCTCGAAAATAACCACTAGTATACCTTCAAATTAATAAGAACGAGACCAAAAATGTCTATTACGAATTTCTACCGTCTCGTTTTGGGAAAGACGAGACAAGAAACTTTGGTTGAATTTTAGTTTTGTTTCTTGGTTCTTCGTTTTGCGTTCGAAACCTTCCGACGGTTTTACAACACTTTAAATATAACCTCACTTTACTCCTTCCGTCGTCACTCACATATGGAGGTACAATCGTCCTTCACACGACTTAGGTTTCCATTTGACGTGAAAGACTTTCAATTTAGTTGCTTTAGAGACGTTGTCTTTCTGAGTCAACGAAACACTCTACAAACAGGTAGTGATTGAAATAACCGGTGTTATTTTACTATCCCTTCCGTCTTGATTTATTTCACTGATATATATTCGAATCGTTTTTTTTATTTTCTTCCCTTTTGTACCGACTATCCTTTAGAAAATAGATTAATAAATCATATGTTTCTATTATGTTTGAGGTTTAGTGGTGAGTTTTCGACCACCGTATAAAGCAACTCTCTCTCTCTTTAAATACGATCGGGTTTCTCATTAGTTTTGAGATCCTGTTAATAATCAACCCTTTGTACAGTTCTGTTTCCAAGTCTTAAGTTCGATGACTTTATAGATTGAGTGAGGTGACGACAGGAAAGATTGTACTAGAGGAACACGCAACAAGTCACGTCAAGTCAAGTCAGCGAGTCAGCACAGGCTGAGAAACGCTGGGGTACTTAGCGTCGTGCGGTCCGGAGGGACAGGTAGTGGTTGAGGGCCTCAAGTGAGTCTGAGTACAGGTAGCTCAGTCACTACGGTAGGTCGGTAGAGTAGGAGACAGTAGGGGAAGAGGAGGACGGGGGTTAGGGAGGGTCGTACTCTCAGAAAAGTTTACTCAGTTGAGAAACGTACTACACCGGTTTCATGACCTCAAAGTCGAAATCGTAATAGGAAGGTTTCTTTAGGGTCCCGACTAGAGGAAGTCTTACCTGACCAACCTAGAGGAACGTCAGGTTCCCTGAGAGTTCTCAGAAGAGGTTGTGGTGTCAAGTTTTCGCAGTGAAGAAACTAGGAGTCGAAAGAAGTGTCAGGTTGAGAGTGTAGGTATGTACTGGTGACCTTTTTGGTATCGGAACTGATCTGCCTTGAAACGATTGTTTCATTACAGAGACGAAAACTTATACGATAGATCTAACCAGTATTGAAAAGAAGGTTCCTCATTCGCAGAAAATTAAAGTACCGACGTCAGTGGTAGACGTCACTAAAACCTCGGGGGGTTTTATTTCACGTATCAATCGAACTCCTTTTTTGTCGTTCATTTTTTTTCTTCCGTTTGTTCGTTACGTGCGTTCAAAGACCTTTTTTTATCTTTTTTCCATTTTTGTGTATTTTTTATAAAACAGTATTTTGTGTACTGTTAATACTTTCGGAAAAGGGACTCTTAATTTTCTATTAGATTATATGTATCAGGAGACTTTACATATGTCAGTTTCATTGGTAATCTTTTTAAATTACTACCTTTTATACGGAAGGTTTACTATTGTTTTTTGGTACTTGTGTGTTCTTTGTGTCTGTATATCGTTTTGTTTATTTATCGTGTTGTTTATTTATCGTGACTTGATATTTTTAGTATAGTAATTTATTTTACACTCTCGATTAATAATATAGTCATTTACATTTACACTATTTTAAAGAGTAATTTTTATTTTCTGAGTTAATCTTAATTTTTTGGGGTGTCCACAATATATACTATTTTTGTTTTTCTATTTTCGGGGTTTAATTCGAAACAAACTTTAAAATACAATTTATCGTATCGTAGTTGTAAGTTTTACGGGTTTAAAGTCGTTTATATTCGTCATTCGTTTTTATGTTATTGTGCTTCTTCGAAATTAATTGGAGAGAGTCGGGAATTATCTACATTAATTTGTTTCTACATAATTTGTTACTATCTACATAATTTGTTTCTATTTTAATACAAATCTCCTTTAGTTATTGGATCAAGTTTATTAATAAGAATTTTATGTTATTTTAAATAGGGACGTTAATCTCGTCTCTGAAAAAGTTGACGGTAACTTGTATTTACAAAGTAGGGTGTTTTTTTTGGAATTATTTAAGGTTCATCTATAAAATATGTGGTGTAAGAATTTAGTATTGTTTTATCATAGTCTTTGGTTACCGTTTATGTCACATCTTTTGTTTGGGATTTGATGTACTTTAATTTTATGTATAATTTATGTTATAATGTTTCATTAATCGGAGGTTAATTTTATTTACTTAAATTTTTTATTTTATTTTGTGTATAATTTTGTCGCGAACCCATTTCTTAGTTTCAGTGTAATATCTTTTTCATTCTTATAATTAACATTTGGAGACATTGAGATAGTCTAGAATATTTTCTCCACATCAAAGTCACGAGTTCACATAACGTTATTTACGAACAATAATTTATATATTTACTTAATTTTAAAATCACATTCACTTTATTTCAGGTTATTTTCGTGATTTATTAGTCTTTCCTATATACCTTCACATATCCCATTCTGTTGTTTAACCTTGACATCATTTGATTATAAATGATTCCTTTATAACATTTGATTATGTATTTTACTTCTCGACAAAAAAACCATACTCTTTGAATTATTGTTTTTATGTTAATAGGTAATCTATTCAATTGATACTCATTTTCCTTATTTCTATGAGTTTTATGTTTGACTTTTACCGATAAACTAGCGTCTTTTTCTTAGTGTTATATTATGTAAAGATTTGAGATATATTTTGGACTTACTTTATTCACTAGAAAACCCTTTTATTTTTAATGGTTTTGACTATGGTCTCCTAAATATTTTAGATTTTTCCGAATAATAAGACCTTTTCTGGTGGTTTGGGATTTCGAAGTATCCCTTTAAGACACTCTTATAAGTAGTTCCTCTTTCTTTTGATAAGATAATCTCCCCTCTCTCTCGTTTGTTCTCATACTCTCTTTCCTTTTCGTGGAACTACGATTCTGGATCCTCTCATCTGTGTGTTTTTCGATTGATATCACGTATACTTGTTACGGAGTTCTTAGGATTTTGAAGTAACAGTTTATCTTAGGTTTTCGTGAAATCTTCTTAGTATATATACTGGCTTTTTTACCGAAAGGAATTCTTTTGTTCTATCAAGTTATTACCCTCTATAAATGTAGATTATGTGTCATTTTCTTCTCTCTCTTTTTTTTTGGACCAATAAAGATTTCTGATACTTCGTATTATTTTAAGTAAAGGATAATTTTAAATAAAATTTTAATATTATTTTATGATCAACTCTTACTTTTATAGGAATTGTGTGTATTTTGTGTTCGGTCGTAGTGGGAATAACTACTTTGTGATCTTTTTAAGGATGATTTTAAGTTCTGTTTATGTTTTAGGTCTTAGTACTTTCTGGTTCAATTGTTTAAGTTCATAAGTTTATCGTTAGTCAGTATAGGAATACGTCGTTTCTATAGACTGTTTTAGGGGAAGTACTATTTTTAAGAGTTCGATTTCTGTCTCCACTTGATGAAACTGAACTCTTTCTCACAGATATTTATAGAATTTTGATCGTAATATAATTATTAATTATCACCTTCTATATTACGAAAGGGAGATTCTGACTTCCTTATAGGTAAGGGTATAGTGGTGAGAACTCGTTTTCTTTAATATCATGTCCTTCAAGATCGGTTGTTTTTATTCCGTTCCTTTTATTTATTTCCTGTGTGTCTACTCTTTCCTTTTTTATTTTGACGAGCATAAACGTTCTAATAGGTACACCTTTTGGTACTCCTAAGATGTTTTAATTTTTCTCTTAAGATCTTGGTTACACTCAAGTCATTCCAGAGTCATATGTTCCCGTTGTGTGTTTTTAGTTAGAGTAAATAACATAATTGTTATTAATACACTTTTCTTTTTTTTATTTTGGTGTTATGACAAACGTTAGTTTGATTATTGTTACTTTAGGAATTTATTTTGAAGTCTTTTATACATATCCTAGATACAGAACTTTTTATCTCTTACGACTACTTTCTTTAGTCTCTTCTGGATTTATTTATATAGCACAGGTCCTTCCCCTTCTGAGTTGTTACTATCTACAGTCAAGAAAGGTTTAACTACATGTTAAAGTTGTATTAATGATATTTATAAGATTGTTTCTAAAGTAATACATCTGTTCTAGTAAGATTTTTAATACATCTTTACGTTTTCTTGACTTATTGGTTTTAGTGAAACTCTTTCTTATGGCAACCTATTCCTTGTAGTAACCTTCTGAGTTAAAATAATATTCATGTACAGTTTACCATAATATAACCATCCCCCTGTTGATGTACCTAGTCACCTTGTTTTACCTATTAAGTCTTATCTACCCGTGATTATCTAGGTTGAATATAAACCGTCTCTACACGTTCGTTAAGTTGACTTTCTCCTATTGAACTCGTTAACCTGGAGGTATCCGTTTTTTTACTTGGAGGTGGATTTGGAGTGGGAAATAGGTTTTTGATTGAATTTTACCTATTTCTAAATTCACATGTTATATTTTGATTAAAAATTTTTTTCGAGATTTTTTTAATATCCTCTTTTAGGAGCCTTAGAGACCGAACCATTTTTAAGAATCTGAACTGTGGTTTTTAAACTAAATACTTTCCTTCTCATCCATTTAATGTCGTAAGTTTAATTTAATTTTCCCTGAGAGTTCTCAGAAGAGTTTGTGGTGTCTAGTGTCAGTAGTTAAAAAGTCACGAGTCGAAAGAAATATCAGGTTTAGAGTGTTGGTATGTACTTATGACTTTTTTTGTATGGAAATTGAGCTACCTGAAAACAACCGTTTCATTACAGAGACGAAAAATTATACACAGATCACTAATATCGAAAACTAGTAAGAAAAGTGACTTCTCCTATATCTATGTACTTCTCTACAAGTTTTGGTAATTGGTGATCCCTCTACGTTTAATTTTGGTATTACTCTATAGTGATGTTTGTAATTTTAATTTTTTATTTTTACATTGGTTTTTATAGCATACTGAGTGGAGACAACTCGTAACACTAACAAATATCGTCTCTCAACATCTTTGTACGGATACGTTTTAAGACCTCTATTAACGAAATAGTTGAAATAAACATTATCTAGGTTTGATTTTTGTTAAGTTTACAGAAAGTCACCCACTAGTAGGGGTATGGTATCTTATAATAAGTCGTTATATTTTGTTTCCTGACAACTATATATACATCTTCCTAGAGTTCCCTTACTACGACACACTTTTTTTTTAGGTAAGAATATTCTGACATATGAAATGCCAAAGTAAATTTTTATAAAAACTTTACTGTTTTAAAATCTCTACCTTTTGTCTGAACAGTATGAGTCCACAATCCCTCTCCGTCTCTCTCCCTCCACCGACACTTATATTTTCCCATCGTCCAATAATTTTCTATTACTCATATTAAGGAACAAGTATGTCATATAGAAAAACGAATAGATACAATATGTATCATCAAAGATAGACAATTAAAGTATGGGGATTAAATAGACAGAGGGGAAGAGAGAGGAGAAACCATTAGTATTCAAATAAAAGTATAGACACTCAGACAATGATATCTAGGACTTTAATTGTGTTATTGTATTTATTAGGTACATTTTCACCTGCAACGAGTCAGTACAGACTGAGAAACTCTGGGGTACCTGATATCTCAGATACCTTAAGAGATCCGGTCTTATGACCTCACCTATCGGATGGGGAAGAGGTCACTTAGATTTTTTTTAGAATTTTTGTTAAAAAAATACTATTTTTTTCTCTAAATACCATTTTGAGAAGACATCACTACCAGTGTATTTAGATATGTACACTATGTTACTAGGTTAACGTATTTTGATTTGATAGCGGTCTTCTTTATGGTCATTGGAGTCTATGTGTCTACTGTGGTGGGAATACCGTCTTTTGATTTCTCGAAGAATTACTTTCACTTTCTCCTCTCAATTTCAACCGAATTTTGAGTTGTAAGTCTTTTGATTCAAGTACCGTAGACCAGTGTAATGGAGTACCGTTTATCTACCCTTTTTTACTTTTGTCTCTCTGAAATAAAAAACCCCAAGGTTTTAGTGACGTCTACCTCCGACGTCGGGTACTTTAATTTTCTGGGAACGAGGAACTTTCTTTTCGACATTGGTTGAATCTGCGTATAATTTTTCGTCTCTGTAATGAAACGGTTGTTTTCAGGTAGATCAATTTCAAAACCAAAAAAGTCATCAGTACATACTAACACTCTCAACCTGACATTTCCTTCGACTTGTGACTTTTTGACTACTAAAACTAGATACCACAACCTCTTCTGAGAACTCTCAGAGAACCTGACGTCGCTCTAGGTTAGTCAGGTAGGATTTCCTTTTATCAGGACTTATAAGTAACCTTCCTGACTACGACTTCAACTTTGAGGTTATGAAACCGGTGGACTACTCTTCTCGACTGAGTAAACTTTTCTGGGACTACGACCCTTTCTAACTTCCTTCCTCCTTTTCCCCTGTCGTCTACTACTCTACCAACCTACCGTAGTCGTTGAGTTACCTGGACTCAAACTCGTTCGAGGTCCTCGATCACAACCTGTCCCTTCGGACCGTACGACATCAGGTGCCCCAGTGTTTCTCAACCTATGCTGACTCTCTGACTTTACTTTGTGTATAAGTCCACTTACATTTTTACCACTATTGACTTATTCCAACTACTTCAAATAGACACAGTCGAAGGATCGACACTACGACATGATGTCGATACTTTTTATAATGGTCACTCACTTTGACTTACCATATATACGTTTTACAATGTAAAATATGTTTACATATACTAGAGTGTTGTTTGAGTTTCATCTTTTAATGGTACCGATTTTCTTATTTTAACTTTTTTTGTTCCATTTCTTTTTTTTGTGCTGTTCTGTATACCGTTACTGAGTAGTAAATATTGTATGAGTACAAAATTTTTCATCTCTTCGTCCGGTTCTAATACCTGAATGTCTTTCCCTTTGTTTTTTAGGAAAATTTTTACTCTTTTATACAAGTACAAAAATATTCTGGTCTTATTAAGTTTGATGTTACTTTATATAAAAATCTCTCTAGTTTTACCACACTATTATTTACCGTAACCGTCCTCCATACTCCTGTTTTCGTAAAAAGACGTGACATCCAGTCTTATGTTTACCTACATTAAGGAAACTTCCGATGAACCGTTATTGTTAGTTTTAATTTTTAGGTGAACGGTGAATTTTCTTTAAAGGTAAGGTATTTAAACATATTGTTCATATGATTAAGTACATATTTTGTGTAATATTCATATCATACATTATTCCATTCTGACCTTTGACGTATTTACAGGTAATTGCCAGTCACTCAGTTACTTAATAACGTCTTGTTACGTTATTTTACACGACAATTCTTTTTACTCCATCCAAACAAATAAGATTATTCCTCATTAGAGGTTTAACAACACAATTTTCTTTTAGTGTTCCAGTACTTATCTCAATATGGTACATGAGTTGACACATTTTAATTTACATGTATGTTTACTATACATATATGTATTTGTATATATGTTGAACCGTATTTTTTTTTGTATATGAAAGTGTACGTGGACAAAGACCTTTCAAGTGTTCCATTATCACCGACGGAAATCCTTCCGTCGCCCAAAGAAAAACTTTTCGACATAGTTAAGAGAGAATTATGGTGACAAGTCCAACTTTATCAACTACGTACGGACAGAAGTAATAAGTACAAAGGGAAGTCTCGGATTATACACGAATCGTGTAACATCACACATCAGTTTCGACACTAAAAAAGGTCATCAGTACATGTCTGCACTCTCAACCTGGTATTGATTCCGACTCGTGACTTCTTAACTACGAAAGCTTAACACTACGACCTCTTCTGAGAACTCTCAAGGAACCTGTCGTTCCACTAGTTTCGTCAGATAGGATTACCTTTAGTCAGGACTTATAAGTAACATTCCTGACTACGACTGTGACTTCGAGGTTATCAAACCGGTAGACTTCGCTTCTCGGCTGAGTAACCTTTTCTGGGACTACGACCCTTTCTAACTATCGTTCTTCTCTTCCCCTGCCGTCTCCTACTGTACCAGCCTACCGTGGTAATTGTGTTACTCAAACTCGTTTGAGACCCTCTATCACTTCCTGTCCCTTCGGACCTTACGATGTTAATTACCCCAACGTTTTTCAACCTGTGTTGAATAGCTGACTTGTTGTCGTAACATCACTGAGTCCTTTATGAGCAATTGTCATAAAAACGATAAGTGGGAGTTTCTTATTGAAAATTGTTACGTCGGTAATTAATAAAAATAAAAATCTTTCGTGACATAATAAGTGTTTGTAAAAAATTAGGTACCAGAATAAACGAGGAGTTTAAAAAAGTTCAATGTTTCCATAAACATTCAAAACGAATACGTGTACAAATTTAGTATGATGTTAAGTTACTACTCAAGAAGATGTTGTTAATGTGAAAATATGTGAGATACAAATGTAAAGAAACGAAAAAGGACACACGAAAAGTCAAGAGAGAAGATATACGGAAAGTGGGAAGACTCGTCAAAAAGAGAAATGAAATTCCGTAATTACTGAATGGTGAGAGAATAACAGTGAAAATGTTACATAACAAAAAAAAAAAGAGAGACGAAAGAAAAATAAATGTTTTTATAAGATACAAAAATCGTTGAGATGAAATTGATCGATAGAGACACAGGAAGTCCACAAGGAAACTTTACATAAATCTTTTATACACAACGTCAAAGAGGACGGGTGGGGGTGGGGATGACAAAGAAATTTCGTTGTTAAAGAAGAGGTCGGGTTCTTAATAACCGAATCCGGTCGTCAAACAGTATTTTATAAGATGTACTGTAGGTACGAAACAGGATCGAGAAGATAAAGGACGTCTGAGAATTTCTAGAAAAAATTATAGGAATAAGAGTTTAGGTAGTTAAAGGCACAATATTCCACTTTTCCGGAAACGTTAATAAGATACATTATGAAAGGACTGAAGAAAAAATTCCTAGAGTAGGACATAAGGAGAAAGACGAAGTAAATTATATCAGAAAACTTTTCAATCGGAATAAACAAATCGAGATAAATAATCATAATAAATGTGAAGATAAAAGTAAAAGACTCTGAAAAGGGAAAGAGGATTTAAGAGATTTTCACCCCCATGAGGTGAGGAATTTTTATACTAGTGTGACACGAGTAAAGTCCTCACTAAGTAAAAAAAAAAGGGAGTCAAAAACTAGACAAACACCACTCAATTGTTGAAAAATGAAAATAGTTAAATTAAATAATTAGAGTTTTATCAAAGGGTTCTTTGTTTGTGTATTTGTTTTAGGTGTTGTTTGGGGTTTTCGAGAAACTGTTAAACGTCAAAGAGAAACGTGGAATAGATCTAGAAAAAGAAAAAGTAGAGAGACCGAGTCCCGAGGTCTGTGGAACTGGTGAGAACCTTCAAAGATCTTTAAGGAGACAGAAAGATCAGAGTAAACAAGAAATCCAAAAGTTTTCAAACGAATGTGAAAAGAGTAGTAAACAGAAGATAAAGAAATCATTAGTACCGATAACTACTCTAGAGATTTTGAAGACAAAGTCAACACTGGACTCCAGACCGACGATATAACCGGTGTTACGATATATCGTTTGGTGGAATTTTACATCACCAAAAATTTTGTTCGGAAAAATAACAAAATTTCTGTACAAAGATGAGACAGTATACGGACATCCAGTCATCTTGTAAAGACGTAATTCGACTCACAACCCGGTTGGAAACCGTGACTAAAACCCAAACGAGGTGTAGAGTAAAGAAACTTGGTATCAACGACCAGTTCGGGAAGTGTATCGCTCCGGACTTTCCGGGTACGTTTGTTTAAATTTCGGGAGAAGAGAGTGAAAAGCTGGTGTCTATATGGCGGAAAGAAGACGAGGTGACGTCTCCTTCCTCACATCTTGACTCTTGTTCATACGTTAGGTGGCTTCAAACATACCAGGAGAGGAAACCTATGGAAGACAGATACGTGGGGACGAAGAAGAAATTTATCTTTTTTGGGAATACAATAGGAACTTCAACGCCGTAAGATGAGTGTCAAACTATAAACCGAGGAGCACCAAATCAATTGATCTATGAAAATAATTAAATTTCTGTACTTTCCAGAGAGACCACATGTTGTTAGTTGTCAAGAACGACTCGTCTTTACGACTTCTGAAGTGAGTGACCTACGCGTGACTCGAGAAATTAAACAAGTAGACCATCGGGGTCCAAGACAAGAAGTCCTCCTTGAGGGAAGAAAGAAAAGAAACGACTAGGGACTGAAACGGGACACCTTCTCAGAAGAAAAGGATAGTAGGACACCAGAGTAGACTTCGCCTGTAACTCCCCGCATATAAAAGATTCCGATTGTGGATATCTCGTTTGGTGAAGAACAATCATACTCAAAGCCTAGGTCACCTAATAAACCCCTATCATTTAACGGGAGTTTTTACACCATACGAAAGTCGTGTCACCGAAAAACCAATAAAATTTACACTCATGTGTCCCAGTTTCAAGAACCTATTTACCTTAAAAATTCGAGTTTCGGAGACCAGAAAATAAATATCTCGAGACACGAAACGGGTAGGTTTATTAAGAGTCGGACGATGACAGACGACGTAACTTTTGTAGACTTTATTACGTTATAGAAACGGTCGTTCGAGTGTTGAAAACATACCACCCCGTGGTCAGTATAAATAACGATTCTGAACTTAAACGTCTATGAAGAAAATTGACAAAGTCAAACCTCATATCCGTGAACCGGAAAAGATGGGAAAAATTTAAAGGTGTGAGAGTCAGTCGACTCTAACATCCAACATCCGTTTCTCATAAAGGGAGTTGTTTCTACAGAGAGAAAGATTCACTTGAGAATTCAGACCGGGTGATCAAGGTGGAACTTAAATAGTAAGAAAGTCCTAAAGCGACTGTTGGGTACGGTTGTAAGATGTATATAAAATGGTTAAGAGGATTATAGTGTACATAGTCACATACCGTCCACTATCATTACTACTACCAAGACTCTAAAAGTCAAAAGTAATCAACTCAGTAATAAGACGTGAATGGACCAAGAAGAAGGTTAGGTCAAAGACAAACAACTTCGTGGAGTGAAGACCCAAGATTTAGTCGATCTGATCCCAACCTTAGTTAGATTAGTCTTTTTTTTTTTTATCACCTTTACTATCAGTGAATCGGTTGTCTCTTCAATTAAAGAGAGAGAATTCTTTCTATTCAAACTTCTATTTGGTCGACTTCAATGGGACCATGGTGATCTTACAATAGTCCCAGGTTGGACAGAAGAAGGAGAGTGAAAAAAAAAAATTAAAAAGTCGTACTTCGGAGGAAGAAACGCTATTGAAGTATCAAATGTTACTGACAACAGTGAAATCTACAGTGAAGACACCATTGTCCTTCTCAACCTCTCTCCAGTTTGATAGAGAGGTAGAACTGACTTAATTGTGTTAAATTTATCGGAAAAGTCTTCTGAGACATTTTAGTATTCGAATATAGAGTGACCGTCCTGTATTTGTATATTAAAGTGGAACGTCGTTCTCTAATACCCTTTACATCATAGAATAAACGCGTAACTTATGTTGACCCGAAATTGATAATTCCTTCTTCTACTAGTATCCATAACGACGACATTCATCGAAGTCAGCACAGGTTGACACACACTGGGGTATCTGCCGTCGGGTGGTCCGAGGGGGCAGGGACCCTAATAGGTCCGTTCTCATGACCTCATCCAACGTAAAGGTAAAGGTTACGTACTTTCACTTTTCACTTTCACTTCAACGAGTGAGTGCAAATTGAGAATTGTTGAGGTACCTGACGTCGGATGATCCGAGAAGGTAGGTACCCTAAAAGGTCCGTTCTCATGACCTCACCCCACGGTAGTGGAAGAGGACTAGTATCTATAATCTCAAGACGTTAATTGTTAGAGATGGTCTTTTAAAATGTACTCTGAAAGTAAAAGGAAATTTTGTATATAAGATAATTCGAAGATATAGAACTTTCTTGTCTTTTGTAAGAAGTGAAAAATAGTAGGTATATAGTAGTCAAGTCAAGTCAAGTCAAGTCAAGTCAGCGAGTCAGTATAGGTTGAGAAACGTTGGGGTACTTGACGTCGTCCGGTCCCGAGGGACAGGTATTGGTGGAGGACCTCAAGTGAGTTTGAGTCCAGGTAGCTCAACCACTATGGTAGGTCGGTAGAGTAGGAGACAGTAGGAAAAGAGGAGGGCGGGGGTTAGGTAGGGTCGTAGTCCCAGAAAAGGTGACTCAGTTGAGAAGCGTACTCCACCGGTTTCATAACCTCAAAGTCGAAATCGTAGTCAGGAAGGTTACTTACGGGTCCTGACTGAGGGAAATCTTACCTGACCAACCTGGAGGAACGTCAGGTTCCCTGAGAATTCTCAGAAGAGGTTGTGATGTCAAGTTTTCGTAGTTAAGAAGTCACGAGTCGAAAGAAGTGTCAGGTTGAGAGTGTAGGTATGTATTGGTGACCTTTTTGGTATGGTGACTATCTACCTGGAAACAACCATTTCATTACAGAGACAAAAAATTATACGACAGGTCAAACCAGTATTCAAAGGAAGGTTCCTCATTCACAGAAAATTAAAGTACCGATGTTAGTGGTAGACGTCACTATAACCTCGGGGTTTTGTATTTCAGACTGTGACAAAGGGGACAAACGGGTAAATAAAGGGTATTTCACTACCCTGGTCTACGGTACTAGAAGCAAAAGACTTACAACTCGAAATTCGGTTGAAACAGTGAGGGGAGAAAGTGTAGTAGTTCTCCAAAAAATCAAGGAGAAGTGAAAGACGATATTCCCACCACAGTAGACGTATAGGCTCCAATAACTATAAAGAGGACCGTCAGAACTAAGGTCGAACACGAAGAAGGTAGGGTCGTAAAGAGTACTACATGAGAGGTATATTCAATGTATTCGTGCCACTGTTATATGTCGGAACTGCATGAGGAAAAGGATAAACCTTGGTCAGACAACAAGGTAAAAGGTCAAGATTAACAACGAAGGACTGGACGTATATCCAAAGAGTTCTCCGTCCAGTCCACCAGACCATAAGGTTAGTGAAAGTCTTAAAAGGTGGTAAATAACACTAGGTGTGTCAGTTTCCGAAACCATATCAGTTATTTCGTCTTTATTTACAAAAGGACCTTGAGAGAACGAAAAAACTACTAGGTCGTCTACAACGGTCAACTAGAGAACAAGGAGACGGAAAAGGTTTTGGTCGAACTTGTAGTCCTTCAAGTGCCAAGTGCAAAACGACTTCGGACCGAACCTCTTAAAACTCGTAATGAAATGATCGCACACTCTACTCACGTTAACACACCATCAACCTCGTAAGAAACCGTAACGGAAAGAAACCCTAACCTTACTTTTGACTGGAAAAGGTCAGGACACCAGTGACGACTCAAAAGGTTTAAACGACCGTATAACTCACGTCGTGAAAGTGTCGTAGTAGAAAGTCCTAAACTTTATCGAGTTGACCTTAAGGTAGTGGAGGTGATCGAAACAAGCATCACTACGAAAGATTCCGGGTGAACTGAACCGTAA